>QEPC01005230.1:960154-985864 GCA_003113815.1 Sphenodon punctatus
CCTTCGACCCTTCTCCCTCGCTGCCCCCCATGCCTGGAATGCCCTCCCTGCCCACATCCGCCTTGCCCCCTCCCTCCGCTCCTTCAAATTCCTCCTCAAGACCCACTTTTTCCTCGCCGCCTTTCCCAATGCCTGCTAGTTGTTCCCTGTATACTTACGATCTGCCCTCCTCTGCAGACTGCTGCAACCAGCCGGATTGTGACCAAGCCAAGCACACGCACCTGAAACTTCACATCCGCTAGAATGTTGTTTGTCTTCTCCCCTGTCTCTCCCACTGTCCCCTCTCCCTGTCTCCCCCCCTTCCCCCCGTTGTCTTTTAGATTGTAATCTACGGGCAGGGACCGCGTCTATTTCTATGTTTCTGTACAGCACCGAGTACATGACTGGCGCTATATAAATGTTCATAATAATAATAATAATAAATAATAATAATGGTCCCGTAACGTCTGGTTGCTCGCCGTCAGATGTTCACCATGGTGAACCACCGGCAGTGAGCAAAATAACCACGCTTTCGAGGATGGTCCAGACACCATCCCCAAAAGCGTGGTTAATTGAACCATGGCTGGGAATCGGCGGACAGTAATGTCTGTTACTGCTGCTGATTCCGGGCCGTGGCCCAGACCCCGGGTTGAAGGTCAGTCTCCAGGCACAGGTCATCGACTAAGCCCACAAGCGCAGTGGCCTTTATTAAGGTCTGACTATGGGTGAAAACAAATAAGACAGCAGCCAGCCATATCCCCTGCCCGCAGCCGCCACTTGGGCCTGCATGTAGATTAAAACAAACATGCAGGCCCCCTGCAGTTAATTTGGGCGGGCAGGCAGACGGACAGCCATCTCGCTGTCACCACTCCGTGGATTGGGCCAGAGAACCGAACATACAAGTGGGGAGGGTGAAGGATGTGGTCACTCCTTTGACCACCGTAAGCTTTTTGCCTGCAACTCTACGGTGCTGGCAGACCTCGCCATTCAGTGGGACTACACGGTACCTATCAGATAGGAGGGTGCACATTAGCCTGGATTAGCCTGGCTGAGCCAACCTCAGCTCACGATGCATCCAACCTCCTTTCTCCAGCCAATGCATCAGATACCTGATATCTGTGCTGCCTGCCCTGTGGCTGAAGTGGGCAAACGTCTGGCGGCCACCTAACAGAAAGGCAGGTGAATCACGGGCTAATGTGGGCTACTGTTTTGTTTGTTTTCACCCTATGATAGTGTTATCCTTTTAATAGGATGGACCGCATCAAAGCCAGGCAACAAAAGTATAAAAAAGGTAAAGAGAGGATGCTGACCATTAACCAAGAATCATCAGATGGGCAAGCACCTGAAAAGGCTGCTGAAGAAGATGATGAAGGTACTTCTAGCTGTTACGGGGTCTTAAATGTATTAGAAAATTGAGCTTATTGCTAGGCACTCATTGGGGTTAATATTGTGAGAGGGGTCATAGACAACTAATGCACATGCCCCGCCCAGATTTTCAGAACTCCTATAGAACCTCTGTCCAGCCCCCCACTTGCCCCCACTGCTGACAGTTACCAGTCACCTATGAGAGGGGAAGTCCTAAAGTGAAGTTTAACAAGTGTGGAAAGAGGCACGCCTGAGGCGTCCATGCATGCAAAACATGCTGCATGATTTACTGAAATCAGGTAATTTGTAGAGTAATTGGCATTTATTTTCTTGCCCAAATTGGTTCATGGAAACTAGTCATGGAGGTATAAACTCCACACAACAATTTGAAATTAGAAAATACCAAGTCAATTGTGGTATTAGCATAAGTAGTTGGTTCATTCTCAGTTCGAATTGTGAGTCTAAAGCACTCGGAAATATCCCTGAGTTGATTTCTTGTCTTCACATTTGATACATCCTTATTGAAGTCTTCAGTTGCTATATTTCTTGAAGTGCTTGAAGTGTTGTACATAGCACTGTGACATCACACGCATGGCCGGACAGGGACCAGTAATGGATATACACCCTTATATCTCTGTGTTTCTATGCACAAACATGGGGGCAGACATTCTGGCCTTGTCTCGGCAAGACCTTTAAAACAAGGTATTACACGTCTGGCTGGCTGGTATAGTTCAAGGGATGATACAGGGTCAGACATAACAGGGGCACGGACAGATGGCACTTCCATGTAAGGCATTTCCTATTACACTTCGTGTAAAGAATGCCTAAAAACAACAAAATGGATGTGACAGGATTTTTTAGCATAGCAAAATTATATTGCTTGAATCAACCAATGAATACCTAGTCTCCATACTTCAGAGGGTATTATGGAAAAGATTGAGGTGAACAAGCATAGTGTTGGTTGAATATGACTTTAACAAGGGCAAAATAAGAGGTTTGTTTGAGGAAAGTATATCTTTGTAAATGATAGTTTAAAGGGGTATTTATATTTTTCCCAACGACCTTTTCTTGTCTAATGAGCTTTTGCAAAACCAGTTAAGTAAACTCATCTATTTTGTTTGAAACACATTAGTAGATAAAATAGCCTTGAACTGCTATTGTTTACAATCATATGATATCTGGGGTTGAAATTTATTAGACTGAAATTTATTGGCGCTTGAAAAGTGCTTTTACAGTTTGTTTGGGTTTTTTTCCCAAGGGGTTTAGCAAATAGTGAATAAGATATTCCAGAATTTACTTTCCATTAATCACCGAGGAAGTTGTTCCCAATCAAGTTTTATAGTGTTTGCAATCAGATTTTCTGCTTATTAGATAATAAGATTTTAGCAATCCAAAATATCACTGATGTGTCTATAAACCTTTTTTTTGTTTGTTCTATTTTTTCCATTAGTTTTATGGGAAATCCATAAAATCAAGCTATGTGCATTGTCTGCATGCTGATTTTTTAAAATACAAAAATGAAGACTGATTTAAAATATAGCTGAGTACATTCTAACTAAATGTTACCAAATACTGTAAACATTTTTTGTTGTAGTTGGAGCAAAATACTAATATGAATTACTGCATAAGATAACCCCTTTTTTAGGACCTGGCTAGCCCTTACTAAATGAATATTTTCATGCTGGGAGTATTGGGCAGAGCTGATATCTGATGTACTCATGTGATTTTTGTATTCATGTGAAAAAAATAACAAGGAGTTAATCAAAGTGTAAGGAACGTGTTTCTCAATTTGTAAAATTAATGTTTGGACATATTTTATTTTAGGAGAAGCAGACAAAGAGAAAGCCAAAGGCAAAAAAAAGCAGTGGTGGCGACCTTGGGTTGATCATGCTTCCAGTAGGTTTTCTCAATCATCTTACAAATACATGGATTTAACCCTTATATCCTTGACCAGAATGAAGGCATTCCCGTGACCTGTTTGTTTTGTGCATGGTTTTATGATTGTGACTTGATAGAGCTACCGAGTGTATACATCCATGAGTTTAAGTATAAACTACAAGGGGCCACATTAGCAATACTCTGTTGTGCACAACCAGCAGATCCAGAGTTTCTGGACGTTTTCAGTGTTATCCATTAGAAGAAAACATTTACCAAATGAATCTAGAGCAAAACCTCTAGATATACCTCCAAAAGAGATGATAAAATGCCTTTAAGCACAGTTGCTTTGCCAATAGTGATTAACATTATGCACTCTGGGCCTAAACATAGCCCTTTCTTGTTTTTCAAATATGTATAATTAACCTATTGTTCAAGTTTATTAGCGTAGCCGTAGGCCATTGCTTTAAGAACAACATGTATATACATCACATCAACATATAAAGGAAAGGACTATAAAATTAAGTAAACTAGCAATAAGAAGTAATATACTTCCATATCTTGTTGTGGCATAGTCATATTCAATATACCATTCTATAATAAGATAACAGAGGGCCTGAAATAAAGGGCCTGAAATAAAGGATCTACAGGGAGCATCAACAGCCATAAGTTCATCTAAAATCGAGGCCCCTTTAGGAGGAAATTCCGGCTTCTTACCTAAAGCATACTTATCCAATCCAGGGCTCAACACTATTGGACATTGGGGCTGGACCAGGTGAAGGGTAGGGGCAGGAACTTTTATAGATGGATCTACGGGTACCCGGGATGCTGAAGAACCAACAATTTGGGTCCTGGGATGGTCCTGTAAGACTGACCCCAAATATAGAGGCTTACCAGGACCCTTCCTACCATGGTCCTTAGGTGAAATATGAACCAATTTAAATGGCGACTTGCAAGGACTTTCCCGAACATGAACCCTAAAACAAGAATGGACCGCTTTGGATGGAGACCTATCCCTAGTAACTATTGATGACCCAGCCAGGGGCAAAATAGCTGTGGCAGCTAGTACTACATTGTGGGTTGGAATTTCAGATGTATTAACATCTAAAGTAGCTAGTGGGGCGCCTACCTGCCTCCTTAATGGCTGCAAAGTCTCTATGTTACCTTCATTATTGGCTAACATGGTCAGCGGGACCTGGGATAACAAAGGGACAGTTTCCTTTCTGGCAAAGACCTTAACCATATAAACTCCCCAGGGGCAGAAAAAACAAGCATTGTGTAGCAAACTATCCACTATAGCTGTTAAATGAAAATAAATTATAATCCGCAATGCACCACCCCTATCAGGCAAAATATAAAAACGGGTAATTTGGGAGGGCAAAAAAGTTCTACCAAATATATGGGAAATATGGTAGGTGATCCAGAACCTCGAGCCCCAAGGGGGAAATGAACCAGCCAAAGGATAAATAATAAAAGCCAATGCATTAGCAATAGCAGTAATTTGACACTCCTCTTTGGGCTTAGTAGCTGAAAAGCTATTCTTAGGTGAATCATGAGGGTGACCTGATACATGCATCTGAGCTAGTCCCGGCATGTCTGCAGTAGTGGAATTTATTCTGAAATTACTCAAATAGTCCAAGACACTGGTCAACTGCTGCTGAATAGTCAGCAATTTAACCTCCAGCCCTTCCAAGCATGCCAATATTGGCGCCACATCCCCTCCTACCTGCTGAGGGGTATTATGAGCCCCAACCTGAGCCACCTGAGGTTTGAACGCACTATTCCCCAAGTTGGACTTAGAGCTCATGGAAGAGTTAGATAGTCCTCCACTAGAGCGGGACTCCAGCTCCTCTACCTGTGAGAAACAACAGGGGACAAGATCCTCGTGAGCTTCTAAACCGGTAGGGCTCAAAATGGTTGGAGGGCCTAAAGGAGTAACGTAAATTCCCCCCTTCCCTAATTTAACTCTAGGTGGTAAATTTGACTCTTCCCGGGTCTCACCAACCTGACCTGGGATAAGAGGCAAACTTTTAACAACAACATCAAACAATTCTCGATTTCCCTGCCCAAGTGACCGAGAGCAAAAGAATCCCTTTCCACAGTTAAGAATTCTGGGAGCTGTGTCACAGTCTCTTCAATTTGGGCCTGAGGAGAGGGAATCATATCCTCCATAGGGAGAACCCGGGTATCCGCCAGGGACTGGGAGGCCCCCCGGGATTTAGCAGCCAGGGCAAGCCACCTCTCACCTTGTTGCTTAAAGGCCTGGGCACATTCCAATATAGAAGAATCTAGGTGAAACTGCCTAGATGAAATAAATGGCTTAGGCCCCTCACGAAAGGTTCCTCCCTCCAAGCCCACAGAACTGGGCTGCTGAGGGGGGACCGAAAAACTCGTACTGGCAACCAAAGTGTCCCGCCCAGCATCAGCAACTTCCGAGGATACACACAGGGATTGTTGGGTAAAACCATCTCGCTTATCCTGGGGGGGGGGTGGGACTGGTGCCATAGCCAAACAGTTCCTGAGCTGCAATTGTCTTTCCCAGGCCCTGGCCCTAGTTGTCACCCCCAACTTCTTGCCCTTTCTAGGCATTGCAACACTGCCAGGAGAGCAAGATATAAAGGAGGGGGTGGCAAATATAAGAAAACAAGTCGGAGTCGCTTTGGTGGACTGAGTTCGAACCCTCACTCTTAGGCTTCCAAGGGAGATTTCAGGCTCTCACGCTCGTCCAGCGCCTAAGGCCACGCGCACAAGAGCGTGCCCTTGCGCGCCCAGCCCTTAGGCGCAACGCCCCGGCACACGCCTCCGGCGCTGTCGGAGGGCTCGGCGCTCTTTATGTTCTCCCAGGTACGAGGCTCCTCCCAATCTCCAGCTGGTCCGGCCCTCTGGGCTGATGGGCTGACGTGGAGTGGCACCTGGCAGGATCCCTCTGAAGGTGGGCTCGGGGTTCCCACCGCCCCAGCCCGGACAGCAACAACGGGGCAATGCAATGGAGCGGGGGGGATGGTCAGCTGGAGCGACTTAACCTATTGTTATTTCATGGAAAGCCTACTATTGACTTCAGCATAAATGACAAAAGTCTCTAGCTTTATGAAAAATGTAAACATGGGCTTAAAAGTGGGACTTCAGACTGAGTTAAGGAGATAGTTTAATAATTCAGGGGCCAGTTCTGAATCATTGGTATTGGATGGCTGAATAAATGAGACCAGAATATGGCATACAGTTAGCCAGACTCAGATATTCAATTATTATTTTTTTAGTTCATATAGGTCAACCAACATATGTTAGTAGATACCAGTATCTAACTGCTGTACTTTTTAGGAATTATATACTTGAGTCAAGCCTGTTGTACTGATTAGAGCATAGGTCAAAGAAAAGTGAGGTTGGAGTGGGTCCCTCTGCTACAGAAAATAGAATGGGCCCCCCCTCACGTCACCTACCAGGGTCAGGGGATGCAGGGAGTATGAGCCCCCCACCCCACAGCTTCTGGACCTTTGTTCAGTTGCACCACCTGCCCCTATTATAAATACACCATTGATGCAGGGCTACATTTAAACATTTTTTTAAAACTAACTAATCCATTTCAGTCCTCTTCCCCCAAGATGTACCTGTTATATTCTTCCAGTCATACTTTACCATCTGTGTGTCAACATCTATGTTTTTGTGTATCCGTAGCATCAACTTATGTATTCTTGCCAACAGTACTATACAGATCTTATAAAGATTATTTCTATCAAGTCACTGTGCCTACATATTTCTTTTTCTAAAGGCATGATGACACTTTAGAGAGACCTATCCTTTTTCAAAAGATTAGTGAAAACACATTTCTTGTCATTCTAGCTTAATTAAAAAATAAAAAGCCAAACAAACAAAAAACGCCCAAACCTCTACTGAAATAAACTTTTTTTCCAGACTACAATTATTTTCAAAGGAATCGGATATGGTCTCTTTTAATCCTCATAGTGGTTTTGTCGTAAACAGAAAAACGGTCCAAATGGAGGCATTGACATTAGTTGTTTCTTATTCATTTTACCCTCATTATATAATGTTCTCAGAAAATTGACACTATGACCCTGATCCAGGGTGTATGAACATGTGCTATGCATCCTCCCCCACACATGGGGCCAATCCAAGGACCATGTGCCAAGTATTGCACACACCACAGTGTTCATCATGTATAAGTATTGTGTGTACTGTGTGCGTGCCACGTGCATACTTGGCACATGGTCCTTGGATTGGCCCCATGGTGATTAAGCACAGTGATTATTTAAATTATTGATTGCAATAATGCAGACACTTGTGGAAAGCATCATGCCACCCTACCTTGAAACTGCTGACTTACATGCCTTGCAGCTTTCTACTGTGCCCATTGATTGAAATAAACCATGCTTGTTGGATGCAAAAAGCACAGCATGTCTATACTACTTTCAGCAGAAAATGTTCATAGGCTGTTAAATGAGCCATGTTGCCTATTTGTACTCTTTATTTTCAGCTAAATTTTCTTATGATACTTTTGGATTAGGAGTGCTATAGAAGTGCTAACTGAAGTATGTTAGTTATTTTGGAAAACATCTCTGAGGTTTTTCTCATATGCAGGAGGACACAACCAACTGCACAAAGTTTCTGTGTGTCAGAGTTGACCTTGTGTTCTGGTGCCCCTCTTCCAGTTCCTCTCAGTGTTACTCTAAAACAGCAAAGAGGCACACACTCAGATCTTGCAGCCTAAAAGTCTGTGAATCAGGATTGTCACTGCAGCTTTCAGAGGGGGGTACCAAATGATACAGTGCTTTCTCCTCTAACTTTTTGCTCAGATAAACAATCAAAGGGTGTTAACAAACAAGACGGTAGCCCCCTGGAGTCAGGGTTTAGTCTGTGCAGCCCCCACTCACATGTTTAGTGTGTATATCTTAATAACCAGACAGCTCCCTGTGTGTATGTCTTGTGTATTCGGGCAGCCCCCACTCACAGGTTCAGCATAACAAACCTAGTACACAAGCAGGCGTTCTTCACTTCCACACTTTGCCCACCAACCTCCCCTGCTTCTCAGTATCCTGCCCCCTCTCATGACTCGCAGCCACAGCAAACCATGGGAACAAGAAGCCACACCAGCTGTTTCTTCTGGGATATCATTCTGGAAAGTGGTCCAGTGCCTGCTATCCCTTCCCACGGAGGTTCATACCTAGGGTTATACCTGCGGGCAATTGATGGCTGGAAATAACTTTTTGCTGTGCACCTAATTCTGAGTTTATACAACAAATCACATATTTTATTGAGTACCATTAGTGAAAATTGAAAACGAAAGTAAAAATTGAAACCCAAAGCAATCAGTCTTTGTATGTTGTCACCACCCAGTTTATTGCATCCATGGCTCACAATAATGTTCTGGTAGGTAGCAGCACACAGTTTTATTGGGATCCCACCCACCATGGTGCTGGAAATCCCTCTCAGTTTGCATAAGATCCCCAGACAAACATATGTGTCTTGTTCCCCCCTCTGTCGTATCATCTGCATTAGAACTCAGCATATGATTCTGGGGGACTTTTCATCATCTCCCCGGGATCTCACATGTGAAGTTCCACAATGATCTATTCTGTCCCTTCTCCTGTTCAACGTGTACATGAAGCCTTTGGGCAAGATCGTGAGAGGGTTTGAGGTTTAGTGTCATCAACATGCTGATGACACCCAACTGTACCTCTCATTTTTATATGACCCAGACCGGCAGTCTCGGTGTTTACCTGGTCTCTGGCTGTAGTAGGGGATTGGATGAGGGCAAGCCGTCTGAAGCTGAATCCCAATAAGATGCAGATGATGGTGGGATGTGGTGAGGGGATGGAGGCCCCAATCATTGATGGGGTGCATCCCTCCTTGGTTCATCAGGTTCCGAGTCTGGGTGTGCGCTTCAATTCACAGCTCTGGTTGGATGCTCAGGTGGTGGCTGTGGCAAGGAGTGCATTTTGTAAACTACATCTGGGGAAATCCTCATTCTTGTCAAGAACCAATGAGACATTTGTGGAAAGCATCATGCAGTGGTGGCTCCATCGATGCAGAGGAACCGGTCAAGGAGCTTATAATAGGATGATGTTTCCTTCCCATGGTCAAAGGCAAAGTTGTTTCCCCAGATCTCCTTATACCCATATCTCAAGTCTTTGGCCAACTGCCGGCACTGGTTCATGGCTCGGGTGTAGTCCTGCTGCAATATTTGGACCAAATCTCTTGGAAAACTGCCTCATTCTTTTATATTGGACCTTCTGCTATGCAGTGATGAAGGCCTTGGTCTCTTCCTTAGTCCAGGGAATGCAGCTTGGCGGGTAGATTGATACGCGGAGAGTGACTGCGATTGCGAGGTAGTGGCAGAGGTGCTGATTGTTGCCTGGATGTCAGTTAAAGCCATGGGCATGGCCATGGTAATTCTCGGTAAGTGGTTCCTGAGAATGCAGTGGCTGGGAAACACCAAGCGTCGATGGGCACGTACTGCCAGCTAGGACAATCTGGCTGAACTTATGTTTGAAAATGGTGCTGTGGGCTTTTAAGGCTAATGTTGTGTGTGTGCCAATGAGAGCGGAGAGAGCAGCTGGAAGTGGTTGCTCCATGCAACGCTCTAGACTTTTCCACCTGCAACTCTATGGTGCTGGCAGGCATATATGCATGCGAAGGAGGCATGCAACCTAATTGACAGGATGCAGACACGTAGGCACACCTTAGCCCACATTTGCCCACACAGCATGCTATGCATGCTCTGGGATCCTCCATGAGTGGGTGGTGATCACTTGGTCGGCAGGGACACCTAATAAACAGGCAAGTGGACATCCACCTGGTGTGGGCTACCATCTCATTTGTTAACACCCAAAGAGGTGTGGGAAAACGTCTGAGTGAGTGGTGAAGCTCCTGTGTACACAGACCTCTTGAGCACAGTCTGGGTGCCCAAATCAATTATCAACATCAACATCTGCCCATTAAAGGTGTAAGGTGCTTTCCATTCCATCCTGATATATGCCTGTATGTAAAAGTGCATTATTGCCGTTCAATCATATCTTCTTATTCATTAAGCATTATTTTATAGCTACCAAAGGAATTTTATAGCTGCTAAAAGAATGTGCTATTACACTGCAGTATTCTTTCATAAATACATACAAGGCTTGAAGACTAATACCACTTTGCCTGTGTATAAAGTACCCGGTATGATGGGATCTTGAACCTGATTGGAGATGTTCAATGGTACACTGTAATAGAAATCCTATGTCCTAATAATGCTAGGCAAATGTACCGCACTGTTTTATAGCCCAAAGTATCACATATAGTGTAATTCTCACCAAGCTGACATTTTTGTGGGCAAGAATCCTATAAACAATACTGAAAATTTGGACTGCAAATAAGTGAAAAGGGACTTTCCATTATAAACGTATCTGTATTTTGGATTATTTTGGGGGAGGGGGGCGTGATGTGAAATATGCTTTGAATTTCTTTTAATATTGTTTTGTAATATTTAGCATTTTTGGCTCTAGCCTGCTATCATATCCATGCTGGTGTACTCAAGCACATGCATAGCCCTGTAGATGGAAGTGAGGCTGTTCCCAAGTGCAAGGAACTACCTGAATAAGTCCCATTGTCTTTATTTATAATATGAGGTTGTACTGGAAATTTAACTCACTTTGGGTAAAATCCTGCTTCTGATTTAAGTCAGTGTGGTTTTCAGTGAGTTTTCAGCACCTAGCTGTATCAAGCCCAGAGCATAATTGCAGTTTTTGCCTTAAAAATTATCATAAGACTTAAGCTTTTAATGTGAAGTCGCAGTATCCAAAAGAAATGGAATGGAATGCAAGGTATGATTGAACAGTGTTTCTGAGAAAGGTTTATAATGAGGGTTAAATGTACATTTTAATATAAATACATGTTGCCTCACATGTCCTGATTAAGTTACAGATACTCTAAGTAACTATTCCTTTAACTCTTTCAGCTTGCAGACATTACGTTAACAGTCTTCACTGCCAAATGTAATGCTGTGGCTTTGGTTTTTCTCTTGCTCATTATCTTCTTTTTTAAAATTTCTTTTCTTCCCTTGTTCATCCTTATTAGGCAGGTTACCTTACTAGAAACAAATAAAATGCTTCTGTTCAAGGATATAAGGCCCAGTTCATTCATTCAGCAACTTCAATGTACAGACGCTTCAGAACCTTTCTGAATCCATGAGCAAAAATTAACCTCCTCTGTGACAGTGCTTACTAATATTCAAGTGATTCATTTCTAACAAGCCAAGGTTTTCCATTCTCATCAAAGTTTTAAAGTTTGAAGAATATAACTAAGAACATCCTAAAGGATACCTCAGCATTTTAAAAGCACTTCTAATTATTCATCCAACAATGGTACAGCTAACATCATTAACCTACCCACTGGGCCTCTTTATTCTGACAAAATTAAACCTTTTTGAACTTGGCAACTGGATGAATTTATGTTTAATTATCTATCAAATATCTGTAAAATATTTTAACCTAATAACTTTAAAGGTTTTTTATTGCATTTTGCTAGTCCGTTTCCTCTTTGAGATTAATTTTTCTTTCCTAGAATTTACACTTCCTTTTTTAGGGGGGGACTATTTTCACACGGATGCCCCCCCTTCCCCCACAGGAACACCAAGGGCGATGGGTGGGGGTGCGTGCGTGCTCCCGCATTCCTCCCACCTCCACCCATCACCCACGCACGGAGCAACGTGCGCCAATTCCAGTTGCTCCGTGAGTGGGGGGTCTGTGGGAACGCATCCACACGCACTGCCCACCCGCCGCGTCGCCCACCCATCCCCCCACGCACCCACACCTACTTCAAATAATTTTTCTTGACACTGAGTCCTATTCATCTCTTGCTTCTTCTCCACTTCTGCCTCTCCTGCTGTTGAGTTCTTTAATGATAGGCTGCTTTGCATATTATGTCTTTGGGGCAGATCGGAATAGAGCATCCATTTTTCAAGAAATAAGTAAATATTTTATTTTACTTAGTGGTCAGAAGTGGAGATTATTATTTGTTTGAGACGGATAGTGAAGAAGAGGAGGAAGAGGAAAAAAAGGAAGAGGAAGAGCCACCAAAAAGATCTGCATTCCAGGTACTGTATTTGGTAATGTGGGGTTCCACTGGAAAAACTTTGAGTTAATGTCTAAGCTTCTCGCTACATATTCTCATACATTAAAACTCCCAGCAGCTTTTATGTCTGATGCTAATTTGATATGTGTTGAATATGAAGGTTCTTGCCAATTTTATATACAATGTTGCCTGCTTTTAGCATTGTAACATTCCTGAAATGCAAGAACTATAAAGATTTGGATCTTCATTCACTTGTGCCTGAAGGTGTTCCTAAAAAATAAAGCTTCATATCTTGAACTTTATTTTTCTTATGTTGTTATCAAGACAAGTGAAGAAGTCGTTTTCCTTTGGCATTGCTTTAGTATGCTTGGATAGTTTTTCAGTTCTGGGGGGGAAATCCTTTCGAGTAAATGCAGAAACAGACATTGTTATAAGCAGCTTTATATGTAAAAATTGTTCTATTATGTTTTTCAAATGAAGCACATTCATGAGTAGAAGCTGACGATAATGGTAATAATGTACCAGCCAAGCTTATTTATAAACTGGAAAAGAACTAGGAAGTTAATGTTACGCTGCAAGACCACATTTCTTTTTCAGGATAGCGATCTTTAATGAAGTAGTGATTTCACGTGGGATATCACATTGAATTAAAGAGATAGTCAGTTTAAAATAAAAAAATATAGAACAATAAAAATAATGGCTAAGGTTTTCACAACTGGATTTGCAAACTTTTGTTGCCAAGAGTCTGACTTTAGGAGAATCTGAGCACTCATAGCTCCTGCTGACTTGAACTGGAATTGTGGGTAATTGTAATTGGCACTTTTGAAGATTAGACCTTACATCCATATTAAGACAACTTAGGGCCCACTCTCCATTAAGATAAGCATAGGGTGGGGGGAAGCATAGGTGTTAACTTTTCAAACATGGGTATTCCAGTTTCAGTCAATGGCAATACTCACTTGTGTCAAGTTACACATATGCTGGAGGGAGCACAGTACTGAAACCATTTACTTACAAGTAGTCCCATTGACAAAAAATGACCTTGATAGGATTACTTGTAAGAAAACTGCTTCAGAATTATAGCCTATGCTTTAGCAGGATCAAGGCCAAAATGAGTGTCCTGATTTTAAAAAAAGATATAAACCCATTAGTTCTCAGTAACTTCGCTCATGTATTTAATGTAAAGTTTCCTGTCTTCACTATTATATTTGTGCTATCATATTTCATTATTCAATTTGTGTAGCATGCCTTCACATTCTAGATTTCTAGATGGTGTCTTTATGACATATATCCCAAACCTCTGAAAATATAAAATATATGCAATATCACATGCTATCAGAACTGAGATTTTGGGCGTTTTCTAACGTGATGGCTCCAGCTACCACCATGGACCACTCCGACCAGTGGTGAAAGCTGTCATCCTGGCCATCAAACAGAAGTGACGGCGGAGAGGGTGGGGAGACTCACGAGCTTATGTCTGCTCGGCCCTGCCCCTGCACTGTGCAGAGCAGCCCACCCCACAAGCTGGTGGGTGGCCATGACGGTCGCCACCATGGCACCCAGCCCCTGCCGCCACTCCAGACCGTGTTAAGTAAAGTGAGCTATCAAACATGGTCCAGCGGCCATTTCCCAACTGTGGTGGAGGCTAGCCCAGGCTGTGACTTGGGGACTTCTCAAAGTCACGGTCTCAGCTAGCCCCCCATGGTTGGGAGCCAGACCGTGCCAACATCTGGCGGTCACTTTCTAACATGATGGCAGCATCCGGTTTCACTCACGCTAAAGTGGGTCAAACCGTGCCATCGTCACATTAGAAAACACCCATTGATTGCAAACTCCACAAGAAAACTTCTCTACCTCAGAAAAAAAATCTAAATTGAATAAAATGTTATTAACTTTTAATAAGAACATAAGTAGTGCCAGACTGAGTAAGACCCATGGTTTATCGAACCCACTATCCTATCTCCGACAATGGCCAGCTACAGTGGCTCAAAAGAAGTACAAGTACAGGTCATGGAGGTGTGACCCATCTCCTGCTAACCACTCCCAACTACCAGTAGCCAGGGGTTTAAGCTCCAACTAGTGGGTGTTTATGGCTCTATCCTACGAGAATTTGTTTAATTTCCATTTGAAGCTAGTTAAGGTGCTGGCTTTCATAGCCTTCTCTGGCAATGAGTTCCATGGTAGTTTGTTTGCTGAGTGAAAAAGTACTTCCTTTTTGTTTGTTTTAAATCTGATGTTATTTAACTTTAGAGAGTATCCCTTGTCCCCTTATTTTAAGAAAGGGCAAACAACAGTTCCCTATTTACTTTTTCCACACCATTCATGATTTTATTAACTTCTATCATATCCCCCCTTAATCATCTCTTCGCCAGCTAAACAGACCTAACCTGTTGAACCTCTCCTCATTGGAAGTCGATCCATTTGCATCTACTTCTGAGTAGCTCATTAATTGTCCAGTCAGCTTTCTGTGTTTTTAAACAACTGCTGTCATTTTGTGTGTGTGGGTGTGGCTTTAGCAAAATACTAACAAATTTACATTACTGATGGTAGGTGCTTCTAAAGAGTTACTTTTACTAACTGCATTTCTTTTAGTGCACACTACTTCTAACAATTTCCTATTATTTCATTATAGAGAGAACTTCTTCATCCATACATTTACATTTATTGACTTGGAGAGAATGTTTTCCTTTATTCAAGTATTTTATTTATTAGAATTATTCAGAAGTTCATTTAACTGAAAGCTAATGATAAACAGTTCAGATAGTGTTTTATGACCTTGTTTTCACTTAATGTAAATCTTTTATTATCTAGCTACAGTCATGAAACAGATAACGTATATTAATAGATCACATGTTTTCTACTAATTCCTCTTGCTTTGTCCTTCTTTATAGAGAGCTATTGGGAAATTTGCTTCAGCCATTTTAGCCTTGCCAAAGTCTGTCATTAAACTGCCCAAAACTATTCTTCAGTATTTAATCAGAGCTGCAAAGGTATTTGACATTTCACTAGTGTGTAGTATGTGACCATCCTCCATAGTATTTTGGCATAATGTATCCCATGCCCTTGTCTGCATTTTCCCTCTTATACGAGGTGTATGAAGAACTATGAAAGTCAAATGTTTTATACATACTAAATGATATAAATTATACTATCAGATATGAATAATCTACGTCTATTTGTCTGTATCAGTTTAACTATGACCCCAGAGAGAAAATGCAGATTTATATTGTGGTGTATTTATGATACTACCTAAATCATTGTGAAAGGGTCGCATCAGGTTGCATGTGTCTATAGAGAGCGTGGTGATACTTTCTTTCTCGGAAGCTGGTAAAACATTTGAGAAGTCTTAAAAAATATATCCTCTTCCCCAAGATCCTTTATAGTATTTTACACTTACAATGTCTATCATAATCCATCTAATTTGGACATCATTAGAATTTGCTCCTTTGCATTGCTTACATAAATTTACCATAATCGTATCTTAGAGAGTATTCATTGCAACTCCAATCCTGAATTTTTTGCAGTCATTGAGAAAACTTGCATTAACTTTAATAGCTAAAGATTGCAACTTTAACCATATGCATAATATGATACTTATTTGGAGTAAGCACTAAAACAGTTTGATAAAAACCATTTGCCCTAGATCAGATCCCACAGATCTTTGATTGTTACGGGTTGCCCAATACTGAAAATTTAAAGCAAGACATATGAATATAACCTCAGACTGAAAATAAGTACTCTGTTGTTCCACATAATCAGAGTAATAGTTGATTTATTAGTTGCATTTTGACTTTTTCTTTTTATTCTCACATTTCCCCTAAAAAGTTATTTCCTTTATATTTACACTCATGTCTATTTACAGTATGACTGGGGATAAGATATAGCATTACTTTGGTGTTCTCAATAGTAGATGCCACCAGTGCTCAACCTGTAGTAATTGATGTAGTATGTTTGGTCAACTAAATATTGCCATTCAGTCAGACTACATTCCCCTGTATCACAACTTCCGTTCCAAATGCTTCATAAAAAGCAAGGAGGAAACCATACCTTTGTGCCACGACTCTTGTAGATTACACTTGTGTTAGACAGCCCATCAGTTGATATCGAAGTATTGAACCCGAGAGTAGGGAAACCTGCTTCCCTGCTGTACCTTTCAGTAATTTTACAAGATCACAAATCACAACTGCTTTGAGCTTTTTTTTCTTCTAAATTCAGCTAGGACCCGTTTTTAACAATTCTTAAAAGGCTTATATGTTTTAATGATCCAGAATGATTTCTGTATATGAACTTGCAACACAACAAAAATTATGGACAAAAGTACAGTGTGTGGTGTTCTATCCTCTAATGGCTGATTCCAGCTTTCATGAGATTCAGGTGTGTTCATGTCACAGTGTGCATGGCAGTCTTGAAAAGTATGGTAGCTATTCTGTTGGTTTGTTTCTTTTTCTTGCATGTTTTTGTGCAGTCCCTGGCTTCATTTAACAGATTTTGTTGGTTAAAAATGCATAATTGCGCAATGCCAGTTGAGAATGATTTTCATTTTGAAATGGAAATCATAAAAGAGACAAAAGCGCAACATCTTTTGTCTCAAACGGCTATGGAATAGTAGTTAATTGCTTCTGTTCCTCTTACATGTTTTTCTGTTCTGGGAAAAAGGAGTGCAACCAGTTATTACTTTTAGTACCGCCATTGCCCTTTATGCCTCTCCCTTAGCAGAGGGAAAGAAGCCAGCCAACTATTATATATAGTAATGGAACTTAGAAGTGCCATTGTACTCTATAAACTTTGGGCCAGAACCCACTTTCCTTACAAATATGACTCAGGATTTGTCCAATAAACCAATTCATCCTCACAAAATCCCTGTGATGTAGGTAAGTAATACTACTTTCTCCATTTTACAGATGGAGAAGCTGAGACAGATAAAGTGATTTACTCACAGTAATTAAGAAAATCTTTGTCAAAATAAGGCTGAGACCTAAGGCATTCCTTGATACTAGTCCTGGGTGATGAATAGACACCTGGAACACTGTCTGTAATAATTCCACTCTAATATTCCAAGGGGAAATAATCACAGAAATCACAAGTTATATTGAAACGTGACAATACCTTTTCAAAGCTTTAGTGATTTCTGTTAAATTTTACACTACTCTACATTTTGTTAGTAATGCTGATATGGTAAAATTGTAAATTGTTTGAGAACATTTGGGGGAAATTGTCCATTTGCACAAAAGCGTGTTACTTCGTGTGAAGAACATGAATTTTTGTGGGTTCTTATGAAGCTTGTCCACCCACAACTGTTTTCATGTTTGTTTTCACGGTAACAAAAATAGCATGGGGAAAGTTGACAGATCATCAGGGGGATATTTGGGTTGGGACTGAAAATGTTTTCTTAATCCTGCAGATCTGAATGTATTTACTCTAAATATATATTCCTGTTTGTGGCTTATTTTAATGTTTACTTACCGAAAACATGAAATAAATGAGTTTGTTCCCTTCAGTTTGTTTATCAGGCCTGGATTACTGATCCTAAAACTGCCCTCCGACAGAGACGCAAAGAGAAGAAGAAGTTTGGGAAAGAAGGGAAACAAAGGCGGAAAGGATCTGGAGAGGGTGTGTATGCATTGTATTGCCTCAGACATACTATTTGCATATGTACACACAGGGTAAAAACAGACTTGACAGCAGCCTGCTGTAGCCTGGACCTCATCTGCACATCAGGCACCGTCAGATGTTGGCCAGGTATTGCCCCAGGCCATGTCAACAGCTAGCCCTGGCTCAGACCTTGGAAAACTTCCAAGATCACAGCCCAGGCTAAGGCCCGCCCAACTGGGCCAAAACGGGCCACAGCAGGCTGCCCCATCCGTTTGGGCTGAGACCGCCATAGCCATCTGCCATGGCTAGCTGTCATTGGCCACCATGGTTGCCTGTCATGGCAGAGCGCTGGGTGCAGTGCAGGGGTGGGGCCAGCCAGCCGTACATTTGTGTTTCTCCCTGCCCTCCCCAGGCCCCCAGCCACAGGCATGTTTATTCTGCGGCCTGGCGCAGCGTGCGTCTGCCACAGTCACGTTTGTTTTTACCCTCAGTCTTCATTCCTCTCTAGCCTGGCATGTGGCCATAGCATCATAGGCTGTTTTTAGACAAGATGGTACCACGCAAGTCCACCCAGTGGATACATTTGGTACCATCCATTTAAAAGTGGCAGAGGGTGGGAGCACACTCCTGCAACCCACACACCTCCACCCATCTACACCTATCTCCCCACATGAAGCAACCAGGAAAAACCCAGGTTGCTCTGTGCGGGGGCATGAGGGGGCCGGAGGGTGGATGGAGACACACACCAAGTGCATGCCCATCGGTCACTGTCTTAAAACCTGCCCTCACCCACTGGAAGTGCGTGTGAGCTCCACTGAGTGCACACAGACACACACACACCCATAGCATCCATCTAAAAACAGCCATAGACAAGATGTTCATCCTGTCAGGGGAAAGGCAGGAGTGTAACTACTATAGAAGAAATGGATTCAGTTGAGTCTGGGCCTGGTCCCTGGGGGAGGGGGGTTCCTTTGAAAGTGGCCTGAGCAGTGCTAGGAAATTTTCAGTAGGTGAGGGAGGGAGTGGAGCCAAAACTCTGCCCCCACCCACTATAATATTTTGTTTATCAGTGCTGAGGCCTCTTGAAGGATGCTGCCAAGAAGAAAGTTTTCAGAGTAGGCACAGTGTAATGCTACCTCTGCTGACTCTTAAAACATCCTTACTGGTGGAGTTGTGGCCACTCCTGGGGGCCTCACTGGGAGCCAGGGTTGCACCACAATCTTTGCTGAGGGAGGCTGAGGCTTGTCAAGAACCTGGGAAGGGCTGCCACCTCACCGCCTTGCCCTTATGGGGGCCCATAATTGGGACATGAGCTTGGGCCCATTTCAGCCTTACTATGATACTGGGGAAAGAAAAGACTACTGTTTTCTAGGACTGCTACTAACAGTTCACTAGTGTGCTAACTCTTAAAGCTATGATCTAAGTGGCCTTTAAATGGCAGATACAGCATTCAGTGCAGCTCAGTTATAAAGGATTGCTCCATTGGTGTACCTCATGAGAATTGTGAGAGATTACACTTGAAGGGAAAAGTGATCTTTAAAAGAGTTTCAAGAACAAAGCCTTGGATGGCAGTGGAAACTTTGGCTGAGGATGCTAGTTCAAAAAGACCTTTTGGGGTGGAGTGTCATGATCTTCTTAAGAAAGCTAGAAAGGCTCCCTGTGAATCAGGAATTCTCCTTGGAAAAAGCAGGGCTTTACTAATGAAAATACCTAGGTTGTGTGTATATGTCATTCTGAACTTCTAAAACCCAGGTTCAGTTCATATTTCTCAATGAAGGGCTTCTCTGTACAAGGGCCATTGGATGAGCAAGCCCAAGGCACATACTTGCATTTTACACATGTAAAGTTCACTTTCTGCAAATGGTAGCTGGTTTTCCTTTCAAATTTCCTTGCTTAAGAATTTTTGCCAGGACATTTGTTCACTGCAACATACATAGACATCCCAAGAAAATGATAGAATAATACAAATGCATTTTCACATATTAAGAAATTCTGGATCTACCGAAGTCTGTGGCTAAACTTCCATTGACTTCAATGAAGCAAGGCTGTCAGTCACTGCACTGGGTAAAAACACACATGCATGACCTGGCCTGGGGCAGAAATCTATGACAGACACAGTCTGGGCCGTGTCAGGGCACCAACCATACATGCCCACAGTATGGGGCACATATGTCCATGCGGCCAGGGAAGCAGGATAGCCACAACAAATGTGTAGCCAGCCGCCCCTGCACTACTCCCAGCACACTGTCCCCTGCCATGACGGGCAGCCATGGCGGCCAATAATGGCCAGTCATAGCGGGCCCCAATCTGGGCCGGGTCATGGCAGGCCACAAGAGACATGCTAGCCCACTATGACCCCCTTTGGCCCAGTCAGGTGGGCCTTAACACAAGCTGTGACTCTGGGAGTTTCCCAAGGTCAGAGCCTGGGCTAGCTGCCAACACAGTCTGGGGAAATCCCAGGCCAACATCTGGCAGCACAAAAACAGATGTGCTGGTGGCCTGTGTGCCTAAGCAGGCCACCGTGAAGTAATGTCTGTTTTTACCCATTATTTCAGCGTTTGCCAGATTCTAATGACTACTTTCACATATTGTCTGCATTGACAAAAAGCCTGAGTCGATATGTAGGGAAGCAGATTAAGGAATATTTTTTAGCTTCCATGATAAAATTTGAATAATTTTTAATAATTTTCAGGCTTTGCGTCCCTCGCATGATCTCAGCCAAAGCTGCGCAGCTTTGTTTTTCCACATTATAAAAGACATGCCTGATTTGCCTCCCACCGTTTCTCACAGAGGCAAATTTGGGGCTTTTTTGCACATTTATACATGTCGGAAAGGGCTCTCAGATAGTATATTCAGTCATTGACTTCAGTGCAATCACATCAGTTTGCAACAGATGAACATATAGCCTTTGAGGTTAACTGATAAAAGAAAGGTTATTAGGAAAAGCTAACTATGATTATTCATGGTCTAGGTCCAACTATTTTGTTGCAATATGTAAGATTTGGAGCTATGTTATATTTATTAGAAAGGAGAAATTAAAACCTTTCTCTCTAAAAACCATGAAATGCCGAAGGCTTTTACTCATTGCTTTTTTGTATTAATTTTGCAGATGGTACTGATGCAGACACTGAAGAGAGAGAGGAAACTGTCAAAAAGAAATCCTCAGATGGACCAGGTATGCAGGTAGCAAGAAAGCTGCCCTGGTGTCGCATCACAAGCATTGCATTGCTTTATTAAATTGCATGATTGTGTGTTCAATATAAATGATCCAAGGTTGTCAATTGTTTGTTTAATGAGAGTCCTAGCTGTCTCTAAATTTATTTATTTTTATATATATATATATGTATTAAAATTTATATCCTGCTCCCTCCTGTCAACAGACGGCTCGGGGCGGCTCACAACTACTACATTTTAAGATCATAAAACAATAAATACAATAAAAAACATAGACAAAGAGGGAAACTAAAACTAATTAGATACGGTAAGAACGGTCAAACTAACCCTCCCTCCTCTCCTACCCTACCCACTCCCTTTCCCGAAGGCCTGGATAAACAGTCAGTTCTTATAGGCCTGGCGGAAGGGCAGCAGACCCGGGACAAGTCGAGCTTCCTCTGGGAGGGAGTTCCACAGTCGCGGTACGGCCACTGAGAATGCCCTCTCCATTGTGCTCCCCCCCTCCCCCCGGCTAACCCAGGATACCTCCAAGAAAGCGCCCCCGGCGGACTGCAAGGATCGCCCCAGAACCCGAGAATATAAATATGAATAAAAATATATGTTAGTTACTTTGAATCACAGAAACTGGGGATAGTGAAGATATGCTAGATCATCAATTCCCTCTCCCTACCAAGACAGTTATTCTCATTTTTCTTGCTCATTAGTTGCAAGCACTGGAGTTTACCATAACCCCAGAAGCAATTGCCCTTCTTTACGAAAGCTTCACACCCTCTGTCCCCAAACAAATAACAACATCTACACATAGTTCTTAAGCTTGGCTTTTATCTGATCAGTTGATTTATTCTATATTGTTAGTATAGAGTGTATATTTCTCTGTGGATGGATCCAATTCTGCCTGGTTCCAGAATTTGTGCTTCACCTTCCACGCACTTTGACAGTGGGGGTGCAACTCAAATTGTAATCTAACTGGAGCAGGAACCATGCATTTTTCCATGTGCCATGCCTGTGCTACTGTCAGTTTACAGCCTGTCATGGTGGTGTGTGTTTCCTGCAAAGTCATGAGTACCATCAAATCTCATTGAATTTGACTACCAGCTGGCACTGAGGGTGTTCATCTCCTCCTAAGAGACGGTCAGCATCTTCCAGGATCAAGCTTAACAACAATAAGTACAGTAGGGGAACTATTTTAAAATGAAACTATTTTTTTCCCATGCAACAAATCAGAAGAAACAAATCCTAGAGCTAATGCTGGGCCAGATGTTCAGGACAGATTATTTGATTCCAGTTTGTGGCTAGAATCCAGCCTCAGCCAGACCTTAGTCTGTTACAATGGGCGTTTTCAGACAAACAGGGAGTCTGCTGGAGCCCAGAACTGTTCCGTGGGCCCGCAACCGCCACTTACTGCCTCTGTCCGGGGCCGCATCATACAGGCAGCAGTGTCCCCTGACCGTGGTGCGGCTGCATGGCACCCCTCCCTCCATAGGGCCACGGGTCACTCTAGTGATGCTCTAGGTGGCTGTTTGTGACTCTGTGGTGCTGAACATGGGAACAGACAGGCACAGAGGTGCTCCGTGCCCCCCTCCCCATAGACGAGTAGCAGCACCGTGTTTGGCCATTGCCCCGGGTTTGGCCAGCCTGCTCTGCATGGCATGCTTCTGAATCTTGCGAAGCATGCTGGGCTGGGCTGCCCCGGAGTAGCCCCATCCTTCTCTGTGTTGCGCATCTGGCAGGCACCATTCACACAGACTGGTAAACTTGGGGCTGATGGGGGGAATCTGTGGACAAATCCGGAGCTGCTGTCTGTCTGTTTACACCCAATGTGACATGGAAGAGGTGTTGTACATCTCCAGCAACGCTTGTTCCCCAGAATTAGCCACTATGGGGGAAGGGGTCTTTCAGCTCCAGTGAATTCAGTGATAGGGCTAGTCTAACGAGAGACATGGAGAAGGAAGGGGGAAAATATAAAATTATTTTGTATCCTAAGAAAAATGGTAAATTTGATTAGAACGAAATAGTTTAGGCTATTTCTTACTTATTTTACCTAGTTCATGGACACCTCAAGAAAATTCAAGAAAAATAACTGTTACAAAAAGTAGACAGAAAAAGAACTTTATTGTTCATAACCATTGACTGAGGTTGTGAGCTCCCAATAGCGATCACTCTGTCTATGGAAATAGCAGGTGCTCATTCCCTCTTGCCATTTTGCTCTTCGTAAATACATTTCTTTTCCCCCTTTCTGAAGATGTTTAGATGTAATCAGTCCCCACAAGATTGTTTTTTAAAATGCCAGAGAACAGCAAATCTACCAGTGCAACACAGCCTCATTAAAAATGTACACTAGATCACACTCAAACCTAAGAGAAAAATTATCTTCCAGAGCAGGCGATGGGTGGGGGTGCATGCTTCCACACACCACCCATCTCCACCCACTGCACACCCATGGAGCAATTGGCCAGAATGGCAGTTGCTCCGTGATTGGAGATGGGCGTGCACCCATGGGAACAGCAGCCCATGCACCACACACCTGCTGCCGCCTCCATCCATCCCCCCACCCACCGTGACCCGTGTGAGAACGGCCTCTGTGTGCATGTGCGTGTGCGTAAGAATCTTTAACTGCATGGAGATTACAGCTCCCTACCTCACTGGAGTGCTGTGAGGGTGAATACACTAAAGATTGAGTAGAAGGATTTCAGTGTTCATTGGAAAAAATTAACTTGTTTAGCCCAAGATAAAACTCTAAAAATTTCACCTTCAATCTGTCAAGTTGACAAATGAGCACAATTTCTTTTACATATCTGTGTATCTGTTTTGCTAGGGCATGACTATTATATGCTTTTTAAAGCACATAGCAAACTCACCCCAAAGTACTGAGTGACATCTGGTGGTGACATTGCATATTAACATTGTTAAAAGCTTTGCAACAGTAGTACCATAGTTCTGACGTGAGTTGGCTCCTTAGTGCATAAGCGTTCCAGAAGCATACTACAAATCTGTTGAGATTTTCTATTCTCTTTATCTTTTAGGTCACTTATTCCAAAGTTAGAACCACAAATCTGGTACTTTGAGATTCAGAAAGTACAACAAAAGGCTAGGTTAGATTTTGAAAAGAGAATTTCAGGCCTGAAATGCAATACATGAAGCATTGTCAGACCAACTGTATGTGTGTGAGAATGAAAAAGAGCAATGGATCTCATTTTCCAACCCTTGATTAACCCTACAGATATTTATGCAAACAAGAGGTCCTACTGTCTTGGAAACAACACCTCAGCTTGAGTTTGCAGAAACAGACCCCCCCAGAAAGAAAATAAGAAAATAGCCAAAATAAAATACTATTTTGTATTCAGACATTATGCTTGTTAATTAACTTCGATTGAAATTCCAGCCCACTCAGTGCAAGATATACTGCATTGAGTGGGCTGGATATATCTTTCCTTTTAAACTGTAAAAAAAAAAGGAAAATATTTGTGCAAGGTAACAACTAGTTCAACATACTGAGGTTAGGATGCAGCTGACTGCATCTGGTAACACGGTTGAAAGAAAAGATTCCTCTGTCTCAAGTTGTGGTTTTCCCAGGAATGCCTGTTGTGGCTCTCCCTGGCCAGACTCTTGCCGAGCCAGCTTCAAGTTAGTCCTGATACTGCAGAGCTCAGGGTGAGCCTGGGGTACCCTAAGCCACATTGAACAAACCTCCCTTTGAGCATGTTCTCTCCCCGGGGGGTCCTTCTCCAAGAGCTCAGATCACCTTTCAGACCTTTCTGTGACAGCATATTCCTTCCTACCTACTCAAGAGTAACTGCAACCCTCTTCCAGCCCTGCCACATGTTAAGGCTACCTGCAGCCCCTGGGCCTTCCCCTGAAGGCACTTAGCAGTACCCTGTTACACTTTCGTTGCAATTAATGGAATTTCAGAGGAATGGAGTAATTTTGCTTCAGATCTTTGGGGAAATGGCCCCAGCAGATTCTTCGGGTCATTCTCAAATATTCCCATTAACAGAAAATGATAAGGTAGCTTGGGTGATTAAAATATAATAAAATAGGTTTCTGTGACATACCAGTGTACAAACTGTAAATAATAGAAAGTTATGTTAATTTACTTCCTTTTTTTCCTCCTAGATAATATCATCAAGCGAATATTTAATATCTTGAAGTTTACCTGGGTTCTTTTTCTAGCAACAATAGACAGCTTTACAGCTTGGCTCACTACAATTTCAAGAGAGCACATTGATATCTCCACTGTGCTGAGAATTGAGCGATGTATGCTGACCCGGGAAATTAAAAAGGTAACATAGCGAGCACTTTTCCTTTGCACTGCACTGATAAATAAGAGTATAATGTTAGTGTATTAATGCTGGAAATTTATAAAAGCATGCCTTATGCAGATTTTAAAAATAGTTTTGCATTCTCTGTATCTTGCTATTTTAAAAATTTGGATGATGAATTGTCATCACTGTGGCTCTGAGCCCATAGAAATTGACTGAAAAACAGATCTTGGTAAAGATTGATGAGAAAAAGCATTGCTCTGGGATTTAGCTCTGGTCCAGAGTAATCTGTAAGTGGTTCTTCTGTAGTCTGGATAGTCGGCAGAGGGGCGCAGGGGAAGAGCCCAAGAATTCAGCACAAGCCGGCTCTAGTAAGAGTTTGAAAAATTAACTCTCACTG
>QEPC01005230.1:987418-1001030 GCA_003113815.1 Sphenodon punctatus
CCCCCCAGCTGTGCAGAGCAGTGGGGGATCAGGAAGGGACCCCCACCTCCCATGGACTCTGGAGGGAGGTAAGTACATCTTTAATTTTTTCCTGCTTGTCCCCTCCCTCCCCCGCCTGGTGGGGAGACTGAGACCAGCGAGACAAGTTTCAGCCCTAACCGTCTGTGACCTCTCCTGTGGACTGCCATTACAGTGCCTTCTACCTGGTGCCAGCAGAGGATCACTCCATGTTTCTGAAACATCCCACCCTGAGCTCGATGGTGGTGCAAGTATCTACGGATAGGACATCAAAGGCTTCAGAAACCTCTCCATCGGACAAGGAGAGCAAGGGTGCTCTCACCCCTCTATTGCGAATCTCACAAATTATTGCAGGGGGAATGTGGGGGGGGGCTCACAGGTGAACAGGGGGCAAGGCAAGCCCCCTGAGCACCTGCGGGGGAGGCAGGAGGCAAGAACAGATTAAAGATTTACTTACCTCACTCCGGAGTCCATGGGGGGGGGGTCCCCTCCCGACCCCCGCCGCTCTGGACCGCTGTGGGGAGGGGCAGGTCCAGTATAGACATCCTGGGAAGGAAAATGTTTTCTTGCTCCACAATGATCCTCAGGGCAACGAACTATGCCTCTGCGATGTCGACATTCCAACACCTACTATGAGACTCCTTGGATCCACTTCTGGCCCGCATACCTCCAGATGACAAAAAGAAGGCAGAGGTCGTTAGAGCTGAGGGTCTTTCTCTAGCCCAGTCACAAATAACAACATTAGTGCACATTGCCAACATGGCAGCCAGAGCAATGGTAAATAGTGTGGCGGTTAGAAGGCATGCCTGGCTCCACTCTACAGCTCTGCCATACCAGGCTCGTGCAAGGAGAGAATAACTAAAATTTGATGGGAAGGGATTTTTTGCGGCAGACACAGATGTTGTCCTAGCAAAAATGAAGGACACTAAAAGAACAGAATACGCATTGGACATGTCTTACAAAACTTAAGAAGAGGTACCCTTTTACCCCTTCAAATAAGTCTGCCCGATACACCCCAGGATACTTCTAGCAATCCCAGAAGTACTTCCCTTTTTCTCAGACTCAGTCTCAGTAAAGAAGACAATATAATATACCAAAACAAAGGTCTTGTCAGCAAACTATATCCAACATCTACTCCCAAAAAGCAGAGATCATGTTTTTAATCAGGGCATTCAAACCCTAGAACCAGTTCCCAAACAAAACTTCCCAAACAAATTGACTTCCTGCCTAAAAATATGGAATCTTATTAAGTGTGACAAATGAGTTCGTGACAGTATTTCCCATGGTTACATGATCCAATTTGCAAAGATCCGCTTCCCAAAAACCCCTTCCCGCTCCCTCTTTAAGGATCCATCTCACAAGACATTCTTGGAGCAGGAGATTTTAGCCCTCCTCTCTAAAGGAGCTATTGAGGAGGTACCAGAAAATTTCCCTGGAAGGGGCTTCTACTCCAGGTATTTCCTGATACCTAAGAAAGATGAGGGTCTGAGGCCCATTCTGGACCTTAGAATGCTGAAGGTTCATAAGGTTCAGGATGGGCACCCTGAAGAAAATACTCCCTCTCCTGTTCAAGGGAGCTTGGTTCTCTGCTTTGGATTTACAGGATACCTATTTCCCTTTCCCTATTCATCCTGCCCATTTGAAATACCTTAGATTCAGATTTGAATAATCTCATTACCAATACAAGGTTTTGCCTTTGGGANTGTCATCCATGCTTTCATCACCTCGAGACTAGACCACTGTAACGTGCTCTACATGGGGCTGCCCTTGGTGACTGTTCAGAAGCTGCAGCTGGTGCAGAATGTGACAGCTTGCTTCCTTTCGGAGGACATATCTAAAAGATCTCTTGTCCTTCCACACTCCACTGAGACCACTTTGATCAGCCGGGAGCGCCTCCTTGCGGGTGCCATCCATCAGTCTTGTTCATACAGTGAGAGCTTGCAGGAAGACGTTCTCGGTTGCTGCCCCAATGCTATGGAACTCCCTTCCACCTGAGGTTCGTTTGAGCCCGAGCCTGGGCATTTTTTGGAGGCGGTGCAAGACCTTTTTATTTGTTGAGGCATTTGGTGGATGGGATAGGGGTCTTGGGTGTTTGGGGTAATGACTGGGTGGTTGTGGTGGGGTAGGGGAAAAGTTTGGGTTTTTTATTCTGCTTTTATATGTTGTTGTTTTTTTGTTTCATAAGCCACCCTGAGCTATTTGGGAAGGGTGGGGTAAGAATTGGACAAAATAAATAAATAAATTTCGTAGGGATAAATTTCTGCTGCTTCTTCGAGTGGGGCTTCATGACTTACACCAGTCATCTGTGCCTGCACGGTACCGGCCATTGGAAGCTTTTCCTAACAGTTATCCGTGCACCCTCAGAGCCCGTGCCTGATTGGGCGCCATTTTGGCGGGCTTCTTGAGTCAATATATAAGTTAGGACGGGGCGCATATTACCTCAGTTCCTTCCAACTGCCAAGTGAGGCTGTTGAAGGAAGTTCTTCCCCTTGTAATATCTTCTAACAAAGATTTTTACCTCAAGAAAACAGCTTGTTTTCAATTTTCTTTAGTACTTGTTAAAAAGAAATCCTCTTTTTGACATGAAAGTCCTGTTCCCCCCACTCCCTTCCCTCCACAAGACAGATGTGGGAGACCGAGCGGCCTGCCGCTCCAACATACCAAACACTCCAAAGAAAGAAGGCTTCAAAAAATGTAAAATCTGCCCTGTCTCCATCCCTCTCACAGACCCTCATGACAGGTGCCTCTTCTGTTTTGGTGAGATCTATAAAACTCACGGCTGTCGGGCCTGTAGCAGTCTCTCGAAACGGACTGCGGAAAATCATAAAATGAAGCTCCAGTTCCACCTGACTGACAGGGCGCTCCAGCCCCATAGCGGCTCCCCCACTGATTCTGCCGGGGCTCCAACATCACCAAAAAGGACGGCCTCCGCGCCTCCTCCTACAGGGTTTAAAGATTCTTTACCTCAGCTGCAAGCTTCTGTGCATAGGCACTACGCTCAGGATACTGGCTCTGCACCAAGAATGGCCCTTGCACCAGTCGCAACCATGGAACCGAAGGGCCCAACTGCACGGAATGACATCTCTGCACCGGCCCAAGCCCCGGTAACAGGGAGAAGTCCCCATATGGACGGATGCCTCTACACTGAGAAATCCTCCCATCCAGACAACTACCACAGTGGCCTCCGTACCGAGCATCATCCCCACACCAAGGGAGGCCCCCATACTGATCATCATCCCTGTACCGAGGGACACTCCTATACCAGCCACACCTCCGCATGCATCGGCTCGGGGTGGAACCTCCATACCGAGGCTTTTCTTCGTACCAACAGCTTCCCCTCCAGAATAGAAGTTGAAGTCTGTGGTGTCTTCGCCTTCCAAAAAGCGATCATCCAGGAAATTCCCCCCAAAGAAAAAGCAGGACAAATCTTCAGATCCTGAATCTGGACCCAAGCACTCCCAAAACTCTCATCGTTCTCCATCAAATTCCCCACGTACAATGAACTTGAACTCACCCCAGCTTCGACTATCACCAGTGCCAGTGACCCCTACTATCTCTCCGAGAGCTTCTGTTGAGAACTCCCCTTGTTTCTCACCAGAATCTTAGCTGGATACTGATGATAGAATGCAGTGCAGTTCTCTTCAGTTTTTACATCCATCCATTGCACCAGAGTTTCCATAACCCAGACTTAGGAGCGTGTTCTCTCAGCCATCAAAGCCTCCTTACGTGGAACTGAGTTCACCAGCACATCATCCATGCTGTCAATGGCCACAAGCACTGTACTGACCTTCTCCTCGCTACCACCCCTACCAATGGGACCAGCCCTATTCAGTGGACTATGACTATTTTCAGTATGCTTCTAGGGGCATGAGACATCCATCCTCTGCACCATCAGCAACATTGGGCAGACCACCCACTCTTGCTCCGCTACCAACTCCGAGAATATCTTCAGGTCTCCACTCCAGAAACTTCCAGACTCCTCTGGCACAAATTGCAAGGACTCTGAAAGAAATATTACAGCAAAGTATCCCAGCCACAGCTACTACAGCACACCCCCACCGCAAACTGTCTCTGCTACCACCTCTAACTCCAGCATGCTCAACTTCCAGTGTGCCTGTGTCTTCATCTGCTCCTCCTGTCCTCCCAATACAACCTGCTGAGTTGTCCAATCCCACAACAGCTGCCGGTAAGAGAACACCTTCATATTCGGGATTGCAAGCATCGGCTTCCCGTATGCACAACTCTTTGCCACCTTCTGATGGGGAGAGTTCCCAGATGTCTGAGGAACATAGGAAATCAGAGTATTTTGATACTTCTAACAAGGACACTTTTCCATCAGTGCCATCCAGTGAATCGGAGGACTCCATCTCATGTCCATTAGACAATATATCAGACCCTGCTCAGGTGGTCTACTTGGAGGATCATAAGAAGTTACAAGCTCTCATTTCAAAAATATCGAAAGCCTTAAATATAAAAATAGTTCCCGTGGAAAAGGAGGAAGAAGATCCTATTTATAAATTCTTATGTAGAGGAGCTTCCTCTAAATTAACCCTTCCCCTCTCAAAAAAGCTGATGAAACAATCTAGGCTTCACTGGACAACACCATCTGTAGGGCTGAAACGAGCCCCCTTTAAAAATCTCACGATAAATCACAAAATTCGAGACAAGGGCGCGAGAGCTCGGGTGCTCTCACCCCTCTATTGCGAATCTCACGAATTATTGCAGGGGGAATGTGTGGGGGGGCTCGCAGGTGAACGGGGCAAGGCAAGCCCCCGAGCACCTGCGGGGGAGGCAGGAGGCAAGAAAGGATTAAAGATTTACTTACCTCACTCCGGAGTCCATGGGGGGGGGTCCCCTCCCGACCCCCGCCGCTCTGGACCGCTGTGGGGGAGGGGCAGGGCCCGATGCTCCTCGCTGCACTGCTGGGCTTCCTGGTGTTGCAGTTTAAAAAGAGGGGGGGGAAGAACTGGAACATGCGCAGAGCAATTCTTCAGCCCTGGGCACCCTTTTCAAAGATGGTGCTGGCAGGGTCAAGCAGTTGTTGTACACATGCTCAGCCCTGCGGGCTTCCTTTTCAAAGATGGTGCCTACGGGGCTGAGCATGTGCAGAAAAGCTGCTTGCCCCTGCTGGCACCATCTTTGAAAAGGGCGCCCAGGGCTGAAGCATTGCTCTGCGCGTACTCCTGCTCTTTTTTCCCCTTCTTTTTAAACTGTGGCACCGGGAAGCCCAGCAGTGCGGCAAGGAGCGTCGGGACCTGACACCTCTCCCCCCACCCCCCAGCTGTGCAGAGCAGTGGGGGATCAGGAAGGGACCCCCACCTCCCATGGACTCTGGAGGGAGGTAAGTACATCTTTAATTTTTTCCTGCTTGTCCCCTCCCTCCCCCGCCTGGTGGGGAGACTGAGACCAGCGAGACAAGTTTCAGCCCTAACCGTCTGTGACCTCTCCAGTCCTGTGGACTGCCATTACAGTGCCTTCTACCTGGTGCCAGCAGAGGATCACTCCATGTTTCTGAAACATCCCACCCTGAGCTCGATGGTGGTGCAAGTATCTACGGATAGGACATCAAAGGCTTCAGAAACCTCTCCATCGGACAAGGAGAGCAAATGTATAGACATCCTGGGAAGGAAAATGTTTTCTTGCTCCACAATGATCCTCAGGGCAACGAACTATGCCTCTGCGATGTCGACATTCCAACACCTAATATGGGACTCCTTGGATCCACTTCTGGCCCGCATACCTCCAGATGACAAAAAGAAGGCAGAGGTCGTTAGAGCTGAGGGTCTTTCTCTAGCCCAGTCACAAATAACAACATTAGTGCACATTGCCAACATGGCAGCCAGAGCAATGGTAAATAGTGTGGCGGTTAGAAGGCATGCCTGGCTCCACTCTACAGCTCTGCCATACCAGGCTCGTGCAAGGAGAGAATAACTAAAATTTGATGGGAAGGGATTTTTTGCGGCAGACACAGATGTTGTCCTAGCAAAAATGAAGGACACTAAAAGAACAGAATACGCATTGGACATGTCTTACAAAACTTAAGAAGAGGTACCCTTTTACCCCTTCAAATAAGTCTGCCCGATACACCCCGGGATACTTCTAGCAATCCCGGAAGTACTTCCCTTTTTCTCAGACTCAGTCTCAGTAGAGAAGACAATATAATATACCAAAACAAAGGTCTTGTCAGCAAACTATATCCAACATCTTCTCCCAAAAAGCAGAGATCATGTTTTTAATCAGGGCATTCAAACCCTAGAACCAGTTCCCAAACAAAACTTCCCAAACAAATTGACTTCCTGCCTAAAAATGTGGAATCTTATTAAGTGTGACAAATGAGTTCGTGACAGTATTTCCCATGGTTACATGATCCAATTTGCAAAGATCCGCTTCCCAAAAACCCCTTCCCGCTCCCTCTTTAAGGATCCATCTCACAAGACATTCTTGGAGCAGGAGATTTTAGCCCTCCTCTCTAAAGGAGCTATTGAGGAGGTACCAGAAAATTTCCCTGGAAGGGGCTTCTACTCCAGGTATTTCCTGATACCTAAGAAAGATGAGGGTCTGAGGCCCATTCTGGACCTTAGAATGCTGAAGGTTCGTAAGGTTCAGGATGGGCACCCTGAAGAAAATACTCCCTCTCCTGTTCAAGGGAGCTTGGCTTTGGATTTACAGGATACCTATTTCCCTTTCCCTATTCATCCTGCCCATTTGAAATACCTTAGATTCAGATTTGAATAATCTCATTACCAATACAAGGTTTTGCCTTTGGGGCTTTCAACAACCCTTAGGATGTTCACTAAGTGTTTGTCACCAGTGGCAGCATGCCTGAGAAAATGGGGCCTCTCAGTCTTCCCCTACTTAGATGACAGGCTTCCGGTTTCACAATCAAAGCACCAGTTGGAGGAAGACACCCCGTTTACCACTGACCTCCTGTAACAACTTGGAGTTGTAATTAATTTCAAAGAATCAAAATTAACCCCTTCGCAATTCATTCAGTTTATAGGTGCAGAGATCAACTCACTCGAACAGAGAGCCTTTCTACCTCGGGATCAATTCCTTATGATCCAAAACGCAGTGGCTACCCTCCAAAACCAACCAACCCAAACCATCCATACTGTCCTATGACTTCTGGACCACATGGCTTCAACAACATCAGTCATGAGAGGCGCCAGACTGAGGATGCGCCCCCTTCAATGCTGGCTGGCCTGGAGATTAGGGGTGGGAATTCCAGATGTTCCGGTATCCGATACTGCCGGTATTTGGTGTACCAGCAGTATCGGATTAAACCCTGTAATCCGGCCCGTTTACCAGATTCCCTGTACCGGATTTTTTACATTGCGGCCATTCAAATGAATGGCCGCAATGTTAAAAAAAACAACCACTTTCCCTCCCCAGTCCAGGCTGCGCGGGTGGAAGGGGGGACATCCCCCACCCACCCTGCCCAGCCTGGCTTTTAAAAAAAAAAATTTCCCCCGAAGTCCCTGCTAGTGTGGGCTCTCTGGGCCGCCGCCAGCAACCCAGAGCCCGCACCAGCAGGTAGGTACGGTTGTACCTACCTGCTGGGTTTCCCCAGAAGGCCTAGTAGCGCTGAAGCCGGCAGCCACAGCCAGCGCTGAAGCCGCCGGAGTCAGACCGCCGCCGCCACCGACCGGAGTGCAAGGTAGGCGATCCCTGGGTGGGGAGGTAGGGTGATCCCTGGGGTGGGGGTGTGTTAAACCACCCCCCACCCCAAGGATCACCCTAGTACCTGCTGGTGCGGACTGCGAGTCGCTGGCGGCGGCCCAGAGCCCGCACTAGTAGGGACTTAGGGTTAAAAAAAAAATTAATAATAATCCAGGGTGGGTGGGGGGTGCCCCCCCTTCCACCTGCACAGTCTGGGAGGGGGAGAGGGGAGGTTTTTTGTGTTTTTTTCCATTGATTTCAATGGGGACAGTTCCCCATTGAAATCAATGGAACAAATCCAGTACCGGTAAACCAGTACAAATCCGGCAATCCGGGTTTTTTAAATTTGGTAACCGGTAAATCTGATAGCCGGTAATTGCCCTAATGTCCCACCCCTACAGATATTCCCCATCAGAGGACAATATAGACCACTACCTCACCATACCCCCCTAAATCCTGCACAACTTGTCTTGGTGGACCAGAGAAGACAATATGCTCAAAGGGATGCCTTTTGCCCAACCAATCCCGGGCATCCTACTGACCACCGATGCTTCCCTGTATGGATGGATGCTCACTGAGACACGCTACAAGTGAGTGGCACTTGGAACGAATGGAAACACTCTCTACACATCAACCTCTTAGAACTATGAGTGAAAGGCAAGAACATCCACATTGCCACAGACAACACCACAGCAATGTGGTATATCAACAAACAGGGAGGCACTCGTTCATCCAGGCTCTGCAGAGAGGCAACGAAACTCTGGAAGTGGTCCATTCTCCACGACATTCATCCCATCATGAGCCACCTGGCAGGTCAATCCAACTTGATTGCAGACATACTGAGTAGTGCACCCACTCTGCAAAACAAGTGGATGCTCAACAGATCTGTTGCTCTGGATTTATTCTCCAAATGGGGTCAACCAGAAATAGATCTGTTTGCTTCCCCCCACAACGCTCACTGGCCCGTATACTGCACTCGAGTGGGGAAAAGGCAGGGATCCCTGAACGACACATTCCTAATTCCTTGGCCGGACCACCTACTGTATGCCTTCCCTCTATTCCCCTTAATCACATGAGCCCTGACAAAACTGGACAAAGAAAGCTCACTGCATCCTCATAGCTCTCAGCTGGCCCAGGCAGCCATGGTTTACCCGCTTACAAGCCATGGCTGTATGTCAACAACGTCTTCCCCTCATTCCAGATCTCCTTCACCAGAATGACAGAGACATCTCCACCCCAACCTCCAATCATTGCACTTAACAGCTTGGCTGATATCGCCCTCACTCACCAACACCTGTTAGGTCTGCCTAAAGAGGCAGTATGTATCCTGAAGAGTGCTCATAAGGACTCCACTAACAAAACATACAATCTGAAATGGAAACTTTTTCCATACAGGCAGCTTCGCAACAAATTTGTCCAGAAACAGCTACCATCACAAACCTCCTGGCCTACATTTATTTATTTATTTATTTATTTATTCGACCTTGGTCAATCTTAAATTGCAAGGGCTGGACCCATCCTCAATAAAGGTCCACCTCGCTGCAATCTCCGCATTCCTACCAACTGTTGATGGTCATCCAACCTTTTTGCACCCAGTCTTTAAAGGCTTCCTCAAAGGGTTCCACAACATTGCCCCACCTGTTTGTGACCCTTGTCCCCCCATGGGACTTAAACCTCATCCTGGGAAGACTGATCCTACCTCCTTTCGTGCCACTGGCAACTTGCTCACTACACCCGATATCACTAAAGGACTGCATGCTGGTAGCCCTGACTTCCGTCAGAATGGCAAGTGAAATAGCAGCCTTGTTGATAATCCCTATGTTCCTGATCTTTCACGATGACAAAGTCACCCTCGTTTACCTCCAACATTCCGACCTAAGGTGGTCTCCGCATCCCATATGTCTTAGGACATCATATTGCCAGTCTTCTTCCCGAGGCCTCACTTCTCCCATGCTGGATGTTAAGAAAGCCTTGTCTTTTTACATCAAAAGGACTAAATCTTTTTGAAAATCCAATCCCCTCTTCATCACCTCTGGGGACCTTCACCGGGAAACAAAGTCTCATCTCAGACCATCTCTTCCTGGTTAGTGGAATGCATCTCCCTCTGCTACACGTTATCAAACAAACAACCTCCAGAGGGTCTCAAGGAACATTCCACTTGAGCCATGGCTACCTCTGCTGCCTTGCATCGCAAGTTCCCTATAGAGCAAATCTGTTAAGCAGCCACATGGAGCTCTGCACACACCTTTGCCAAACACTATGCTCTGGACATTGCAGCTCATGCAGACGCTGGCTTTGGGAGAGCAGTCCTTCAGTCTTTATTCAAGTAGATTGCTCCCCTCCCTCCCCCCAATGGGAGACTGCTTTTCACTGGTGTGAGTCACGGAGACCCACTTGAAGAAACTGGGGTTACTTACCTGTAACCTTGGTTCTTCGAGATGGGCTCCGTCACTCACACCAACCAACCACCTTCCCCTCTGCATCTACTTGAAGACAAATTGAGATGTAGGGGTTGGAAGGAACTGAAGTAATGCATGCCCTGCCCTGCCTTATATACTGACTCAAGAAGCCCGTCAAAAGGCGGCCAATCAAGCACAGGCTCTGAGGGCGCGCTGATAACAGCTAGGAGAAGCTTCTGATGGCCAGTACTGCACAGGCACAAAACTCACCTGTATGAGTGACGGAGACCATCTCGAAGAACCAAGGTTACAGGTAAGTTACCCCAGTTTATCACTACATCTTTTAAACAAAACAATTCCTTATTTAAATTTCTGGCATTGCCAGTCAGATCAGAAGTAAGGACTCAATGCTGATTTGTTCTTTTCAGGATCATTTAGGTGCTCTAAAATGGATGATAAAACCCTGACCACAAAGAATCGAGATGCCTGAATCTTTGTCTTATCTCTTGACATTTCTTCTCCTTAGGGAAACGTTCCAACTCGGGAGAGCATTCATATGTACTACCAGAACCACCTTTTTCAACTTTCTAGAGAGTCAGGACTGGACTTGATTGATAAGTCAGGACAAGATTCTGGTTTACAGGCATCTGAAAGGATGGATAGCTTAGACTCAGCAGCTTCTCGTGACAGTATCTCTAGGTACTTTGTTTTTTTAAAATTATGTTTTTGAAAGATGGAAACATCTTGCATGCCTCTTAAGTTGAAGACTCCTTGGTTTAACAATGGCCCTTTTTACATGGATACCCCCCACCCCCTTGCCCATGTGTGCAGGGAGGTAGGCAAAGGGGGGGGCTTGCGTGCGATCACCACGAAGGGTGGGCTTGTGTGTGTGCCCTCCCGCGTTCCACCCACCTCCACCCATTGCCCACACATGGAGCAACGGGCACCAATTACAGATGCTCTGTGCGTGGAGGTGGGTGGACGTCCGTGGGACGAGCCACCCACGCACCACTCACCCACCGCCGCCTCCCCCCATCCCCCCATGCACTTGCACCTGGAAAAGGGCCAATGACTAAGAAACATAAAGTCAAATATACTCCATTTGACAGTCACCACCCAACTTGGGTTGATCTGCTTTCTTCAAATTCATAAAGAGAACAAATTCATGACCACCAGCCCTTCCATGCCAAATCTGTGAGGGTGTAGCGTAGGTTGGGAGCAGAGCCCTAAAAAGTCAGCAGAGACAAGGTATCTGTTTCGATGCCAAATAAACCCCACACAGCTTATGGGAGTTTGAGTTATTTGCATGGTGGTGCTGTGGAAGGAGCAGTGTCTCTTGAGTGTGTTCTACTACAGTTATGGCAGCACAGGAGGACTATTTGCTCTGTTGTCGTTGGTTCAGTGTTTCTAGTGCTGTTCTATGATTCTGCAGTGCACAGCACACATTGATGCTGTGTCAGACAACACAGATTCTCCATCTATCTGCTGTCTTATGTGCAGATAATACGACTTACTACATCTCATCACTGCCTGTGATCTTTTCACTTTTCCTGCCCGTGGGGCTGTAAGAATATTTTGTAGGGGGAACATATGACTTAACTTTTTCCTCACTCTGCGTAGCTCTTATTCATAGCTTCTTATTTCCTCTAGAAAATAACCTACAGGTTTTAAAATCATTATATAGAAATAAATGGAAAATTATATTCCTGCACCAGGCACCCATATGGCATTTTGCTTTGGTTATAAGAGCAGGCCTCTAATAAAGAAATTCCATCATTTATTACAAATATGTTAGCGCAACATGAAATTCTAGATTCCTGCATGTAGGATAAAAGGACTTTGTGAAAACTCTATGGGTTTTGAGAGGAAGAAATCATCCTCCACAAGACAAGAACAGGCCACTGAGCATTCAAAGAGCATGTCTGCTGCTTCCCCCTTCCCCCCATGATTAAGGTCTAGTTCAGTTCAGTTTGTAGACCCATAGCCATTATTAATGCTCCCAATATTTCCATGCTTTTCTAGAGAAAGATGCTGCAGAATTCAGTGTCAAACTCTGCATAATCTCTCTGTTTTCCTTATGTGCGCGCGGCACACACACATAGGGTAATTTCAGACATAACAGGACCGCGGTCAACCACAGTGAATCCCCTGTGGTGGCCGTTTGTCCCGTTACGTCTAAAAGATTCCCGCCAGATGTTCACCACGGTGAATACCTGGTGGGAATAAAAATAACCACGCTTCCGGAGGTGAGATCGGCCTGACCTCCGGAAGCATGGTTAGATTGGCCACGTTCCGGGATGGGCCAAAAGTGACGTCTGTACCATTGGCCCATCCCGGACCGTGGTCCAGACCGCAATACGGGATCGGGCACAGCAGCCGTATTGGCCACTGCGCCCGCCTGTCTCCCGTAGGGCGTACGGCCGGGGGAACGTGCGAGGGGGCAGGGCTGTGCGGCCGGATGTCGCGCCGCACAGCCCCGCCTCCTCCTCAATCCCCAGTGAGAATCAGGCCAGCACGTCTAAAGGACGGCCAGCCTGATTCCTGACCGAGATCCGAAATTCCTGACCGGTATTCCTGACTGGGATCTGCTGCGTGATTCAGCGTGGCAGGCCTCCGGGCCCATCACGTCTGAAATTACCCACCACCACACACACACACACACACACACAGCTCTTGTGTTATATCAACATACTGTTTCATTTTCAAAAATGCATTTTCTGACTTCAGGAGTTGGGATGCCCTTGGAAATAGAACCAAATCATAAACTGATTGTGTCCATTGTTTTCTACTGCTTCTAGTCTTCTCTTGAGTATGGCAATATTAACACTGCTTTCACACTCCCTTGCTTCCGTGTACAGTAACTTTGCTCAGTTTCTCTCAACGGCATGTAGTTAGAAGGTAACAAACTAAAAGACTATATGAATTTACCTTTCAGAAATTATCCTAAAATAAAATAACTTGAGTTTCTCTGATACAAATGTTGAAAAATTATGCTGTTTCTCAGATACAGATGTCTGAGTGCCTCTTCCGAGTCTTCCAAAACAACCTCCCGCTTGTCCATTGGCTAAAAAAACAATAGGGCCATTGCTTGCACTTGGAAGATAATCAATGGACTATCAATGCGATCAATGTAATTAAATTTATAATCAAGGCAAAAATAACACCTGCATGTTCTGTTCACTTATGGTCAAACTATATAGAAAACAATCATTACAGCAAATTGTGCTTTCTGCTGTGTGTGTAAAGCTCCTTGTGCAGGTTAGAAGAAGGGAGTTCGACTCGTGGGATTTTTTCAGCTGCTCATTTTAAAGAAACAGGGTAAAATTTACAAAAGAACTTAGCTGACTAAGAAACCTAAATTCAAATGTCAATAAGGCTTAAATTTACTTTTTAAAATAGGACTTAGGCCTCTTGATCATTTTCAAATATTTGAAAATGTTCTCTGGCATTTATAAATACAAATCATGTTCATGATCTTCCACTTGCATTAAAATGCACACAGTATAAATAGAAGTCAGCTGCATGGTGGTGATGCA
>QEPC01005230.1:1004130-1020506 GCA_003113815.1 Sphenodon punctatus
TAATTGGAGGAAGTGATAACCAATTTATTATATAAAATACATAAGGACACACCACCCACTGCTTCCTGAGATTATAAAAAGCCCTCATGAGCAGTTTTAGCAATACCAAGCACCGCAAGCCACAAGTGAGTGATTCTTTGAGTTGCCCTAAAACTCTAGAAATTGAAAAGCAGGTCAGTTCTTGTAAATATAATACCGAGGCACAGACAAATGTATGGTAATTGGAAGTATTTTTTTAACATAAGAAAATGAGTTTCAGTAATTCCTTGATAAGCACATAGACAGCGAAAAGGTGTACAGAAAGGGAGACGAGACCATCTCTGTAGAACAACTCCTTTCATGACTGGAGGTAGAGGTGTCCAGAATGGAAAGTATCAGAACTGGAAAGCCTGTAAGATCTCTGTTGTTTAGTTGCCCACATGATATTCAGGTTGTATCCTGAATTGTGCTCTCCATCTACTGAGCTCCTGCTCCTCGAGCACTCTTGGTGGGTCAGTGGGAGCTGTGTGGTGCTTTCTACATGCTCCAAAAGCTCTCACAGTTTGTTCCAATAGCAATTAAGGGATCTCAAGATACATTAAACCACACAAGCAGCAACACAGGAAAGATAAGCTAATTAAACCTGACAAAGCTTATCATGCAGGAAAGCATCTTAGCTAAATACACCACCATTCGTTATGGATAGCTACTCCAGTTAATTTACCAGTACTTTGACTTGTGCTTTTAATGTACGTTTCAGTTTAAAATACCTACTCTTTGTAAAGTTTCAAAGAAGCTAATGCTTTTCAAAACATCTAGGGTTGCTAGTTTGAAAAGTGACCTGGGAAAACAGGCCTGGATTACATTTATATGCTGGTTAGTAACTGAGTCACATATTTGCCAATTCCAAATAGTCCTAAAAACCTTTGACTTCTCTCAAGCTTATCAGTGACCAAGACTCCTCAGCAGTGATTATATGAGCACAGTTGCTGTGCTATAGCCTATGACTCTGAGTCTGTAGTTCCCAGAACCATGGAGAAAAAGGTCAGCTTTTCAGTGGATTTTCCTTGTGCGGCATATTTTGATGATTAAAAAATTAATATAATTTTTGAATGGCACAGTCTTAATTCTGGAACTAAGCTGGCTCATTGAAATCAACAGATGTTTTACCACCGATTTCTACAGGAGCTATGTCAATTCTGCTAGAGAGGGAGCAGTGCTGGGGAAAAACTGAATAAATGTAGTCAATTAAAAGATACCTGGGGAAAGGGGGCACTACTTATGGTAATAGCCTTATCTATGATACTAATTGGCACTCCACAAAACTAACTGGCAGCAGATTTATAACAAATAAAGTATTTTTTCACTCAACACACAAGTTAATTTGTGGAATTTTTCACCAGAGGAAGCGGTCAGGGCCAGTAGCATAGCTGGGTTTTAAAAGGGATTGGATAAGTTCTTGGTGTGCATGTCCATTAATGGCTATTAGCCAAGTAGGTTTCGTGGACTTAACCTCTGACTGTCAGGAGCTCGGCATGAACAACAGGGAATGGATCATCCCATTATGACATGTTAGGGTGTTTTCAGGCATGATGCTGGGCATGGATTAATCTGCTTTACCACAGATTAATCCGTGCCCAACGTCACATTTAAAAGGGCCACCAGGCCATAGGACAGCCATGGCAGCACTTACCCCAGACTGTTCCTCAGGACCATCCCTGAAGAACAGCCCAGGCTAAGCGCTGCCACAGCCCATGCAAAAGACTCTGGACTGGGGTAAAGCAGGCCGTAACGTGTGTTGCCCCGCTTATGCTTACCCCAGTCTGGGTCCACAGTGGTTCTGGGCAGCCACAGCAGCTGCATAGGCCACCATGGCCACCTGTCAGGGAGGGGGGTGGGTTGCTCCAGCAGTGCAGGGGTGAGGCTGTCTGGACGCACGTCTGTGTGGTGCCCTGCCCCCTTTTCTGTCACACTTCTTAGGCAGCCTAGCCAGCTCCAACCTGGAGTGACGGGTCCCGCCAAAGCCTGGGGTGGACCGTGGCAGTCCTGTCACATGGAAAAACACCCTTAGATATTTCTCCCAAGTGAACAAGATTGGCCACTATTGGAGACAGGATGCTGGACTCGACGGACCATTGGTCTGACCCAGTATGGCACTTCTTACATTCTTAGGTTCTTATTCAGAGCAAGTCATCTTTTCTGTCTTGCATTATTTACAAAATAAAATGTATTTATCTGAATGTATTTGAATTTATTATACATGGTATTATACACCGTACATAGAAAGTTATACATAGGCTGCATATATTTAGACAGAAGTTTTAGTTCACAAGGCAACTAAATGCCAAGATGAAAAGTCAAGTACTTACTATGCTTGGTGGCATGGAAGTTGGAAATTAAAAGGCCATTTGAACATTTTAATAAACTAGATATTTGCTGACTGTTTTCTCTAACAAAAAAGCTCATTGAAAAAATTGGACTTCAGGTAGATCTCCCATTATTATTTTGGAACTGGCTGTAAGAGCAATTCCAGCTTCTCTGGGCTCTTGTAGCAGTTGATGGCTTGGCCTATGAATGATCCTCCACAATTTGCATTGAGGCATATGAGCTGCACAGAAACATCCACACACATGATAGAGCCAGTTGGTAAAGGTCCTGAAAGAACTGAAACCGAGAATGGTTAGCCTAGAAAAAGGGGGGGGGGGGACATGGTTACAGTTTTCAAATATGTAAGATTATCAGCAAAATGGTGCCCACTTTTCCTCTCTGGTCACTGTGGATAGGACTAGAGGAAATGAGCTTTAAACTAAAGGAGAAAAGATTTAGGCTAAACAGAATTTTCTAACTAGCATTACAGTAAAGCAGTGGAATAATTTGCCAACGGAGGTCATGGAGAATTTTCAAAATAGATTAGACAGAGATCTCTCGGGGGTTGTGTTTAGTAGCAAAGGCCTGAACTAGAGAGCCATGGGGTAAAAGCAGATGTGCAGGCAGTGGCTCCCTGGGCCAGTCTGGGGACAGCCCCTCTTCAGGTGGGCGGGAAGCACTGAACAAATGTGCCTGCCACTGGGAGAGGTGTCCCACCGCCTGCACGATCCAGGCATGCGAGTGGCTGTCTCCACCCCTTCCCTGCCCTGCACCCTGCCATAATGGGCAGCCATGGTGTTCCCCACCCCACAACAGGGATGGCAAGGCTAAACACAAACAGACACGTTGGCCCACATGGGTGGCCTTTGGCCAAGAATGGGTGCCTGAGGGATGACTCATTCGAGGCTAGCTGCCTACCCACCCAGGGACATTCCTAGGCCAACATCTGATGGTGCAGGACCACATGTGCAGTGAGTCCCAGGTCACAGCAGGCTGGAGCAGACCTGCATCATGTCTGTTTTTATCTTTGGAGTTCCTTCTAGCTCTGCGATTCTATAACTTTGCAAGGAAGAGTGAAAAGTGTGTTTGTATTGGAGGAATGAAGAACGTGGAAGTAGGTCTTTCATTATTACTTTTGGAAAAAAGCAACCATGATCTTTTCTAAACCAGAAATTCAGGCAGAGCTTTTTCAGCCAGAGAAAAGAGGAGCATAAAATTTTAGAATCCTTCCAGTTTAGTTATGAGATAATGTTTAATGGTGTCTGGAACTAATGAAGAAAAGGATGTGAGCCTCAACACAGCAAATATTTTGGCAATCTGCCTAATATTCTAATTGGTGATCTGAACAAAGGATTTCTCTTTGCTCACATCAGTTTCAAAGTGATCTAGCCATGGCTGGATATAGACATAAGGATCCAAACCCTTTGTTCTGTGTACACTAGTATTTCTGTCCTGTCTCCTTTTCCTCAGTCATAACTCTTGTCACATTAGTCAGGGGCTTTCTCCTTACATGCACAACTCTTCAGACCAAAGTTACTTGGAAGGTGATCAGCTGCAGAGCAATGATCAGCTTTTTTACCTTTTTGCTGTACCAGAATACTAGTGGTCATGTATGACACTGCTTCCATAGCCACAACAGTAATCTCCAAACAGCAAATTTTTAAGTGTGCTGAAGACAGAGTGAGAAGAAAGGGAGGAAAAAGTGGGGAACCCCAAATCATGTTTTTCAATGCATTTGTTTCTTATTAGGGGCCCAATCAGGTGCTGAGTAATCTAACCCGAGCCCTATATATACAAGAGACTCAGAAAGATGACTGAATTAATTGAAACACCAGCTTCCTCAACTCAAGTCTCATACATCTGTGTGTTTCACTGAAGTCTTTCAGGAACATACGTTTAAGTTACCTACTACATGTCATTTGTGTATTTGCTTCCTTCCTCTTAGTATTGTAGATGTTTGTATTTGGGTACTGCTTCATGCACCGTACTTCTCTGTCAACTGTGAGCGGGGGGCGTTTGCTGCATATCGGGGGCAAAGCCAAGCCCAGAGGGGAGCTTAATAGACCTGGATGAGCCTACTCATTAAGGACTCCCTGCGTAATCTCTCCCACTGAATGTAAAACTCCAACTGTGTCACCTAAAGTCTGGCCTCAGGATACAGATCATAGGTGGGCTCCAGACTTAATATTGCATCTAAATAGAAGAAGAAATTTTGGGTTCCTTGGTTATGAAGGTCTGGGTATCCGAGGGCTACTAAGGTTTCTCCAAGCCCAAAAGGGGGGGACTGCAATTTTCGATACTGAGGTCTTGGTAGTGGAAAACCTCTTAGATAGGGGCGTTTCCTTAGATGGGAAATGATACTATCTTCAGTAGAGGTTAGGGACAAATTGTGGAATAATAGATACTATCTAAGAAAGACAAGAGTCTTTCTTCAGAGAGTTGAAAATACTCTTGCTAGGAATATCATGTCCAAGGCTTCTAGGGTAGCCTATCTACCAGCTGGCCCTGTAGCTAAGCCGGCTAAAAGATCCGGGGGAGAGCTGGTGTGGCATATTTTGGACAAAACAGGGGAGGCGGATGCCATTGGCCTCAGGCCAGCTCCTTCATCTTCAGTACAATCCCCTGTATCAGAGGATGCTTCCCAGGAGGAATCTTGTTTTCAGTCCTCCCTTTTGGAGCATACAGTAATTCATAGGCTGGCAGTATCCCGGGTTTCAACTGGTCCCAATAGTGCAAGGGAATCGATTGTTTTGTATGTCCCTGGGGTGTTGTCCTGTGGAGCGGGGGCTCCTACGCAATGACATTCACCCACAGAGGGGCTCTGCTGCCTCACTTGGAATATAGAAGGCATTAAATCTAAGCTCCTAGATGGAGAGTGGATGACTTTTCTTAATTTATTTGATATTGTTTGCCTCCAGGAGACTTGGCTTTCGAAAGTAGAAACAGATAACTTTGTTACGGAAGGGTTTATAGCCTATGGCTCCCCTGGGGCCTCCAAGCAAAAAAGGGGGCGCTTTTTGGGAGGGGTTATTACCCTTGTCTCCACAGGGATGAATTTTGTTATCTCCTCAATACATGTTCCCTTGCAAAACTGTTGTGTGACGGAGATTAGGTCTCACCTTCGAGGCAACTTTATCTTAATTAATATCTATGTCCCCCCAGAATCGTCTCATTATTATGACCCGGTCCTGTGGAAGCAACTGGCTGATCTCTTGGGCTCTCTTCCAGACAGATTTATCAACAGCCCTCCACTATTAGTGGGGGATTTTAATGCTAGAGTGGCTAATTTAGACGATGATGCCTTGGACCCCTCTCTTTGTTCAATTTCTGCACTACCCATTAGGAGATTTCAGGATGTCGTAGTAAACCCTCATGGGAAAAGACTGGCAGAGCTTCTGTCAGCCAATGGGTTTGTTATAGTTAATGGCCGGACCCCCTCAGACCCCCAGGGTGACTTTACCTTTGACACTATTCTGGGCACCAGTATAATAGACTATGTATGTATACCGTGGGCTCACTTCCCTCTAGTTAATGACCTTCAGGTTATCAAGAGGCCTGAGGGGAGTCACTTCCCTCTTTCTCTTGAAATGGTACCAGCGGGTCCAACTGTTATTGTGAGGGGTGTCTTAGATCCTGCTCAGAGAGTCCCCTTAGTTAGGTGGTCGCCTGAAATTAACATTAAAATAGCGACCTTGTTTTTTGAGCCAGCATGCCTCGAGCTCAGACACGGGATGCTGACCTGTGAAGATTTTACTACTTTTCAGGATAATCTGACTAAACTATTAAGCCAGGTCCACGACTCAGTCGATAAGCCAGTGCCCTGTCAGAGATATCAAAGGGGTTATAAGTCAAAGCCATGGTTTGATGAGGAGTGCAGGCAGGCAAAAAAGAATCTTATTAGGGCCAGAAGGAAGTGATGTAGATTACACCTTGAAGCTGACTTTTGTGATTAATCGAAGGGCCTACTTCAGACTCCTTAGGGAGAAAAGGAGATCAAAAGCACTGAATGCATGGGCAGAGTTACAGGTGGCCGTGAATTTTAATGATTCATCTAAGTTATGGGCCCTTGTTAAAAGGTGGTGTAACCCCAGGAATACTCCTGTTAAGACATCTGTTCCGGAAGAATCTTGGGTGAACTATTACACTCAGATGTTTCAAAAGAAAGATTTATCGATCCCTACTTTTGCGAAGATTCCGCTCCAGTGCAAGGTATCTCCCCGTATTATTCCTTTGACCCTATAGTTTCGGAGCAGGAAGTTCTCTTAGTAATTGAGAAATTGCATCCAGGTAAAGCTCCTCGTGCTGACGGCTTTCCTCCAGAACTATTTAAAAATTTTGTATCTTGGTGGGCCCCTCTGCTTGTAAGATTTTTTACCTTAATCAACCGCTCTAAGCTTGTCCCCCAGGAGTGGGCTAGGGCGGTTATTGTCCCAATCTTCAAGCAGGGGGACCCTAAAGATCCGGCCTGTTATAGGCCGATTAGTTTGCTTCCTATTATGGACAAACTCTATGCTAGAGTGTTGCTTGTAGCTCTGGAACGCTGGTGGCGCTTGATTCTAATCTCAAAGAGGAACAGGTGGGATTTTGGAAAAACAAATCTATGCTTCCGAATTGCTTCATTCTGAACCATCTTGTAGATAAGTACGTCAATGTAAGGCGAGGTAAACTTTACCTCGCCTTTATTGACTTTGCTAAGGCTTTTGACACCGTTAGTAGAGATCTTTTATGGTCTAAACTGAAGGGAAGGGGTATTCCTGCTGAATTGTTGGAATTGATTGCTAAACTCCATGAGAATACGGAGGCAGTTGTGCGGATAGATAAAAAGGGGGCGTGCACAAGGCCTTTTCCTTTAAGTCAAGGAGCGAGGCAAGGATGTCTCCTTGCACCGATACTTTTAAACCTCTACATAGATGATCTAGTCCCTCTTGTTGCTTCTGTGAATAATACCCCACCCCGCATAAGAGATAGGCCAGTGTTGATTCTGCTATACACAGACGACATTGTCCTTCTCTCGCAGTCTAGGCAGGACCTCCAGCTTTCCCTGGACGCCTTGTATGCCTACTGCTTAGCCAGTGCTCTCTCTATTAACTCTAAAAAGTCCAAGGTAATGTCCTATGGATGCCCTAGGACTAATTATATATGGAAAATTGGTAATGCTACCTTGACCAATACTACTAATTATACCTACTTGGGTGTGTGGTTTTCTTCTACTAAGACCTGGAAGGCCAATAATGAAGCGCATGTAAAGAGGGCAGATCAAATAGTGGGAGGCTTATTGAAATTATTCTATGCAATTCCGACTTCAGTAAGTCTGCTGCTAAGAATCTTGGAGCTGAAAGTAATCCCAAATTTAATCTATGGAGCAGAAATTACTGCTCCTGGATATAAATCTTCCCTAGAGCTCCCACAAAATCATTTTCTTAGGGCTCTGTTGAAAGCCCCTAGAGCAACCCCTCTCCCTATGTTGAGAGCTGAAACTGGGATATTGTCGGTATACGCTCAAGTTGCGATTAGATACTTGTTTTTCTGAAAGAAGCTTGCTACGGATAGTTCTTCCTCCCTCTTAACAGGTTGCTACCTAGAGCAGAAGGACCATATTGGGGTTCCCCAATTTGCATGGATTCGTCATGTTAAAAAATTAGCCTTCGAATCCAGTCTTGTCTCTACAGCTGATGATCTCCCTGACTCTCAGCTCTCGAAACGAGAAATCAAGATAAGAATAACAGACTGGGCCCACCAGATGAATTTAAAAACGCTGACTACTTATAAATCGGTAACTTTTTATTCCCAGCTAAAAATTTCTGTTAAGTTTGAGCCATACTTAGATCAATTACAAGACCCTAGACTTAGACATATGTTCACCCTATTTCATTTTAATCTTTTTGAGACATCCGAAGTGAGAGGGCGTCGTGAGGGCATCCCCAGGGGTAGCAGGATATGCAACCACTGCTTGGACTGTGTTGAGAGACTTTGTCTCATGTGGTTCTCGACTGCCCACTTTACGCGCCCCTCCACTCCACATGGATCGATTCACTATTCCTGGACCCAAATCTGGAGGATGCTAAGAAAATGGAGGTTTTATTTATGCTAACTGACTCTACACATATCAAGCTTTTGGCTTTCTTTTTATTATTGGTTGCTAGAGAAAGGAGACATTTATTGCTGGAACTTCCTTCTTGATGGAATATCCATACTCGGGTACCTGTTTAGAAGCTCCTTTCTTTCTTCTTCCTTTTTGGGATTTATCTTTTTAACATTGACAACTGATATTTTATTGCCTTATATTTTTACCTTTCTTGTTTTTTTTGTCTATTTAATTATGTATATATAAATGCTGACTCAATAAACATTCATTCATCTTATCAAGTGTTGTCTGGAGCTGAAGTGAATAGTAGTTTTCATATGGTTGGATAGCATCCACATTTTTTGATAGCTCACCGAATATCCAAACACATTTCATTGCCAACATCGCCTTTATTGGATACCTCTTTTGGCCTTAAAATGGACAGGGGAGGAACATATATGCATGTATTCAACAAGCCACCTGACATAAAGGAGTAGAACCCAGAACCCTTAGTATAACTCTCCCAAAGCAGAGCTACTGACAGTACCCTTTGAGCCTCCGTCACTAACCAGCAACTGTATATGAGAGCAGTAAGTAAAACTTCTTTGTGTGACAAGAGGGGAAAACCAGAAGCTACTCAGCTAACTTTGATGGTAGAGGTTTAAAAAGGAAATTGGAAGGTCAAAGGTTCAAGTCTGCTTTAGGCAAGGGAAAAATGTATATATGTAAACACCAAAGAATCTACAACACAGAAAAGCAGCCCAATATTATTGTGAGTGATACTGTTTTAAAAAGAAAAATTAAATATGTGAGAAATCACACTTTCAGTCTACCACAAGATCCAGATTCCACCCCTTGATCTATCAGTCACTCTTTTATTGTTCTACTATTAGAGCTACAGGAGGAAGGACTGGCTGGAGTATTTAATACTGCCACCAGGAGAAGGACTCTGCATAGTGCCAACAAAATAGATAGTGGGAGATGTCTCTGAGTCCATTCCTGCTTGTTGCTGCCACTGGGAAGCCAGATCAAGAGAATTCTCCAGGTCTGTTCTGTCACACTTGTTTTTGTCACCAGGGTTGTAGTGCCAAGGAACGGTCCCAGAGACTTTTCTCAGGCTGGCTACCTGAAAGCCAGCTTGGGAGAAGTCACCATGTCCATTCCCCAGCACTGCAACCCCGACAGCAGCAACAAACAGCAGTGGGGAATAAACTCTACTACCTATCTTGCTGGGTACTGTGCAGAGTCCTTCTCTTGGTGGCCCAAGTAAACACAACAGCCAGCCCTTCCTCCTGTAGCTCTAATGGTTGAATCGTGAAAAGTGACTGATAGGTGACCCAAGGAAGCCAGCTCAGGAGAACTCCGTAGGTCTATTCTCCTTTTGTTAGAATCTATGGTGGGGGAAAGGACACACACACACTTCCCCCGACCCCCCACATATTAAAGCCAGAACAGATGTCTGATGGATAGCAGGTTTATCTGCCTCCGTGGAACCAAAATGTTGGATGAAATCGTCAGATATGATATTCTGCACAGGTATTTATTTCAGCTCTAGTGGTGTCTTTCTCACAACTTATCTGCAATCTTCTCTTTTTAAAAGCATAATCCTGAATGTCTGGTATATGCCTCTATTCTCCAATTGTATTGACAAATGGAGATAAAGGTTCTACTAAAAATATCATTTCTTTGATGTCATGTATTGTATCACTTTTTAAATATGGGAATAATCATTTTAAATTAACTGAAACTTTTTCAAGGACAAGATTATTGTCCCCAGAGCATAATTCAAAATTAAAAGCAAGCTTGTAAAATTATTGGTTATACTTATCATGAAATCAAATCATTATTGCCAAGTAACCTATTGCATTTGACTTTGGTGCACTGAAAGTGGATTGACTTGTGTTTGAAAGCTATTTTCCTATTGGTAGTCTGAGCATATTTAATTTTACATGTTTCTTTAAGAAATTGGCCTGAGCCTCTATAGAAGAATTTACCAGAATCTATTACTAAAAGAATGGAAATAGTGCAGAGGAGTTCATTTTACAAAAGGTTTTAGCTTAATTTGGGAATTCATTTAAAAGACAATTAGCAATAAAGACCCTTCTTAAAGTCATGCTTTCCACTACATGCAGGCGGCATGTGGAGCTCTGAGACAATATTGCTTCCCATATCTCTATAAATATGGGGTTTGACACTTATGGGCCAAGTGTTGTTATGATCATGAACCATCAGTGCATAAGAACTTGTATACAAAGCTGCTCCAGGCTGGTCCTTATCTTCTCTCAGAACCTTTTGTCTTTGTGTCTGTGTTTTGCTGCATGGCCAATTCATTCATTACTGAACCATGTCTGACATAACATGTCATTGGTATTTAACACTGTCTTTATAACTGTTTGCGCTGTTAGCTGCTACACTGAAGCAACCTTGCTGTTCTCAAGGCAGTCAACCCTTGATGATTTAGATGGACCAGACACTGTTCCTAAAACAAGTGAGCGTGCTCGACCTAGGCTTCGTAAAATGTACAGCATGGATATGTCCTCCTCATCCGCTGACAGTGGCAGTATAGTGTCAAGGTGCTTAATTCATGCATGCTTTGTTGTCTCGTTTACCCTGACCATTATACATTTTTGCATTGTAAATATTTGCAGATGTGTGTGTTTAAAATTCTGTGTGCTTCACATAGGCATTGCTTTCTCGTTTAATGTGGCAAGGTGCTGATGTTGAAGGTGATATCAGAAACCAGTATTTGCTCATTTGGAGTTTTGTTTGTTTTGTTTTGCTTTGATTTTTGGTTTTGGCTTTAGATCCCCCTTATTTTGGTCCTTACAATTTGGCCCAAAGCTTTGAAATCTAGGTGCCTGATGTTAGATTTCAAAATCCAACCACCTGAATAGGAGTGGCCTGACTTTTCAAAGGTGTTGAGCTTTCATTGAAATTAAGTGGAACAGATTGGTTACTCAGGTCTTCCAAAAACCATATGGTTTTTACTGAGTGTAATTATGTTTATGTCACCAGACTTTGGTGAGGAGTAACAGTGGTTTGGGGAATCTAACATTAGGCACCCAGATGTTAAAATTTAATTCTTATTCCTTCATTTTTCAGTTCTTTAAGAAGGTATTGTTAAGTTTGCTTTAGTTTTCTGCCGCTGACTTACAGTCTGTTTTATATTTGGGAGAAAAAACGAAGAAGAAATGCTAAAAAAGGATAATGAGAATTATCAGTATATAAAAACAGTGAATAACAGACCATTAGAGAATTGTTTCAGAGCTCTGCATTCACATTTTAGCAATTCAAGACTTAAACTGTATTTTATTTGAAGGAAGGATATAAGAATGATTCAAACATCGTTTCAAAAATAAAATCTTATGGCACTCTAGACTACTCTGCTCTAATGTTTTGTGCCATTTTGCTAACTTTTTAGTGTTGGTTTATTCTTAAGTTCAAAACTATATGTTCTTCAAGTGGCCTCTTGACCATCACTCACAAGAACTCAGAGCTACATGCAGTCAAATATCAGACCTTTAGAGAAATTCATGTCTGTTGGGGTGCTCTAGACCTCCCATTTCCTTGTTAGTCTGCAAATGCTCAAAGTGAAGCTATACAAAAAAACAGCACACCCACCCTCCTCAGTTCCTTCCAATCCAGAAGTCTGTCGTTTTTAAAGTCTGTAATACAGACTTTAAAAAAAAAATGTTCCAAGGTCTGCTACCTTGAAAGTTGAGGTTCACCATGCTTATATATATTTGAATCCTTTACAACCTGCTCTGTACATTATTTTTCTGTAAAGGCAGGTTTTATAGGGAGGGGAGCAAATCATCTCCAGAAAGGAGTCAGTGGATTGAGCACCCTCATGGCAAAGCCTCTCCATTTTCCATAAAGATAAAGTTAGCCTTAGATCTGTCCACAGGTTCTTCATTGAGGTAATCAGTGGGGGGAAAATATGTGCGCAGCGCACCAGCTCCCCAACCTGGCTCAGGGCAGGAAACTACAGCATACATGACCTGGGCCAAGCCAGGGAACAGACAGAATTAACTTGCTCACAGCCAGAGAGCTGTTCCGCCGACATAGCCTGGCTAGGGCGGGGACCACAACAAACATGTAGGTGGGTGGCCCTGCCTGCTCCCAGCACCCTGCCTCCCGCTATGACAGACAGCCATGGCATCCAATGACAGGAATATCAATATCAATATGGCTAAAGGTTTACAATTAGACCAAATTATAAAACAAATTATTGCAACCCATATGATATAAAACCAGCAATTTAATGTTACAATATCATAAAGTAGCAGAGACAAACAAAAATCCTTTTGCTAATACAAATATATCCAAAATCAGACCAAAAACTATATACTGATACCAAAAAGTCCTTATATTTTGAATCCTTAGGGATCCTTCGTGATGGCAAACAAGTCTACAGACTTATAGTTTAAAAACTGTTGTTGAAGACGAAGCTTCTAGCTGGTAAATTCTAGGAATGTGTGAACACGGTTCGGAAGTTCGGAGTTCGGACCGAACTCAACTAGTTCGGTCGACCGAACCAAACTTCTGAACCGAACTCAAATTCGACCAAACTGTTCGTTCGAACAGTTTGGAAGGCCAAAAACAGCTTAAAATACCGGTTTTGAATGTACGAACTCGGTTCGGAAGTTTGGAATTTGACTGAACTTGACTACTTCGGTCGACAGAAGCGAACTTCGGAACCGAACTCAATTTTTGACCCGAACCAAATTTCCAAACTCGGTTCTGTTCGCACACCGCTAGTAAATTAAGGTTTGACAGTAGCAACTGTTCTCCATACGCTGTTGTTAAAGATGTTACTTCCAAGTTGTAAACACAAGTTAAACAGTAGCGACTGTTTTCCTTCCTCCTCTCCGACGTTTTGCAAAAATCATCTCCAACACCATAACAGCAATAGTGTAACTACACAAGGAAAAGACCCACAGGTGTATTAATTAGACAATCCTCAATCTCAAGCATTCTAAACAGCTTCCCAGCTGCCAGTTTATAATTTTACCAACCCTTCTGAGACCAAGCTTAAAATTCAGAATGTTCAGAATCAGTTTATTTTAATTTTAAAGTTTTTACCTTTTTTCTCCCTTATGTCCCAAGCATGGCTTAGTCTCAAAAACGTATTCCAAAGGGCCCCTTGCTTCTACAGCTTAACCGAGCAACCAGCATCAAGGTCCTAAGGAGACCAACAGGGCTCCAAGTATCAAAAGAAATGTGACCGCTTACTCTACAACTGTTGGAGTATATACTCTCTCCCTAACCACTCCCAGCTGTGAGACTAATAGTCTCCTACAAAAGAATCAGGATAGACTAAGAGTAAGCACCTAATCTAACTGCAGAAGGAGAAAGAGATTACCTTATTATACTCTCACTATACTGTCAATGAGGTCATTCAAACCTCTTGGATGAATTGTATCTAAAACAGTTATCCAAAAACTTTCCCTCCTTGCTAACAGCTTGGGATCTGAAGAAGGTGAAATCCTTTCTGTTTCCCAAAAGGAGAAAGAATTTATTGAATTATGGTACTGGTAAAAAATTATCCACTAAAGGGGCATTAGGTGTCTTATTCTTAAGTTTACTCCTATGCTCTGTAATTCAAATGTTCAGACTCCTAGTTGTTTTACCTATATAGAGTTTAGAGCAGGGACATTGTATTACATATATGACCCAAGAGGTATTACAATTAATAAAATCCCTTATATGGTAAATTTTACCTTTACTGTCTTTAAATTCTTTTATTTTTAAACTAAAAGCGTAATTAAGGAACTGCCCACTTTGAAAATTATCTACTAAGGGTTTCCTATCCAATGTCACCTGCACTAAAGTAGATGCATACATTTTTGCTCTTGTTAAATAGTTCCCAATATTTTTCGTTCTTTTATAAGAGAACAATGGTAGTGATTCACAACCTTCAATATGGTCAACCATATTCCAATATTTTTTAACAATATTTTTACATTTTGAACTTAAATGATTAAATGTGGTCATGATTAAAGGCTAATACTTGTTTTCCTGTTTCCCGTAAGATGCATTCTCTGGGTATGGAGTTAATTTCTTTTAAACTTTCCTCTAAAATATTTTCTGGGTAGTTTCTGACCATGAACCTTTTTTTTCAAATTACACACTTCTTGCCAAAAGCCAAGCTGCGTGGTGTTATTTCTTTTTAATCTCCTAAATTGTCCTTTTGGAATGTTATTAATTAAATGCTTGGGATGGTGACTATTATAGTGTAAGTACAAGTTCTTATCAGTCAGTTTTATATATGTACTTGTAAAAATGTTCTTACCAGAATCCAACTCAATCCACAAGTCTACAAAATTAATTTTATAATAATCATATTGCATGGTAAATTTTATTGGATCATGCTGATTATTAAACCATGCAAAAAAATCCAATAATTGATCCTCCTTGCCATTCCAAACGATAAAGATATCATCAATATACCTCCTCCAAATATAAATATATTGAAAAAACGAATTATGTTTCTGATCATAAATAAACTTATTCTCCCAGTCATGCATGTACAAAATCGCTAACTCCGCTGACAAATTGCTTCCCATACTCACACCCTTTATTTATAAGTAGAAATCATTATTAAACTCAAAATAATTCTCTGTGAGAACAATTTCACACAGAGTCATGAGGAAAGCTGTTGGGGGGGGGTCAAACATCCCTCAGATCTAAGTACTTATGCACCGTATCTAATGCCTCCAAATGCGGTGTACTTGTGTACAATGCCTTAACATCTATGGTAACTAAAATAGGCCTAATGCTACTTAGATCCAAATCATTAACAATATTTATAAAATGCAAAGTATCCCATATATATGATGATACCTTACCAACAAAAGAACTTAGAAAAAAAGCAATAAATTTAGGCAAAGGCTCAAAGATAGAATTAATGCCTGAAACCATAGGGCTAAACATGACTGGCTCAAGACGCTTATGAATTTTTGGTAAAACATAAAACAATGGTGTACGCGGAAAACTATTAAGTAAAAACCTTTTTTCCTTTTCCAAGATATACCCAAGACTTATTTATTTATTTATGAAATTTGTATCCCGCTTTCTCCCACCACAGACGGCCCAAAGCGGCTAACAGTACATATAATACAATTAAAACATTTCAATTCAATTCAAAAACAAATTCAACAATAAAATAAAACAACCATAAAACACCCCCATACCACCCTCCGTAACCCCCCACACCCACCCTACCCTACTCTCTCACCAAAAGCCTGATGGAACATCCAGGTTTTGCAGTTCCTACGGAAGGCTGGGAGGTCTGGGGCCAACCGTTCTCCCACCGGGAGGGAATTCCAAAGGCGCGGCACGGCCACTGAGAATGCCCTATTCTGCGTGGCCCCCGGAGAACCCGGGGGACCTCTAACAAGGCGCCCCCGGATGACCACAGGGGCCGATCTAGAACCCGGGGGGGTGAGGTGGTCTCGCAAATAAGCAGGGCCCAGACCATGTAAGGCTTTATAGGTTAAAACCAACACTTTGAATCGGGCCCGGAAGACTATTGGCAGCCAGTGCAGAGATCGGAGCACTGGTGTAATGTGCTCCTGGTGGCCCAACCCCACCAGGAGCCAGGCCACCGCATTCTGCACCAGCTGCAGTTTCTGAGCCATCACCATAGGTAGCCCCACGTAGAGTACATTGTAGTAGTCTAACCTAGAGGTAATAAAAGCATGGATGATCGTGGCCAAGTTCGGAACCGAAACCAGTGGCCGAAGCCACCACACCAGATGCAACTGGCGGAAGGCACCCCTCGCCACAGCCTCCACCTGGAGATCCAGGCAGAGCTGTGCATCAAGGAGCACCCCCAGGTTCCACACCTAGGATGTCTGCGGAGAGCAGACCCCATCAATCGATGAGGACGTCACCTCCGCCGACCTACCCACTAATATCACCTCTGTCTTGTCAGGATTCAGTCGCAGTTGGTTGACCCTCA
>QEPC01005230.1:1020662-1066103 GCA_003113815.1 Sphenodon punctatus
GCCGCCCCCCCATGCCTACAGGATCTCGGGGCGGCTTCCAGCATAATATAAAACAATTTTTAAACATAAAAAATTTACAATATCATAATTAAAGCAAATTTAAGACACACCCCCACAAAAATTAACACACACCCCACCCTCCCCTCCGAAGGCCTGGGCAAACAGCCAAGTCTTACAGATACGTCGAAAGGCCAACAGGCCGGAGCCAGGCCATATTGATGACACCTCACCCCAAACCCTCTGATCACCTCGCCAAGCGGCTGCATTCAAGAACGATCCCGCCCACCCCTGCACCGTCCCGCAGGCGTGTCACCAACATCTCGTGGTCAACGGTATAAAATGCTGCCGATAGATCTAATAGGGTCGATCGACCCCAGTCCTTTTCTCGGCGAAGGTCATCCACCAAGGCCACAAGTGCTTTCTCAGTGCCATGACCTGGACAAAAGCCAGACTGCAAAGGATCAAGATAACTGATGCGGTCAAGATGCTCCTGGAGCTGCTGAGCCACTACCCGTTCAATAACCTTCCCTAAAAAGGAAAGGTTAGAGACTTAAGCCCTCCTGAAGGATCCTAGTTATCTTATTAAGAATAGTCTTAGTTGGATTTGCTTTTATTTTTTTATAGTCAGTGGCTACATTAACTTTTGATACTTGGAGCCCTGTTGGTCTCCTTAGAACCTTGAAGCTGGTTGCTCGGTTAAGCTGCAGAACCAAGGGGCCCTTTGGAATAAGTTTTTGAGAATAAGCCATGCTTGGGACATAAGGGAGAAAAAAGGTAAAAACTTTAAAATTAAAATAAACGGATTCTGAACATTCTGAGTTTTAAGCTTGGTCTCAGAAAGGTTGGTAAAATTATAAACTGGCAGCTGGGAAGCCATTTAGAATGCTTGAGATTGAGGATTGTCTAATTAGTACACCTGTGGGCCTTTTCCTTGTGTAGTTACACTATTGCTGCTATGGTGTTGGGATGATTTTTACAGCGATTTAACCTCCACTTCCTGAAGAAGCATTTTTTGAGAAATGTCGGAGAGGAGGAAGGAAAACAGTCGCTACTGTTTAACTTGAGTTTACAAATTGGAAGTAACATCTTAAACAACAGCGTATGGAGAACAGTTGCTACTGTCCAACCTGAATTTACCAGCTAGAAGCATCATCTTCAACAACAGGTTTTGAACTATAAGTCTGTAGGTCTGTTTGCCATCATGAAGGATCCCTAAGGATTCAAATTATAAAGGCTTTTTGGTATCAGTATATAGTTTTTGGTCTGATTTTGACTTTATAGGATATATTTGTGTTAGCAAAAGGATTTCTGTTTGTCTCTGCTACTTTATGATATTGTAACATCCAATGACAGGAAGCCATGGTGGCCAGGCCAGCCTTTGCAGGCCCTTACTCAGGGCGGGTATGGCGGGGCTGCACAGACATGTTAGCCTGTGTTGGCCCACATAGACAGCCCTTAGCCCAGGCTGTGACCTCGGAGATTTTCCGAGGACACAGCCTGGGCTAGCCACCTACCTGCCCCGTGGCAGAAACAGGCCAACATCTGGCGGCACCAAAACTGAAGTGCCAGGGTCTCCCGGGCCACAGTGGGCCTAAGCAGGCCACCGTCACATCTGTTTTTACTCATTGAATTCCACTTGAACTAGTAAACTGTCAACTTGCTGGTGCTCTTCACTTCATTCAGATCAGGGGAACAAAATTTTCACTAAACATATTACACTGCATTGTGTTGCACTACTTATTGGCAATTAGGCCGGTACCTGAAGGGTTAAGAGGTCATTCCACCAGAAAGAAGGTGGCATTTATTCCACCTTCCATTCACTGCCAACTAACTCTTTCATGATTCCACTGTCCAAGAGTAGGAGTACCCCTTTATAAGCTCCCATATGTATGACTTGAAGCCACTCAAAGAAACTCACTTCTCTTTGAGAAGGGCCTCAGTGCATTCACACAATCCACTCTTTGGGAACTCAGAGCCCTAACTAGGAGTCCATGGGACTGTGAGTTAGAGGCTGGTGGTGGGGTGTTCTTTTCCCTTTAAATATCTTGCTCCAAGCATGAGGAGACGAGAGTGGGTAGGGGCCAAGAGCATCCCCAACAGACACTGCTTCCCAGGCAGCACTTGGCTCCAATGCATTTGAATGTCCAAAAGTCTTCTTGAAGAACTTCAATTACAGGTGAGTAACTTTAATCTCTCCCTCATTAATAATTTTAAACAAATTGTAACCATTAAGTATCAGTAATATTTACACTCAAGGGAGAGCTACCACCACAAATTACTTGCACAGTGACTTTGCATAGCAACAATAACATTGAAATTGATTTAGAAGGGAAATGATAGAGATCACTATACTGAATGGTAAATCATATCATTTATTGTCACCTGACTTTTATAAATAGTATATTTATTTCATGTCTTAGGAGTCTGTCTATAACAGATATCTGCAAGGTGGCTGCCTCGGCTTAAGAAATACTATGCTGTTGACCTTGAAACCCAGGTCCTAATGCAAACCTGAGAACAATATTTAATTTGCTGTCAGTCTCAGATGAGATGCTAAAAAGGAAGCAGATAGATGCAAGGCTTCATATTAATACCATTTACTAAATTAATGGCTAGGAATAAAAATGGAAGGTGTTGGGATGGAGGAGAGAAAGATGGGAAGGAAGAAATAAAAAATCAGCTAGAGAATAGCTGAAGAGGGAGTAAAGCAAAAGAAAGTCAAGAGGAAAGCAAGAAGGGACTGGTAGCTAAAGGGATAATGCCAGATTACAGCATAAATCAGTTGGACTGTGCAGACCAGTTAGGCCACTTGTCCACATTGCTGGGGCCGGGGATTCTCCAAGTGGGGATTCTCCCCGCCGGGAAACTTATGCCAATACACCGAGCTCCACAAAAGCGTCATCAGCTGCATCAAGTAGCTTTTTTCCCCTGAATGTCAGGGCTTGAAATCCAGCTCTAACCTTTGGAGGAAAAAGTGCTGCTGGACACAGCTGATGACCCACATGCGGAGCTTGGCGTAAGTTTCCCAGTGGGGAGATTCCCGGCCGGGAGAATCGCTGGCCCTGGTAACGTGAGCAAGTGGCCTTAGGAAGTCAATCCACTGAGAAACAAATTCATGGTAGGAGCAGGAGCAATGAAAATGAAGCAAAACCTGAGTAATCATTCAGAGAAGTGGAGAAAGGAACAGAAAATAAATTTGAATACAATAAAACTGAAGGAAGGATAAAAACACATAATAAGAGAGGGTAAGAGACAAGCTAGAGGAGGGAATAATAATAATGTGGAGTTGTCCAACAGCGCCTGCCCTGCTATCAGAATAGTTATTTACCTTTAATAGCATTTCTCCATGTGGATGATGAGTCTCTGCTTTGCTATAGATTTTTAAACCAGCTTGAGGGATTATAACGGTTACATTTAAAATGGAGCATTTAAAACCTGGACCCTATATGAAATTAGTGTCATCACCCTATATGAAATGAGCATCATGTAGCATTTTTGAAACAAATATCAAAATAGGCTCTAATTGTGTTTAGACTTGTTAATTCCTTTTTAGCAACATTTTAAGCATGTTTCTTCTGACAGCGATGAGTTGTCCTGCTGGGGCTTGGTAAAATAGTATTAAATCACTGCAACTCCACCAATCAATCAAAAAGAGTATGAATGGATCAATGTCTCGTGTAATAAGAAAAAGGTAATAAATGATACCTTTTCTACCAAAGGCATTGCCTTCTGCAGGATTTTTTATTAATATTTCTACTTAAGGATACAGTTAGCAAAGCTCTGAGTGGTAATTCTGTACGGACAGAAATCCTTTCTCTTCTTCCTATTCCTGACAGTGAACCTACCCAGATCACCTTGTTGTACTCACGCCAGGGAACAACGGAAACCATTGAAGAAGTAGAAGGGGAGGAGCATGAAGATGGGGCAGATTCTGCATCAAGAAAGGACTTTGAAATGGAAGATGTTGGCATGGATTCGGAAATAGCAGCATACACTCCTGATACTGACATGCCATCATATTCTGCTGTGGATGGCAATACTGAAGTCCCACCTTCATACAGCAAAGCTGTCAGCTTTGACCATCTTTCCTTTGATTCCCAAGATGACTCTGCTGAGAAGAACCACATGATGGTGAGCCCAGATGACAGCCAAACTGACAAGCTAGATGATACTATCCTGCCTCCTTTGACGCATGAGCTGACTGCCAGTGAGCTGCTTCTAAACAAGTAAGAAATGTAGACAGTAAAAAACAAAGTAAAATCACTATCACTACTGTGTGGGGAGATATTTTCTCACTAACTGCTACTTGGGAGATAGAGATCACACCCTCTGATTTCTTTGTTGCTGTAAAGCATCTCTTTCTCTCTCTCTCTCTCTCTCTCTCTCTCTCTCTCTCTCTCTCTCTCTCTCTCTCTCTCAGATTTCCCTTAATTGTCTGGAGAGGGTCTTGGAGCTCCTTTTCTCCAAAATAGTTTTAATGATGCCAACTGGGGAGGGGGATATTTTAAAATTATCCAAATGAATTTTGGAAGGAATCATTTTTTTTTCTTTCCTTCCTCCAACTGTATCAGATTTCTCTACCTGAAAGTGTTATAATTGCCTTTGTGGAGGGCCTTTCTAAAATCACCTCCAATACTGTCAGAGAGAATATCACCACACCTTCCTTTTGGGATTGTTCTAAATCCTCCAAAAACTTAGGGATGACTGACAAGGCTACTCTTGAAATGGTACTAACTGTTGTCGTGGGAAAACATTTTTCTCCTCAATTGTTCTGGTCGTTAATGGTGGGGGATTTCTGTAGAAGCATCCCAAAGTACAGAGAGGGTGTGTGGTCTCTGTTACCCCCTTCATGGAATGCAGAGTACCCCAGTGCCCCATTCAGGCAGCCAGCTCTGCCTGATAGTACTTGATTGGTGGACCCATGGCTTTCCTACTGTTCTACCTTAGAGGAAAGCACAAGGGAATAGGAAATTCAGTCCCCACTAAGCACCCACATAAAGGCCAGGCAGCATCTAAAAGACCACAAACATCCATACATGCATTCAGTTAAGTTGTTTTTTGTAAGCTAAGGTGTTTCATTCTATGCTTCCTTATTTCTTTCTTTTTCAAGGGGTCAATGAAGTATCTTGTTTGGTTGTTTCACTAAAAGCATAGGCAAGATGACATCCATGTAAAGTGAAGAAATTAGAAGGGTGTCCTTGCTAGTAGAAGAAATCAAGTACACTAGAGACGCACTCATCCACTTCGGAGGACATTAGAAGTGTCAGGAGGAGCAGGTTCCCTGACTTGTTCTCTCTCCCACTCCTTGCAGCCTCATCAGCCCCAGTGCTGAAGACATGGCAGCAACACCAGTTCTTGCTCTGTTTTCTTCTGCTTCACCCCCCACCCCTCCTTGGGCTCACTACATCTGAAGCAGAGAGCCTGGAGAGTGTTGGGACTGAAACAGATGCCGCAGCCACGGCACCAAGTGGAAGACCCAACAGAAGCACTGGTCTCTTGCTCCGTTCTCTCTGCCCATATTCCTGCAACAGCCTCAAATCACCCAGATGCTTTTGTCATCTGCAAGCAGTGTCTTGGGATTTGGATAACCAGGTCTCTCCTGTGATATTTTTGTGACATTGGATGTCTTCACTCAGATGCGGCCAGCCCCGCATGGGTCCATTTTAAGCAGTAACTGCTTTCATAGTGGTTCTCCTTATTTACACTGAAGCAAGTAGAGAAGAATCAGATCAATGACTCAAGCATCTATTCTGGATGAGATGCAGTGATTAGGGCCCTCAGAGACAAGCTGGTGGTTCTACTGCATTAAAAGCCAGACAGAGTTTCAAATAGTTTACTTTAAGTTGTCACTGAAGTTTAACTTGACATGTCAGGCCATATTACATAACATAGTTTGTTTTAAATACTGTTCATACTTATATTGATGTTTGCAGACTCTTCAATGACATTTGAAAAATATTTTGAATACATTTACAAATCAGATTAAGTGTATCTTATTTCTATGTTGTTCATGGCATTTTTCTTCCCACAGGATGTTTTATGATGAAGAGTTGGAGGAGTCAGAGAAATTCTATGGTGGCCAACCTCGAGCACTGCTTCTAATTTATGCCCTATACAATACGCTAGTGGCCCGGTCGGAAATGGTGTGTTATTTCGTGATTATCCTTAATCACATGGTCTCTGCCTCCATGATTACCATTGTACTTCCCATCCTTATCTTCCTTTGGGCCATGCTCTCTGTGCCCAGGCCCAGTAAGCGTTTCTGGATGACAGCGATTGTCTACACAGAGGTATGCCACACATTTGTATTGTCAAAAACATGGACATTATAACATACTTTGGTGATATTTTAACGTCTTTGTACCTCCTACTCAGGAAAACTTGTAAAGTCATTGGTAGTTTTATCTTAATTAGGAGACTGAGGAAGAGAGAGGCACACCTGTATGTTTATGTACCCACATTATGGGCCAAATCCTCAGCTAGAGCAATTTGAATGTATATTTATTTATTCATTTTATTTTTTTAAACTTTTACCCTGCCCCTCCTGCCACAGGCAGCCCGGGGTGGCTAACAAAATCAATAAAATACAAGAAAACATATAAAAACATCATAAATCGACAAAAATAAAAACGAGGAGGAAAAAGAAATCCCCAATACCCCCACCACCACCCTTACCCTCACCCCTTACTTTCACCCTTCTCCCTTGCCAAACGCCTGATGGAACAGCCAGGTCTTACAATTCTTATGAAAAACCGGGAGGTCTGGGGCCAGATGGGTCTCCACCAGGAAGGAATTCCAGAGGTGCAGCACGGCCACTGAGAATGCCCTGTGCTGCGTGGCTGCCTGGGAAACCCAAGGGACCCCCAACAGGGCACCCCCAGATGACCGCGGGGGTTGGTCCAGAACCTGTGGAGTGAGGCGGTCTCACAGATAGACAGGGCCCAGACCGTGTAAGGCTTTATAGGTCAAAACCAACACTTTGAATCAGGCCTGGAAGACTATTGGAGCCAGTGCAGAGATCAGAGTAATGGTGTAATGTACTCCCGGTGGCCCAACCCCACCAGGAGCCGGGCCACCGCATTCTGCACCAGCTGCAGCTTCCGAGCCGTCACCATAGGTAGCCCCATTGCGTTACAGTAGTCTAACCGAGAGGTGATAAAAGCATGGATGATCGTGGCCAGATCTGGAACCGAAACCAGCGGCTGAAGCCGCCACATCAGATGTAATTGGCGGAAGGCACTCCTCGCCACAGCCTCCATCTGGAGATCCAGGTGGAGCTGCGCATCGAGGAGTACCCCCAGGGTCCGCATCGGGAAGTCAGTGGAGGACAAACCCCCTCAACCGAGGGGGCCGTAAAGATTAGTCATGTGTAATGGATAACAGGTAGGGAGGCAACAGGGACTGGAATGACAGGGAGCCAGCTATGGGAACTGGGTGAAATGGTAGGAGTGCTCCCAATGATATCCTATCATTCTTCTGAATCACTTATTTCATGCAGATCCTTGTATTTCTACCTGTTTGTCATGGCATTCCTCCTGTCATTCCACCCAGTACCTTGCTGTTGGACCCTATCTCTCTTCCTCCCTGTCATTCCACTCACTGTCCCTGGTTCCTTCCTCATTATTCCATACCCTCTTGCCTCTGCCTACTCCCAAATATTCTTTCACAGCCACATAATGGGATGTGTGAGTGACAATAGAACTTACTTCCAAATTGGCATGGCTGTTGCCTCCATTCCTTTCAATGGGCATTCCATTTTATTAATTTCAATATGTACCCAACTTAAAATTGTTGTTAGACATTTATATAGCACTATCCCCAGCTTCAGTGTTGCCCCTAACCTGCAGTCAGAGGATTGGGACTGAAAGACCAAGGCAAAGTGTGAGTGCAGGGAGCCTAAGTTGTAAGCAAACACAATATATGAGACTATACAGTGGGGGCAATGCCATGACCTGCGGATCCTGCATGCAACCTGAGCACATGAACATGCGTAGGGTTTCCTCACGGCACAATGTGCCCGCAATGGAGGTGTGCGCAGTTCCCACGCAATGTCTTTACTGCTTACATAGCATGGAAGTTGAGGCTGTGCAATTCTCCCAAACCCATATAAAAGCTGCCCCTTGAACCTCTCCTGTTTTCCAGCTTCAGTGTTGCTGCCAACCTGCAAAGGGAAAAGGATTGGGACTAAAAGACCAAGGCTCAGTGTGAATGTATGGAGCTTACGTTGTAAAGGAGTACAATACATGATGGTGTGTTGTTGCCTTGCTACAGGTCTGCCAGTGCAATGGGTACTCTTTGATGAATGCAACTATTCATCATCAGATGCATTGGCAGCTGGATCTGGAGGTAGTGAGAGGCTGAGACTGAACAGTGGAGATAGTGGTGCTGGTTTCTGCCTTGCTATCGGTATTAGCCATGGCCCCGGAGAGGGTAATCCTCGCAAGTAATATGCAGTGGCTGGGAGACAGCAAGAGTCAGGCATGTACTGTCAAATACGACGAGTTGAAAATGGCATGGCGGGCCTTTAAGGTGGAAGTTATGTGCACATCAGTGAGAGCAAGAGTGGAGAGAGTGGCTGGAAGTGGTCACTCCTCAAAATGCGCAAGGCTCTTCACCCATGACTCTGTTGTGCTGGTGGACCTGTACGTGTGGAAGTGCTGCATCAACTTTATTGATGGGATGCTGACATGTGGGCACACATTAGTCTGCATTTGCCCGCACAGCAAGCTCCGCATGCTCCAGGACCCCGCCATGAGTAGCGACTGCATGTCTGATGGGTAGTGGCCATGTGGCCAGTGGGGGACAAATACCTAATAAATGAGCAGCTGGACACCCACCTGGTGTGGCCTACCGTCTCATTTATTAACACCCATAGCTAACATCTGATACACATCAGCTTGATGTGCTCTTGACTCTTAAATGGAAAAGATTCTCTTTAGGCTTTGACAAAAGAGGTACATCTCCTGTTACATTGGATTTTTTTACAGTCATTGAAACTTTAGGGTCCATTCATTTCTTTGGGGTTGATTCCATTCTACTCATGAGAGTAGATCTTGTGAGAATGTCCGCTCACACTGACAAGTGAATTTTCAACCTACCTGTGGAGATTTTCTGAGGGACATCGCCCACCTTACAGGACAGCCATCTGGTCCTAAATACATACTACTTTGAGTCATTATTCACAAGAGCTATGGACCAGGATTGATGTTCAAATGGGAAAGCAGTGTTTTAATTTCTATACAGCTAGTATTCCTCGATCCCACAATTTTGAGGAAGGAGTACAGCATTACACTCTCCCATACGTTTGAATGTACAGAGGCCAGTGAGCCACTCGAAGAAGAAATTAAGGTTACCAGTAACTGGAGTTCTTCAAGAGTGCCCATGTATATTCACACAACCACCCAGCCCTGTATCTTGAAAACCTAGTAGTAAGGAGTTTGATGGAATTGAAGTGACTGGGTGCTTCACCTCTTATATAGGGTAATTTCAGATGTTACGGGCCTCCCTCTTACCACAGTCAATCCCCTGTGGTGGAGGATTCCCGCCAGAGGTTCACTCCAGTGAACCTCCGGCGGGAATCAGATTAACCACGATTCCGGGGGTGAGACCGGTCTCACCTCTGGAATCGTGGTTAGCGCAACCACGATCCGGGATCGACAGAAAGTAACGTCTGTTACCTTCCACCGATCCCAGATCATGGCCCAGACCACGATGCAGGATCGGCCGCAGCGGCTGGATCTCCTGGAGGGCGGGCAGCCGGGGGAGCGCGGGGGGGGCGGGACTGTGCAGCCACACGTCGCACGGCCCCGCCCCTCCCCGATCCCCTGTAGGAATCAGGCCGGCATGTCTAAAGGACAGACGGACTAATTCCTGACCGGGATACGAAACGGATCCTGGACCATGGCTAGATGGAGGCCCGTCACGTGTGAAATTACCCATAGTCTCACGTGCAAAATTCTGAGGGGCAGAAGCACCTCAACAGATACTGCTTTCCAGATGTTTCTGAGATCTGACTGCACGTGGCACTCAGCTCCCATAGGTGTGACTTAGCAGAGGCACTCTCAAAGATTCCAGTTACAGGAATGGGAAGTAACTTTAATTTATCATCATCCTTATTAAAAACTAATGTAAAGTATTCATTCAGTATTTGGGCCATATGTACATTATCTGTCTTTTATCTCTACCCCAACCTTGCTGTACAGTTTCCCCACTTGTTCCTTCTTGTTTTCTTTGTATTTATATAATAATTATTGTAATAATATAATTATATAAATATAGTATTTATATAATAATAATTATAAAATTATAATCATTATAAAACGTCTTGCTCTTTATTTTAATTTTCTTAGCAAGATACAATTCCGCTTAACTTTTAGCAAGCTTTATTTTATTGTACATGTGATAATCTTTTGGAAGTAGTGTTCTTCACTGGTCAACCCATTTTCTACTCCTTGTAAACTCTGTTTATTCCTGATAGCCTGTTAAAGATTATTATTCAACCAATTGGATCTAGAATGCCTTCCTAAAGATTATTCTCCCTTTCTAGGTTTGTAAATTACAAAAAGCTCTGCTCCTTAGACTGGAAGAAATTCCAACCATCTTCTTCAATTTGGTTAATAATTTCTGCAGTCCAGTTAACCTTACTAATCTCTTTAATTTAATAAAATCTTCCTTTCAAAATCAAAAACTTTAGTTAATTATCCTTTCAGCTAAATCAAACTGAATCAAATGATTACTAGATACAATGTTATACCCTATAATTAAATCCTCTGTGATAGTCTTACTGTTTTTATTAAAATCAAACCCAAAATAGCATCCCCTCTGTTCCATTGTGTGACAGCTAGGTGAAGGAATTTATCACATCCAGGAATAACTTAGCTCTATTAGTAGTAGTAGTAGCCTTAATTCTCCAACCTATATCTGGATAATCAAAGTATCCCATAATGTCATAATTCCCAATAGTATTTCTTTCTTTAACAGTATTAATTAACTAAATTTGTCCTCATGTTCAAATCTGAACTTCAAGATCTATACCAAATCCCTAACACTACTCCAAAACAACCTCTTTTGCCAACTTTACCTAATGTGATCTTAGCCCAAACTGATTCTGGTTTTTTCCATATCATCACTCCTTTTTTCTTCATAATCCATCATGTTGTTGATGTATAATGCTACCCTCCTGCTTTACCATTATTCCTATCCTTCCTAATATCATTGCCACCACACTATCCCAGTCATGATTACAATTCCACCAAGTTTCACTTATCCCTGTATTATCAGGTTTTACCTCCTCTACCAGAAATTCAAGTCCTTCCATTTTATTACCCGGACTCCAGAGGCATTGCTAGGTTGTAAAGGGTCCTGGTGCAGAAAAAGGAATAGGGAGCTCTAGGCCCCTCTCCCAGTGGTAGGGGATGCAGCTGCACAGGGAGCATATACACCCCTTCCCATGCCTCCAGGGCCCAGTCCAGCTGAACCACCTGTTGCCCTTGACAGATTCCTTGCGTTAGTATAGAGACATCTAAGTTGTTTCTCTATTCTCATGCAATGTTCCAGCTCAATTAGATTTTTGTGGTGTTTTTTTTACCAAGAACTGCCCTCATTTACAGATGTTTATTTAAGCCACCATTCACTATACCAATGTGTTTGCTGTTGTGTTTGCCATTGTCCACAATCCCCTTCAAACCTAGTATCCCACTGGGTTCTTTTGAGGTGAAGAAAAAACATGTAATCAATGTGTTCAATCATGTATGGGAAGCAAACTAAACCGATGTCATGACATCACTAAAGAGAACATTTGCTGTATTTCTTTGAGTTAAAATGTTGTACATTTACACAATTATGTGAGGACTTTCCCAGAGAGCTACATATTTCATGGTATTGGATAAAGATCACAAAAATAATAAAAATGGAGATAACCTTACACATGAAACTGAGCATGTAACATGAAACTTGTATATGAAACTGGAGATAACCTTATGGAGATAAAATACAGCCTTAATTATAATTGATTATTGATGCATCATACTTCTGTACAGGTGACAATTGTTATCAAGTACTTCTTCCAGTTTGGCTTCTTTCCCTGGAATAAAATGGTGGAGTACACCAAAGATAAACCTTACCATCCACCCAACATTATTGGCATAGAGAAGAAAGAGGGCTATGTGCTCTATGATCTTCTTCAGCTTCTTGCGTTGTTTTTCCATCGATCCATTTTAAAGGTATTTTGAGATTAAATTAATATTTTCTTCTTTTTGCATAAATGAAAATCACATTTCTGTGATTTTCAGCACAATGAACATGTCCCCACATCACATCTGCGAGGTAAAGTGTTTAAACTGATGCACATTGAGATTGATGGCTTGATCCTGTTCCTGTTCAAGTAAATTGAAAAAATTCCTGTTCAGATTAATAGTGCAAAATCAATCTCTATGGGATTTATTTAGACAAGTCTGTGTCACAGCTAGGATAAAATCCAGATGTTCTGTTTCTTATTCCACAAGATCATACTTTCTCTCTGTGAAGTGAGCACCAAAGCATGGTTGAGCTGGTAGGTTAAAGGGACATTGGATAAAAGTGTAAAGATTGACTTTGAGAGCCTGAATCACATTAAAAGCCAATGCAAACGTAGGCTCCCAAATCATGTAGGCATCTTGAAAATTTTACCCATTATCTATGTATTTGTTTGTTTGTTTGTTTGTTTGTTTGTTTGTTCAATTTTTACCCTGCCCTTCCTGCAAAGCTCATGGCAGCTTACAAAGATATAAACATCTATTAAACATATATAAACACGTAAACACAAAAAACAGTTAAAAACTTCACAACACCACTACCCCTCCCTAACCCCGCCACCCATTCTCACCTTACCCCATGTCATGACATCCTCCCCATGTCATGACAAAATTTGTCATGACATATCCATAGTGTTTCCCAAAAATGTACATAGGGAAAAATACTGCCATACCTAAAATGCATTTTCAAAATAATAACCACTACCAGATACCAATCCAAATCTAGCCTCTTTAACTACATATTCATAGTATACCCATCTGCATGGTGCTTCCTTTGCACTTAGAAAATAATATATTTGTTGCTTTGTGACTCAGCTGGTTAAAGAGTCACTAATAAAAAAAGCAGCAATTGTCGATAAAAGTCTTAAAACACAAATAACAAGAGCAGTGATGCATTTATATAGAAGTTTTTTGTGATCACAGTCCATTATGCATCTCAATAAATATAAATCTAACCTTAAATGTAAGGGTGACCTGTTCTTGTTCCCTTCTCCTCCAGTGTCATGGACTATGGGATGAAGATGATGAAGGAGAAATCTCCAGCAGTAAAGAAGAATCGGATGATGAGCTGTCGCTGACAGCAGGCAGGAGAGATTCTGCTGACTCTTTGAAGTCAGTGAACCTTGCAGCATCTGTGGAATCTGTGCATGTCCACTTTCCTGAACAGCAAACTGCCATCCGTAGAAAAAGTTCTAGCAGTGGGTCACAGCTTTCACACAGATCCAGTTTCTCCTCACATAGATCCAAAAGAGGTATGCACAATAATAACAGGTCTTGAAAAGCAAACAGTGTTGCGAACATTCATTTCCAATCGAATGACTGAGATCTCAGGAATATTTCTCAGAAGGCCTTGGAAACTAGAACACAGCTGTTTTCTATGAGAACAGGCTATTATTAAACAAATGACTGGATATAGAGAGAGATGGGTCCAAACCGCTTTCAGACATCCCCCCCCCCCTTCCCTGCGTGTGCATATTTGGGCTACGGGAGGAATGCACAGTCCAAATATGCGCAGGGATCGGCCGGTCTGAAAGCCCCCTCCCCCGCACAGCTTTGCCGGCAGAGACGCTCAGGGATGCAGAGCAGGAAATCGAGCCCTGCATCCCTGCGCGTCTCTGCTGGCAAAGCCGCTTGGGAAGGGATTCAGACCAGCTGATCCCGGCACATATTTGGGCTGTGCATCCCCCCCGCAGCCCAAATATGCACGGGGGGGGGGGGGACATGTCTGAAAGTGGCCCAAGATCCAGAACAGGAGTGAAATTTAGATCCAAATTTCCAAGCTAGTTTCTCTCTCTCTAATGACTAGTCAGAAGATCTGAAACTGAACACGCCAATTCTAGTTAACAAAAGCACTGCCTCTAGGTAAAAGAAATTCAACGGGACCTCCTTCTTACACCTGTATTCACATGGTAACTGAAGTAAAGAAATTCAGAATATTCTGACTGACTGCCATTTCTGGCTCTTTAAGAAGAATGTTTTATTATAGTTTGGAGGTATGTAGCTGACATCCTAGCAACTGAAACAGGTCTGTGAAGTATCCATTTTGGCATCAGTCTCCTTTGTATAAGCCACTAAGTAAAGCATTGATTCAGTCAGTGGTTAAATAATAAAGTTAAGAATTTTAGAATTTCCATTTAATGTGGGTCTTATTTACAAGGATGATGCTCTCATTTTATTCCTTCCTGGAATTTTTTTTGTCTGAGCGTTGATTTTAACATAATGCTTTCTTTCCCCACTTTCATTTTAAGGGAGCACAAGTACAAGAAACAGCAGTCAAAAAGGAAGCAGTGTATTGAGCATCAAACAAAAATCCAGAAAAGAGATTTTTATGGAAAAGTTGCGAGAACAAATGATTAAAGCAAAGGCATTTACAATTAAAAAGTGAGCCATAGAAGATTTTATTTGCTTTGGGGGTGGAGGTGGGTGGGTTGTACACAGGTGGGAGGAGAACTTAAAATTCTAACCTAATATAGGCTGTTCTTACATGGACGGAGGTGGGTGGGGGAATGGGTGTTTGGCCCTGGTGGGTGGAGGTGGGTGGGTGTCCCTTTAAACTGACACCCCCACATCTCTACCCACAGGGTCTTCTCCGGTTTTCTGGAGGGCCCCATGGGTGTAGATGGGTGTGCATCGGGAGCGAGCACACACAAACACCCACCACCCGTGGTGTTTACACAGGCACACTCCCGGCGCACACCCATCCCCCCCCTCCCGCCAGCCATGTACACGGAACCCACCCACCCCCGAACACCCGCCAGAACACTGAGTGGGGAGTGGGGGCATCTGTGTAAAAACAGTCATAGGTGAAATAGCTTCTTAAGTAACTAAATATAAATAGAAGTATTTCAGGGGTCTATAGGACTTGGAGAATTAGCAGTAGATATGAATGCTTTCACCTCAATGTCACCAATTCATATGGGGTTCAGGTCCCAGCTCTACCACTGATGCCTCTCAGTCCCTCATTTCTCTATTTGTAGGGCTGTAAAACAACTCACTAGCCAGGCAACAAAAAATAAATAAATCCACAAAATCAAACTCACTAGACTGGGATTTGCAGGGCGTACTCGCCAGTGACATGCAGGCAACTGGATTTTTACAGCCCTACCTGTAAAGGGGGGATATTTGCACTTCCCTAACTTATAGGGTAACAGGTGTTATGAGGCAGGACTCCTGTAAGTATACACAGAAATTAAAATCAGCTCCCTGTGTCGGTAAATCAAGTTGCTTAGTTCCTCAATTCAAGATACTTGATTTAAATCAGACTGTGGTTCTTGTATTTCAGGACTCTTCAAGTGTATGTTCCCATCAGACAGTTTTTCTACAATCTCATTCACCCAGATTACAGTGCTGTGACTGATGTTTACGTGCTGATGTTCCTTGCCGATACTGTGGACTTTATCATCATTGTGTTTGGATTTTGGGCTTTTGGGGTATGTTAACAGAGTATGTTAACTATAAATCCTTCTGTGAGAATCCTGGTAGTAGTTATGAAATGATATGGGTTATTTTCTCCTAGAGGAATTATTGTGCCTGTTTTCCTTCCCCAGAAACATTCTGCAGCAGCAGATATCACATCTTCATTGTCAGAGGACCAGGTACCTGAGGCTTTCTTAGTGATGGTGCTCATTCAGTTTGGAACGATGGTGGTGGACCGAGCACTGTACCTGAGAAAGACTGTCATGGGAAAAGTCATTTTCCAGGTTATCCTTGTTTTTGGGATACACTTTTGGATGTTCTTTATCTTGCCTGGAGTAACAGAAAGGTAAACCCTTAAAACATCTTCTCTCCAGATTATCTCTAATTTAACTGGAGTGTATTACAGCAAAGGGTACTTTCTGATGTTCATTAAAGTGCACTTGCAAGTTCAGGCAGCGGGACATGTGGGCAAATTAGGCGCGGCTTTGATAACCGCAGAAAAGCACACCACACACGATTGATCTCACTGCTAAACAGATCGGTTGAGGCCCTTCTTCAGAATGTTTTTTTTTTGCCAGTGTGGGACAGCATGAGCGTAGATAGAATAAACTAGCCTCCCACCCCCCAAATGAAAAATTCTGGGTTCTCTTAGTGAGACAGTCCTATAGTTAATTGTCCTAAAGATCTCAAACAAGTGAGGTTAAAGTGTAGAGGGAGGCCCTTTCAAGGGAGGCCCTCTCCATACTGAAGGAAGGGAACTTCCCAGTTTTTCAATCCTCAGCATTTCACTCTCAACCCCCTCCCCCCATTAAACCCCTCCTTGTTTGTGTGAGGGAAATGCCTCACTAACTGCTTGTTTCAGCTTCCCCTTCTTGCAGTTCCCTGCAAGTTCCCAACCAAGGAGACAAGAACAAAGGTTGTCCATGAGAACAAACCCTTAGGCTATGACAATATACTTAGAGAAGACTCCTTAGTACCCACGATGGTTGGAGAGTCAGACTTCTCCTTAGGAGATTTACGTTCAGACTTGTAGACATGTTTGCAAGACTGAATATGATATCTATATACCAACACCCCCAACAATTAGAAAGAGGCAAATTATTCCTGCAGTGCCTTCCCTTGCACTCCCCTGCCACACACGACAGGAACTTGATTCCAGAATCCAGAGCCTGGAACTACAGTAATGTCTGCCGATAACTTCTAAAGATGAGGCGTCCACAAAGTGCTGCTTGGGGGTAGTGCTTCATTGGAATGCATGATTCACCCATTTCCCAGCAGCTTAACAGCTAGCTACTCAAGAAATAGGCAGGAAGGAACTTTCACCATTCACACTGGGTCACCCTCCATACTTTGGCTCAGCACCGGGACAGTCCACGATGGTTTACACTGCTCTGTAGAATCATAATATTGAAAGAAACCTCAAGGGTCATCTAGTCCAATCCCTTGCTTAGATGCAGGATATCTACAGCGACAAATCTCTGACAGATGGATGCCCATCCTCTGTTTGAAAACCTCTGCCGAGAATTCTATTTATTTATTTGTTCATTCATTCAATCAATCAGTTTCTACCTTGCCCTTCCCCCAAAGGCTCAGGGCAGCTCACAAAAATATAAAAATATAAAAACATAAAACATATATAAACATATAGGAACATGTAAAAAACATTTAAATCCCCTAAGCCCCCACCCACCAATCCTCTCCCTGACCCCTACATCCAGTCCCACCCAACCCTATCCCAGTCCACCAAACACCAGGCCAAACAAAAAGATCTTCCATCTCTTTCAAAAGGTATGCAGGCTCAGGCTTAGGCAGATCTCCAAAGAGAGAGAGTTGCATAATTGTGGAGCAGCCACCAAGAACTTACTAACCTCAGAGGCAGTTGGTACTCGCAAGAGGACACCCTCGGCCAACTTCAGTGGTCACGATGGAACATAAGAGAAGAGGTGGCCTTTCAGATACCTAGGGTGCAAGCTATTTAGGGCTTTCAAGGTCAAAAACAGCACCTTGAATTATGCCCAGAAAGCTATTGGCAGCCAGTGCAGACTCCAGAGCACCGGTGTAATGTGCTCCTGGAGATCCACCCCAGATAGAAGGCGGGTCACCACATTCTGCACCAACTGCAGCTTCTGAACAGTCATCAAAAGCAGCAACGCATAGAGCACATAGCAATAGTCTAGCCTCAAGTTTACAAAGAAAGGCATGGATGACAGCGGCCAAATCCAGTCTGATAGAAAAGGTCACAGCTTTCTCACAAGACGAAGTTGGTGAAAAGCGCTCCTGGCCCCTGCTGCAACCTGGCTGCCGGGCACAGCAATGGATCCAAGAGCACTCCAAGGCTGTGAAACTGAGTGACAAAAGAAGGCTGGGCACCATTAATAACAAGGGTCCCTATGCCCCCCTGGTCACATGGCTGCCAGACTCCTGCATGACTCTGTCATGAGTCCAATGCTATTCAACATCTTTGTTAATTAATTGGATGAAGAAATGGAGTTTTGTTTCCCTCCTTTGAACTCACTCCAACCTATTGTCACAACCCACCCCAGAGTGAAAAATCCCAGGTGAGACAGATCAGGTCAGGGCACCAGACACACATGACTGCAACCTAGCCATCCAGCCAGCCACACGACCCGGGTATGGACGGGAAGAACAACAAATGTGTGGGCAGCTAGCCCCACCCATGCTGTGCTCCTAGTACCCTGCTTCCCGCCATGACGAGGAGCCACAGGTCAGGTCATGGCGGGCCACAACAAAGGTGATAGCCAGCTTTGGCCTGGGTGGGTGGACCTTAGCCCAGGCTGTGACCTCGGAGGTTTTCTAAGGTCATAGCCTGGGCTTGCCACTGACATAGCCTAGGGCAATCCCAGGCCAACATCTGGCAGCTCCTTCACAGATATGCCCACAGGTCACAGCAGGCCACTGTTACATCTGTTTTTACCCAATGTCCTTGAAATGAGGTGCCGAAAACTGGACTCACTACTCCAGGTAAAGTCTCACCAGTGCTGAAATAGAGTAGAATTATTGCTTCTGCTGACCGGCAAACAATGCTTCTCTTTATGCAGCCTAAAACTACATTGGTTTTTTTTGAAGCCACATCACATTGCTGACTCATGTTTGGCCCTTTTCAAATGGGCGCTCCTCCCCTCCCACACATGTGCGGGTGAGGGGGCATCCGTAGAAACGCTGCAGGTCATCGGTGGAGGTGGGGGATGCCCATGGGAACACTGCCAGCGATGGGTGGGGGTGCACTCCACCCACCTCCACCCATCACTCATGCATGGAGCAACTGGCACCAATGCCAGGGAACGGGCGCACACCCACCTCCACCCACTGCCGGTGCACACCCATCCCTCCACCCACCACGGTCCGTTTTAAAAGGGCCTTTGAGTAAGGTTCTTCAGCCAGCCATGAATCCACCCTTTTGTATTGTCTTGTAGCCCGCACTTTGCAAAAGCTCTCATGTGAAACTTGGTCAAACACTTCGCAGAACACAAGATATATTATGTCTACAGCATTCTCCTCATCCAATAAACTAGTTACTCCATCAGAGGCCCTTTTTAAACGGACCACGGTGGGTGCGAGAATGGGTGTCCGGTGGAGGTGGGTGTGCGCCCATTTTCACGGGCACACACTCATCTCCACCCATGGAGCATCGGGCATTGGAGCCCATTGCTCCATGGATGGGGTGGAGGTGGATGTAAGGCGAAACTGCGTGGAGATGGATTTATTTATTTATTTATTTATTTATTAAAAGATTTAATATCCCGCCCCTCCTGCCACAGGCAGCTCGGGGTGGCTTACAACATAGATCAACAATTATAAAATCATAAAATTATAAAAACATATCACTCCCACCCCATACCTCTCCTCCCCCACGCTCTACTCATCTCCCCTGCCAAACACCTGATGGAACAGCCAAGTCTTGCAGCTTTTTTGAAAGGAGGGAAGGTCTGGGGCCAGACGCATCCCCACCGGAAGGGAGTTCCACAGCCTCGGTGCGGCCACTGAGAACGCCCTCCCCTGCGTGGCCTACCAGAAGACTTGGGGGACCACAAGAAGGGCATCCCCCGATGGCCGCAGGGGCCGGTCCAGTACCCGAGGGGTGAGGCAGTCCCGCAGATAGACAGGGCCCAGACCGTTTAGAGCTTTATAGGTTAAAATCAACACCTTGAATCGGGCTCGGAAGACTATCGGCAGCCAATGCAGAGAATGGACCACTCGTGTAATGTGCTCCCAGCGGCCCAGTTCCACAAAAGACGGACCGCCGCATTCTGCACCAGCTGCAGCTTCCGGGCTGTCACCATGGGTAGCCCCATGTAGAGTGCATTACCATAGTCTAGTATCAAGGTGATGAAAGCATTGATGATGGTGGCCAGGTCGGAGTCCGAAACATACAGCCTAAGCCGACATACCAGATGTAATTGGCGAAAGGCACCCTTCGCCACAGCCTCCACCTGAGCATCCAGGCAGAGCTGCGCATCGAAGAGGACCCCCAGACTCCGCACCTGGTGAACCAATGAGGACAGACCCCGTCAATGATGGGGGTCATTAACTCCATCGCCTTACCCACCAGCATCACCTCTGTCTTGTCAGGATTCAGCTTCAGTCGATTGTCCCTCATCCAATCCCTCACAGCCGTCAGAAACCGAGTAAGCACGGAGACTGCAGGGTCTGGGTTTGTTGAAAAAGTGAGGTATAGCTGAGTGTCATCAGCATATTGGTGGCACCATACGCCAAACCTCCTGATCACTTCACCGAGAGGCTGCATACATACGTTGAACAGGAGTGGGGACAACACCGAACCCTGCGGGACACCACATGCGAGATCTCGGTATGATGAAAAACACTCCCCAAGTACCACTCACTGGGTTCTCCCAGTCAGGAATGAGCGGAACCATTCAAGAACAGTCCCGCCCACCCCTGCACAGTCCCGCAGGCGCGCCACCAACATCTCATGATCAACCGTATCAAAAGCAGGGGATAGGGACGTCTCGTGTGAAAAGGGCCATAGAAAGGCCCTTTCCAAATGGGTCGTGGTGGGTGGGGGATGGATGTGCACAGGTGGAGGTGGGTGTGTGCCCATTCCCACGGGTGCACACATATCTCCATAAACGGAGCACCCAGCATTGGCTCTGGTTGCTCCCTACGTGGGTGATGGGTGGAGCGCGGGAGCACGCACACGCTTCCACACACCACCAGTGGTATTCCCACGGGCACCCCCCACCGCCCATGGCGACCTGCACGCATGTGCGGGGGGTGAGGGGAGAGGCGCCCATTTGTAAAGGGCCAAAGAGTATCACCCTCCACACTCTAGTTCAGCACAATGACAGTCTACAATGGCAAATCAATTGTTATGCACACAGCTATGCAAATATGGGCTAGGATTCGTCCCAGTAAATATAGGAATTATTATAAATGCTTCTCCTGTCCAGTATAGTTTTTTTTCTTTCCCACAGAGTTCAGTAACAGTTGCCAAGGGACCTGAAATAATGACTGTCCGGTCTCATCAACGAGAACCTAATAGAAGAACAGTATTTGGTTGGAATAAATTCTATAAAATGTTTACCACTTTCTATGTCTTTTACATTACAGGAAATTTAGTCAAAACTTAGTTGCCCAACTCTGGTATTTTGTGAAATGTGTTTACTTTGGATTGTCAGCATATCAAATACGCTGTGGCTACCCAACCCGCGTCCTTGGCAACTTCCTCACAAAAAGTTACAACTACGTAAACCTCTTCTTATTTCAAGGGTAAGTGCATGTAGTCTCTCTCCTTATAATATACATACTATATAAAGGCTTTATTTTCGTTGGGTTGGCCACATTATTAATAACTGGCTAAGTCATGAGTTATTAAACCTGATTATTGTAAATTAATGCAAGGAATATCTTAAGTGCACCAAAGAATAAGGTACATTCTTTAACATGAGCCCAAGTATATGAACCTGCAAGGGAGAGAAAAATATAACTAATATACATTCAGGACTTCTAAATAACTCTTAGAATAGGTAAGCTCTACATTCGTTACCGGAGTTCCTGAATTAGAAGCAGCATTGTACTTGACTATAAAACTGTTGATCTAACTACTATGATGTTTTTCTTTTAGATTCCGCCTTGTTCCATTTTTGACTGAATTGAGAGCAGTAATGGACTGGGTCTGGACTGATACCACTCTGAGTCTTTCTAGCTGGATCTGTGTTGAGGATATTTATGCTCATATATTCATCCTAAAGTGCTGGCGAGAGTCTGAAAAAGTAAGAAGCTATGAAAGCGATTTAAGTCTTTTTTGTAAATCCAAAAGTTCACCATGGTCATAATGGAGATGTTAGTTTGTGAGTTGCTAAATAAATGCCAATTAAATGTGAGCTAAATTCTTTAAAGGGAAGATTGGCATCTTCACATAAAGATGTGCATATTTTTGTACACTGATCCTGCAAATGAAAATTCAAATGGCTTTTCTGACAGCTCCGAGACTCCTTATTTGGGCCTAATTTATCTGAATTCCAAAGGCAGTTAGTAATTCACATCTGCAGTTGTAGATGTTCAGCTGCACACTCCAGTTTCAGAGAGTGATTAACAATAGGAGCTTGGTGAGAAACGAAACTGGGGGCCCAACAGAAGGGCTCACTGTGAGGTTGTTGGAGAGAGACCTGGAACAACACATGCTTATGGTCAAGAAGCAATTTTTCCTCAGGACAGATTGGCTCTCAACTCTGAGGGTTTTTGTCTTTCCCTACAGTGTGCATCTGGCTCGCCTGCTTGAGACATCTGGATCTTTCTTTTTATAAAATTGTTCCTTGTTATTTCAGGGGGTCAGTGTGCTCTGGTTGGTCCCAGTCCCTACTTGTGGCAGATTTTTTAATAGCCTCTGTTTCTTGTTGGATAGAGTTTTCTGTGCAGGCAGTATACTAAATCCTGCACTGGTGCCGGGGACTGGACTATTTGACCCTCACGGCCCCTTCCAGTTCTGTGACTCTATGACTCGAACTTAAATGGGCAGGAAGGAATAGCAAAGAAATGAAATTAGGGACCCAGCAGAGGGCTCAAGGTGTGACTTCTGGAGAGAACCCCAAAACAACACACATGCTTGCCAATTCAGTACATGGACTGGTACAAGTAAGAAATAACATGCCAGCACAGACTATGCTTTGGGCGCTCAATAATTTGTTCTTTACCTCCTGAAGGTAGAATCGTACACATCCTCCTAACTCAGGTCAAGGTTGGACTGGTGGACAGGAATGGATGAAGTAGTGGGGCAATATCTTTTGCTATTGCCACAAAACATTCAGCTATAACTCCCCTTTTTTGCTAGAATCAGTCTTTCTGTATGTGTGTACCATACAAACACAGACTAGGTGTGGTCAAATGTGTGGATTTTTTTCCATCTTTCATCTTTCCTTTTTTCCTTTCTCCAGTTCATATTTTTTCGTTCTCCCTTGTCTCATTCTCCACAACTAGTACTTTAAGATTTTTGACGTGATCATGTTGTTTCCCAAGTGATAGTGTAGAACACAGTCCAGCCAACTTAAACAGTGTAAGGACGCTTTTAGACGAGCGCGCAGTGCACTCGCACGTTGTTTCCAAAATCCCACGAGACGGGATCAGACGAGACGCTGCTGCGAGTCACGCACACAGGACGGGGAAGCGCATTCTTTTCAAGCCGCAAACTGACCGGGAGTCTGATCGAGACAGGTCATTCGCGGCTTGAAAAGAATGCGCTTTCCCACCCCGTGCGCGTGACTCGCAGCAGCGTCTCATCTGATCCCGTCTCACGGGATTTTGGAAACCACGCGCGAGCACACTGCGCGCTCGTCTAAAAACGGCCTTAGTTGTGTCTTAAATTGCCCCGTGTGGACAAGGATTTCCAGTCAGTTTAACTACATTGAGAAGCATGCCTTTGTGCTTATATAGGCATGGGTGATATTGACGCATTTCTGGTGAATATTTGCATCCATATCACACAGAACTGTTAACAAAATAAGTATAATAATATCTTTGAGACTAGTTCAAGATATATTTAACCCATTCTCTTTCAGTAGTACTAGTAATTATCAGTTGTAGATATTGGGGCCGATCCCATGCCCCACGGACTGACATGTGCAGCACAAGTGGCGTGTGCACATTTACGAGCACAAGCCGTGTGCACCCCCGGCATGGGGCCCGCAGCATGCACACAAACCCATGGCATAGCTAAACCATTGCTCAGACTCAGTAGGACAATTCTTGTGTTCTAAAAACATAGATTTGGTTTTGGGGCTTTTGGCTTCTGATTACACTACAGCTATGATTTCAAGCCTCTCTCTTCAGTTATGAGGACTATGAGTTTTCTTTTTAAAGTGTAAGCTGAGATTCTCACAATTTCAGCAGTTGTATATAAGAAAAAAAATAAAAATTACAAGCCTTATAATAAAGCCAGAGCTCTAGGTAATCCTGAATCTTTTAGATATACAGTCTCTTTGAACTCATCTGAGACAAGAGTAATGCTGCCTGGACTTACTTTATACAAATAAAAGATAGGCCCCTTGGTGCTTGATATATTAATAAAAATATTATTTGGCACAATGAGACAAGTGCTTTGACAGGACTCTTTTGAAAAGTAACTAATTTATTGTATAGCAAATTTGATAGTCTCTTAGGGCTTTCTGGATTCAGGAACAGTTTTCTTAAAGCCAGATTTCTGGCAAGTGTATGCGTGCAATAAAGTATAGTGTAATTTCATTTTGTATATCCACTTTCATATCCATTGCATCCCAAAATGTTGTATAAAGCTAAGTAATACAAGCCAGCATGTGAATAAATGATGGTCATGTAAAAACATTGTATAGAATGGTGAGTCCATTAAAGCATCTAATCATGACGTTAATAAAAGAGGAAGAGAAGAAATTAAGAGGCACAGACAATGGATTATTTTCTGATGTGGTTTTAAAAAGAGATTGACTGAGGCCTCAAGATTTACTGATATGAAGGTGCTCGCACCATCAACAACCACTCTACAAGAAGGAACCAGAAAGAGATTGGTGCTAGAGAAGTGCAGGTGTTCAGGACAGGGGTTCAGAGAAAGACACTGCTACACTGCATGAGAAGCTGACTGTAAGAACAGTCCGCTTGAAAACGGGGGCCAATCCAAGATATTTTATTTTTCACCTTCTTCCTCCTGCGCAACGGCAGCTCGGGGAGGTGTACATCATACATAACAATAAAATCAGCTAAAAACTACCAATCAATCAAATACACTATAAAATATAAAATGAACACAGCTTTCGAACAATAAAACAATAAAAACACGCACATGCATCAAGTGCACACTATGTGTGCACCAAGTCCAGGATATGTGCATAGCAAGTGCAGGATATGTACACACGTCTTGCACTTGGTGCACAGGTGATGCACACTTGGTGTGTGTGCACACTTGGATTGGGCCCAGAGAGAGCAACTTTGAATTTACACAAAGCTTTGAACATGTTGACTGCCGATAAATAATATATCCCTCACCTGTTTTCACAGCAAGGACATTTTTTTCTTTGTAACTTTTACATCATCATTCTGAATCAGATTATTTTTCAGGTTTTATGCTCACAGGCATCAGGGTTTTCAAAACATAATGCCAAACATGTTTTTAAGGCATCTGATATTTTGCAGTTGGGAACTTACAGAATAAATATTTATAGAATTATAGATCTTAGCAGAAACTTCTGCTTGACACAAGCATTTTGTGGTTCATCCTCCATGCCACATCAGCAATAAGAACTTAGAGTATTTTTAGAATCTAAGTCCACTTGTCCACGTTATTGGGATTGGAGATTCTCCCGGTAGGAGAATGGGCACAGGTCATCAGTCGCGTCCAGCGGGTTTTTTTCCTCTGAATGTCAGGGCTGGATTTCAAGCCCTGACATTCAGAGGAAAAAAACCTGCTGGACGTGGCTGATGATGCTTTCAGCCCCGTGCCCATGTGCGGAGCTCGGCGTATGTTTCCCAGCAGGGAGATTAGTTTTGGATCATGTCCCCTGAGTTTCAAGAGAAAATTCACTGGACCTATCCTTCCTTGTTTGTCTTTTATTTTAGATTAGAACTAAGTAGAACACCAACATTTTGACATAGTTGTTACCCTAACATGATCCAAATTCACTTCAGACTCAATTCATCATGTTTGTTTGAAATTCAGCAAAGGTGAAATGAAAAATTAGCCCTGATTTGCACAAAGGTTTTGAAAGTGGTCCAGATCTAAAGTTTGTACCATAAAGTCAGGGAGCACAGTGAACGCGGGTCCCTATGTAAAGTGCATTATTTATTTCATCTGTGGTTTATATTAAAAAGCATGACACTGATAGCATGTATTTTGTTTTAACACAAAATTTCTTGTTGCAGAGATACCCACAGCCAAGAGGCCAAAAGAAAAAGAAAGTTGTGAAGTACGGAATGGGCGGCATGATTGTCGTCTTGCTAATTTGCATTGTCTGGTTCCCGCTGCTCTTCATGTCTTTAATCAAATCTGTGGCAGGAGTCACCAATAAACCTCTCGACGTGTCGATCACAGTAACTTTAGGAGGCTATCAGGTAAAAATTGGCAAAAAGAAAAGTGAAATATTGCCTTCTCTTTCACTGTGCTATATAACACTCCTTCAAAGGATTGAAATGTGGGAGCTGCTGACAGTCTGGCTGGTGTTGTGCAGGGGATTCAGACAGAGGCAGTAGTTCCAAAACCTTTTTCCTGTGTGAACCCATTATGAAGTTTTAATGTAATCTCATTGGGTTTCCGATAATAAAAACATGATGTATATCAGCTAGCAATTGGTAGCACTTCTCCAAGTGTCCAAACCTCATGTAAGCAAGAAGATCTCTTTTAGTTGGTTCACATATCCTGTACTCCGAGTCACTTGCATCCCCCAAGAGATTCATCTCTGCCGTCCAATCGAGGCACTCCCTGTGGCCCCACGGGTATCTTCTTGCTCTCATCAGGGTAGCGATGAGAGAAAAAGATGCATTCTCTATGGGCATTCACAAATTTGCCAGCTTCAGGCCTGAACCTCTGCATTTCTTATTGGCATTTGCAGACTAGCAGGGTCTGGGGGCGTTTTTAAACGAGCACTCGCAAGGTAGTGAGACTACCGTCTCTCTACCTTGAAAGACAGCAGATCGCTAATGCGGACGTGAGGGGGAAGGATTGCAGGGCCGGTGTGACGCGCGAAAGACGCAGCTGCAAACTGCGTGAAGCATTTAAACAAACAGGAAGAAAGGCGACTGTTTGCACCCGGGCTTTTCCCCACTGGGCTACTATGGGCCCTGCCCCCACCCTCAAGTACAAGTGCATGGGCAGCAGACTCCACACATCTCCATTTTCAGTGTACCCACCACCCACTTCCCTTCCCCCCTCCCCTCAACCCCCAAAGCAGTTTATTGCTGTGCTATACCACCATTCTCCAAAGCCTCTCCTCCTCTCTGCAACCCCACCTCCTGTCCTTCCTTCCAGCCCCCAAAGCTGTGCCATATTGCCATTCTCCATAGCCACTGCCGCAGACTTCCATCCTTTCCCACAAGAAGCACGGAAAGTGTGGATCCTGAAAAAATACAGAACTTTATTAAATTAAATTAAACAACTTTAAGTACAGAGCTATATTTATTGAAACTGTTTCTTTTTCCACCTGCTCATTTTGGGGGCAGCTTGGCATTCTTGCTTTGGTAGTGGGACTGGTGAGGGACATCTTCCCAATTCTCCGCCCATGTATCTAACTGTGGAAGTGTGTTCATGGGAGGCATGGGAGAATTATAGGCGAGGGGGAAGCATGCCTGACTCAGGGACTGTTTCCTTGCATGAGTGCAATGCCAGACCACTGGGGATGGAGTATGTGAGGAACCAGGGTGGGCAATCAGATTCCATGTGAGTGTGAATTGCAGATGAAGGTTAGGAAATGGCACCTGTCCCTGAACAACAATGCTTGACTTGCGATCACAACAGCAACATGCTCGAGCAGGAAGCTCTGGAACTGAATGGACTGGTCCAGGCTGCATTGCATCTGTGCCCACTTCTCACTAATCCCCTTGCTTGCCTTCTCAAGCACACTGTCTGACCACTCAAACTGCTGCCAGAGGCAGGCCCAGTGCCTGTCCTCCTGCTGGGGTCCAGGTGGGCCTGAGCAGCAACAGCCTTGCATTCTGCTGTACCAGCTATCTGTGCTCCCTGGCCATGCCGTTAATGGCATCGCAGATCTTGTAGGGAGACCTGTGTGGTCTCCCCAAGTAGCTCCCTTGCCACACAGGTCCTGGTTCTGCTGGGTGCTTGTGGCAGGGGGTTCCCTCCAGACCAGTAGCAAGTCAACAAGGGAAGACATTAGTTCAGACCGGCCCACCCACCCTCCTGACCCAGTGTTTCAGGCCCCATGCATCCAATTTTAGCTCGCTGTCCACCCAAAGGGAAATGGGAATGAGTACCTTGCCCATGTAGCTGGTGGGTGGGATACCAGTGCCACACAGTTCTCCTCCCACAATTATAGTAGAGGAGTGAAGAACATACAGAAATCAACCACTGCCATTCATGGCATTCCCTCCCAGCTGTCATTTTGGCCTTCCTCAGCCAACATTTTGACTTCTCCCCCACCAGTCCGCCACCCCACCATGGTGCCTTCCCCCTGTCAGCCCAAGGGCTCATAATGATGCCTTCCCACGCACTTCCCACTAGACCTGAAATAAAAAATCTCAGGGAGCACTGCTTCCATTGGATGTTTGCACTGGCCTTGAGGCAGGGAATCCATTAGTGGGGGAGGTGTCAACATTGCCCTTGTCATGGACGGATCATTATCTCCTCCAGGCAGGTATCCTGGTGCATGTCGGCCCCCAGGAGGGTACGGAACCAGTTAGGTTGGTTCGTCCCCAAAGGCTTATGGAACCAGAAAGGTTCCAGAATGTTCTAGGGGATGTTTCCTCTGACTTAGATGGCCGCTCACTCAATGACCTTGTAACCTTGTGGAATTCTGTGTTGATGGAGGCCACTGACCGTGTGGCTCCCAGGTGTCCACTCCCGAATCACCGACAACGCAGGTCCCAGTAGTATACGGAGGAGCTCATTCACCCTGTGGATGAAGTGAGAAGGGCGGCAGTTAGAGCGATGGTGGCATCACTCGTACTGAAGTTGACCGATTGTGGCATAGAGTCTGGTTATGTACCTATGCCATGACAGTGCGGGCAGCAAAGAAGGTTTTCTTTGCTACTCTCTTTGCGTCCGCTAAGTCCCGTCTGGCTGAGCTTTTCTGGGTGATGAGGGGGCTGGTCAGCCCAGCCTCCCTCCACCTGAATTCAGAGTTATCGAATGCTTGCTGTGACTTGTGAACTTTTTTGTGGATAAAATCACTCAAATCCACCACGGTTTTGATGCAACATTTTCAACAGTGGGTGAGCCAGAGGCAGTTGGAGCCCCATCTTGTCCTGTTTTATGGGATGAATTTCAAGACGTGTCGCCCTCAGATGTGCGGGATGCTCTTGGGACTGTTTGAACCACTTATTGTGAATTAGACCCATGCCCATTCTGGCTGGTTAAGGCCAGCCGGGAGACATTAGGCCCATTGTTGGCCGGCATAGTCAGTGCTACCCTTAGAGAGGGCAGGGTGCTGGACCACCTCAAAGAGGCAGTGGTGCAGCCCCTGCTCAAAAAGCCATCATTGGACATTGACGGCCTGTCCAGCTACCAGCCAGTCTCTAACCTTCCCTTTTTAGGGAAGGTTATTGAACGGGTGGTGGCTCTGCAACTTCAGGAGCATCTGGACTGGGCCAACTTCCTTGATCCCTCGCAGTCTGGCTTCCGTCCGGGTTATGACACGGAGACTGCGCTTGTGGCCTTGGCTGACGACCTCTCCCGAGAGTTGGACCAGGATCATTCAATCCTGTTGATTCTGTTAGATCTCTCAGCTGCATTTGATACCATTGATCATGAGTTGTTAGTGACTCAGCTGCAGGACCAGGCAGGGATGAGCGGGACTGTTCTTGAATGGTTCCGCTCTTCCCTGGCTGGGAGAACCCAGCGTGTGGTGCTGGGGGATTATTCATCTTCTCTCCAGGGCCTCACATGTGGAGTCCCGCAGGGTTCCATTTTGTCCCCTCTCTTGTTCTATGTGTATATGCAGCCTTTGGGGGAGGTTGTCAGAGAATTTGGTGTAAGGTGTCATCAATATGCTGATGACACCCAACTATATCACTCGTTTTCTTCAGACCCAGGTCCGGCAGTCTCGGTGCTTACCCGGTGTTTGTCAGCTGTGGGGGACTGGATGAGGGTGAGCCGCTTGAAGTCAAATCCTGACAGGACGGAGGTGATGGTTGTGAGGAATGCCAGGGGAGTGATGGCCCCCATCATTGATGGGGTCCGTCCTCCCCTGATATCTCAGGTCCGTAGTCTAGGGGTGCGCCTTGATCTGGAGCTCCACCTGGATGTCCAGGTGGCACCTGAGGGAAGGGTGCATTCTGCCAATTACATCTGATACGTCGGCTTAGGTCATGTGTCTCGGACTCGGACCTGGCCACAATCATCCATGCTTTTATTATCTCAAGATTAGACTACTGTAATGCACTCTATGTGGGACTACCCTTCCGGGCCCAATTAAACGTCTGTTATCTTGGCCGATTCCGGATCGTGGCCCAGACCCCGGGACGGGATCGGGTGCAGCAGCCAGATTGGCCGCTGCACCCGCCTGTNCTATCCTCTTGCTGTCATCAGGGCAGTGAGGAGAAAAAACAGCAGGGAAGATCCAGCCTCCATTAGTCACTGCCCTACTTCTGATAGCATACAGATGTCCAGAAAAGTTGCGATCTCATTCGTATCCCACTTCCCCATCTTATCCAGGGCTCCCGCTCTTCCATTCTGCTGAACTTGGAACTGCAGCAAGATCGTGTGGCGTCTGCACTCCATTATGTACACATAGAACCCCATTGTGTTCATGTGCCATGCTATAAGCATATAGGCTGCCTCACAGGATGGGTCCGAGAGTTCTCTCTGTACATCAGGCCTCACCCAAATGTCAGCAAAGGCCAGGGTATCCATCATCTCCCCACTTCTTTTGAGCACCATTCCCCAGGCAGTCACAGGCAGAAGACAAAGCCATTGGGCTTTCCCGGGCAAACAACCAACAGCCATAACTTTCTATGACATTATGACTCATTTCCTCATTGCAAACAAAAATTGTTACTTCAAAAGGTAACAGAAGAGTTACTCACCAATGGGCAGCTCACAAACATTCCAAGCATAGTGGCCTTCACTGCCTTGCAGATCCTGCACCTGCCCATTTCTTAACATTCAGAGGTTTCTCCCTCCACCCCAATTTTAAAAATTCCATGCTTCCATGATGCTAACATCTGTAACATTTTTAGATGAGTTGGCATGTGCACTGCTGTGCTGGTGACAGAAATGTCTATATATTTTAGTAGCCACCTGGATTGGCAGTGCCAGTACAGCAACACACACACACAGTATAAGCTTTGCAAAAACTTTTTCAACCAATAGCAGCAAATACCAGCTCATGCACACTCGACAAACAGCCAGTCCTATAAAGACACATGACTAATAGTAATCAATAGTTGCTCATGCGCAGCATGCATATAATCCTACCTAGGCAGTCACCCAGCTTTTTAAGCTGTTCAAAACATTTGGCATGTGGTCTGCAGAGTTCACGGACACTGGTACCACAGCCATGGAGACGCATGACTAGAACTTCTCCTCCCCCCATAGAGAGATCAAGGCCTTGGTCTTTTCCTCGGTCCAGGGAATGAAACATTGGTGGGCAGATCAGAAAGCAGAGAACAACTATTATTGTGCGGTGGTGGTAGTGGTGCTGGTTGTTGCTTGACTGTCAGTTTGAGCCATGGCCATAGAAATGGTGATACTCCCCAAGTCGTTACAGAGAATGCAGCAGCTGGGGAAAAGCAAGCGTCAGGCACATACTGCCAGCCAGGAAGAGCCGGGAGAACACATGTTTGAAAATGACGTGGTGGGGTTTTAAGGCAGATGTTACATGTAAGGCAGATGTTACGTGTGCGCCAGTGAGAGTGGAAAGAGGGGCCTGAAGTGGTCACTCATCAGAATGCTCTAGGCTTTTTGCCTGTGACTTTATGGTGCAGGCAGGCCTGAATGTATGTGAGGCAGCACGCAACATAATGGATGGGACACGGATACGTGGATGCACATTGGCTCACATTTGTCCGCACAGAGGGTTCTGCATGCTCCGGGATCCCGCCATGAGTAGGGGCTGCAATTCTAGTGGGTGGTGGCCACATGCCTATTGGGGATGAACACCTAATAAACAAGAAGGTCGACACAAACTTGGTGTGGGCTACTGTCTCGTTTGTTAACACCCTTACTCTCGATCAAGTGTTGCTGTCTTCTGCACACACCTTCTAGAAGTGAAAAAGTAAGTAAGATTGACTCAGGATTCATTCACACCACACCCTTCTGCCTTGAAAGCTCACCATATTTTCCTTAAGCTTTGTTTGACTTGACTGGGAGCAATGCCTTCATCCAGCTGCTGATTTCCCTACATTTCAATGCCTGCCTTCCTCCACCACTCTTTGGTATTTTCTGCAATGCAAAGGGCATATCCCTGTGTACAATATTCTTAAAATGGCATGGACATAAATATTAATATTAAGAGGCTCTCCAAGACTCTGGCCATGATAACATTGTTTTTGTACTGCTCCAAGACTCTCTGGCCACATCTCTGTGGCCATTTGTATATAGGAACAAAAAACAGGAAATTATGTATCAGAAACTGAAGGTTGTTTGGGGGAAAATCCATATTACACCATGCTGTTTGATGGAATCAGTTTCTTGAAAGCAAATCATTTGCAGAAAATGAGGGACCATCAAAGGGGCACAGGTAGTGATAAGAATTTCAAATAGTACTCTGAATATGGTTTGTGCCATGAACTGCTCTAAAAGAGTATTCTGGGAATGAGCCCTTTGTCATATGGGTGGTTATACTATATTTATCTTGTCTCTTTTGCAGGTGCTAACGTATGTATTAGCCAGTCATCCACAAGACTGAATCAGATTTTATTACAGCTCACCCAGCCATGTAACATGTAGGCCTCAATATAGGGTTATCTTGTAATTATTTTTTTATCATGAAAGTACTGCCATTGACTACTTTTGTGTGGAAAGCAATCCGTAATTTTATTATTATTATTATTATTTATTATTAGCGTTTGTGTCACGCCAGCTGTGTACCTGGCACTTTACAGAACAATAAAAATGGCACGGTCCCTGCCTACGGCTAACAATCTAATAGACACGGAGGGGGGAGACAAGGATCGGGGGCATAGGGAGAGACAAGGGATAAATTACATTCAAGCGGATGCGAGGTCTCAGGTGCACGTGCTTGGCTTGGTTGCAGTTAGGCAGGAGCCTGCGGGGAGGGCAGACAGTAAATATTGAAAGGAAAGTTCTAACAGGCGTCGGGAAAGGCAGCGAGGAAGAGGTGGGTTTTGAGGAGGGATTTGAAGGTGCGGAGGGAGGGGGGAAGGCGGATGTGGACAGGGAGGGACTTCCAGGCATGGGGGGCAGCAAGGGAGAAGGGGCGAAGGCTGTGCTCCAACTGATTTTTTCATGTCTCATTTTTTCACATTAATGCAAATCAATGTTTGTCTGAAATAAATTTCGTATTATTAATTATGACATTTCAGATATTTCTGATGTTTTTGCTCTCAAATAGGAGCATTTTCAGCAGCAGAAAGCTTGGCAGTGTTTGGTGTTTCCCCTCCAAACTGACAATCTAATATGACAATGAGTGCATGCTTCTGTTTTCTGGAAGATTCCACCTGTGTTTTTCTCTCACCTGGAATTGTGACCTCTGTTTTCTACGCCAAGGAATGGTAACTGTTCTAGAGTTCAGCAAGAAGAATGTGCTATTTTTACCACTGAAACAAAAGGAAATGAACTCCCTATATTTTTCTTGTTTTCCAGCCTATTTTTACAATGAGTGCTCAGCAGAATCAGCTCAAGGATCTGAATGATACTGAATTCAAAAAGTTGGAGAGAAGCTTTTCAAAAAATGCTGTAAGTTAAATATATAGAGTATTTTGTCCCAATTTAAGAATGTCTGTGTTAAGTATTTTGTTAATTTCCTTTAATTAAAACCGGATCAGCAGTGCTATGCATTTGCCTGGGCACTAGGAAGGTAATTGCATGAGTAAGAGCTGGAAGGGCCAGTCTCTAAAGTTTTACAATTAACATTTAACAATAAGTACTAGTATCTACAAAGGGTACCCTAGGATTCCTTACTAAGAGGGGGGGGAAATGTTTTTAAAGTAGTTCAATGTATTCAGTAGCCAGGCAAAAGAGAGAAGATTTCCTCCAGGGTACGAATTCGCATGCTTATTTTATTTAGACTAAACCCTCCAAACATGCCTGATTCCCAACAATAGTACTGTTATTTTATTTAATATCGTCTCAGGCAACAATAATACTATCTCTTAGGGATACAAGAGTTGAAACATATATTTGTCTTATGCCCACTTCTTCTTTCAATTGAAGCACCATATAAAACAGATTAAGTTTATCAGTTGAAAATTTGTTCTGGGTATACCACCAGGTTAATAGAGTTAAATATTAAGAGAGAGAATTGGTAAGGGGCCCGCTACGTGTTTTCTTGATAATTTTCGCAAGCCCACTTGCATGCCAAAAAAATCTAATAGAAAAATGTGATTTAAAAAAAAAAATTAAAGCAGTGTCAACTGCAATACAAAATAATCCACACCATTCTGCCTTCTAAGATTGGCTGTATTTTATTTAATATCCTCTCAGACTATCATCACACTGAAGAAGAGCATTGGTACAAATCAAAGTTTGCACTGACTTAGTTCTGAAAAGGTAGACAGACTATTTATTATTGGTTACCATAAGACCCAACTGCATGAAGAGGCTAATTCCTGTTTGTTTAGTGAAGGACAGAGAAAATGATCTCATTAGGGAACTCTTTTCTATACTCTTCATTTATTTTGAAATGTACTGATCCTCTAGACAAGTGGAATAGGTGTTTGATATTGATGTGTTAGTAATTTTGTGTGCAACAATTTCCCCTCCGCATTGAACGTGGAGGGGTTTTGGTGGCGTCCCCCCGCCTGGGGAGGAAGGGGACGAGGATGGCGTGGGGCCGCCAAGTGCGGCAGTGGGAGTTCGGATGGGGGGAAGGAACGGTCGCCAGGGAACGTCACGGCGCTCAGGACACTTGCGAGAGCTGGGACTCCCGGGCGCCATTTTAGAATCCCTTGCTCGCCCACCGCATTGCAGTTCGGGCGGCGAGCAAGGAGCTTTGCGCACCCACCCACGCACCCCTTTTCTTAGCACCACTCTGAGTAAAGCTGGTCGCTAACTTCAGACCGGAAAGGAATTTTCCCTGAACCTAATTGGCATTAAAGGGTAAGGGGTTTTTCGCCTTTCCCGGAGTGACATGCTCATTTGACCTAAGGGGTGATGGGGCAAATTGCCGGTGGTAGGCCGTAATTGTCGCACTCTTAGTGGTGGGATGGTTCAAAGGTAATTGTTTAAAAGTTGAATTAGTTAGCATAGTATGGTTTAAAATATCTCTTTAAGAGATCGGCACAGCCATGCATAGCCGCTCAGTGCGGCCCACACCATGGTCAGCCCACGGGTGAGAAACGAACGGCCGGACCTGCGGGAAGGACCATGTACCGAGTGTTCTCACCCTTGTTTAACCCCAACAAGAGGGGTAGAGGTACGAGCAACCCGCCCCAGCCCGAGGAGACTCGGCCATCGGGGCAGGGCATAAGTTGCCAGTTTGGGGAAGTTAGGCCATGGGAGGTTACCTTATAGTTTAAGCAAGGACGTAAGTCGGAGGGCCGGAGGGCCAGGAGACGTGCTGGTAGAGTTAGTAACCTCCTGTGACGGGGCAGGGACAGTTAAGAGAAGATAGGACCTCAGTTTAAAGGGAGAAGTGGGAACGTTAGCCCCTTCCCCCTTTTTATGTTTATAAACAGTAATAAAGAGTGCGGCCGTTCAACCCCAAAATTGGTGTCCTCGTCTTCTTCCGGGGTGCACCGACAATGCGCAGATAATTAGAAATGATCAATGAGAATGGTTGTTTTCTTACACAAAATAGTTGACTGAGATGTAATTCTGCGAACACCTATAATAATACTACTAATAATAATTTTATTGTTAAGTTTATTCATAAATAGCCCCATTAACTTCAGTGGAAATGGTCATAAGTGAAGGATGGGGGCCTTATGCTTTCTCTTTTTGTATTAATAGACTGCCTTGCAGTTCCTAGAGAACTATGGAAAAGAAGATATAACCGCAGCAGAATTAGAAGGGAATTCAAATACATTGTGGACCATCAGTCCTCCCAGTAGAATCAAAATGGTGAAGGATCTTAAGGATGTTTCAGCTAATTTCACTTTAGTTATTTCATGGAATATTCAAAGGTAGGTAGTTTTACAATGTTGTTATACGCTTAGGCTAATGTGCTAGCATAGTGAACATGTTCTACACAGATGTGTATGGGTGACACATTAACTTTCCTAGCTATTCCTTTCATCCTGTAGACCAGAGAGGCTAAAGTGCAAGGGAGAGACTCAGCAAGGTTCCAGAGTAAATAATAAAGACAAGAGTTGTCTTTGAGTGTTATCAGACATTACGCTAGCTGCACATCTGTTTGGTATGTGTGTACGTGGCCTCATGAACCAGGCCTGCCATGTGTCTGCTATGAGCTTGCTATGTGCGGTGGGCCTGCAAATAGTGCGCCAGGCCCACCATGAGGAGCAGACCTTTGTATGTAGGTAGCAGAATACCTGGTAACACTTCACCTCCGCATATGGACGAAACACAGTATTGGGGCTGAATTTCATTTCCAATTGGTTCGCCCATTCTGAATCCAGTCAGACAGAATGGGGACCAGCCATGATCCAGTTCTTGTTCCATCAGAGCTGTTTCAGCAGCTCCAATGTGCAGTAACCAAAATATATATGTTTAAAAATATATTTTGGCTATTACACACACAAATAAGTACTGTATTTTGGTTACTATACATGCACAAGATGGTGCAGTTCTTGGGACTGGCAAGTTGAAGCAGCCTTTGGAATAGTTTGTAGAGATCCACTGTGGGGAAAAAAACACATGTTGGATGGCTACACACTTGTTCCAAAATTTCAGATAATGTCTACAGATCTAAAAGGGATGATCCATTTCAGTCCTGCTCCTGCAGAGTTCTGGCAGGGTCCTGGTATAAGCTCCGCCTGCTGGCTAGGGTACTGCTGGGGAGCATGAGGGATACTGCCACTTCCTCTGCTGCTGCTTGCAGTAAGCCTCCCACCTCCTGTCAGATCAGCTGTTAGGTAGTGCTACCTGCATGCTCGAGCAGCTACCTGGTAGCGGATGCCTCTGTTCAGTTGGTTAGGAGCTCAACATTGCCAGCACAGGGTGGATTTTTCTGTAGTCTGTTAACACTCTTGTCAAGGAAATAGGTAAGGAACAGCCAGAGGTACTTTCTTCTTCCTCTCCCGTGATGCAGCCAGCAGAGAAACAGACTATTAAAAGGTCAATGAAAAGGACAACAACTGTTTAGAGCTTGCTTGGCCACCCCCATAATTACAGGCCCAGTTCAGACATTTTAATTTAAATATCACACAGCAAATGTATTTAATTGCTAATAAAATACAATATTGTACACTACGAGCAGGGACCTGTGTTCACAGCATCTTCCCATTGACGGCAATGGGGGAAACTCAGTAAACACAGGTCCCTGGCTTTGAGTCTCCAGGGCCACAATTTTGAGCCTCAGTGGCCACAAATAGGCTCCCTGGCTAGACAGGGATTTCCCTGCCAGCCATCAGCCTATCTCTAACCTTCCCTTTTTAGGGAAGGTTATTGAACAGGCGGTGGCTCATCAGCTCTAGGCACGTCTGGATGCTATCGGGTTCCTGGACCCTTCACAGTCTGGTTTCCATCCTGGGCATGGCATGGGGGCTGTGCTTGTGGCCTCGGTCGATGACCTTCACCTGGAGCTAGACCGAGGGAATTCTACAGTGCTGATTTTATTAGCTCTTTCAGCAGCTGTTGATAGCATTGATCATGACGTGTTGTTTACTCATCTGCAGGACCTGGCTGAAGTAGGCAGGACTGCTCTTGAGTGGTTCTGCTCTTTCTTGGCTGGGAGGTCTCAGCAGGTGGTGTTGGGCAATTGCTCATCATCTCCTCGGGTTCTCCCTTGTGGGGTTCCACAGGGTTCCATTCTGTCCCCCACCCTGTTCAACGTGTGTATGCAGCAACTGGGCAAGGTCATTCGGAGGTTTGGGGTGACGTGCCATCAGTATTCTTCTGATAACACCCAGCACTACCTCTCTTTTTCATCCGACCCATGTCCTGCAGTCTCAGTGCTCTCCCACTGCCTGGCTGCAGTGGGAGACTGGATGAAGTCGAGTCAACAGAAGCTGAATCCTGACAAAAGTGAGGTGATGATGGTTGGCTGGTCTTGTGCCCTGGAGGTGATTGAGACTCCTCTTATTGATGGGGTCCATCCCTCTCTGTTGATTGGTTTCACAGCCTCAGAGTGCTTTCAGATCCCTTGCTGCAACTGGATTGCCAGATTGGCGGAACGGTCTTGGACTGGTTTCGTTCGTTCCTGGCCAGGAAAACTCACCAGGTGGTCTTGGGGGAGTGTACGTCTTCCCCGCCCCCCAGGACCTCACATGTGGAGTCCCACAGGGTGATGTTCTGTCCCCCCTCTTGTTTAACATCTATATGCAGCCGTTAGGGGAGATCATGAGAGTGTTTCAGGGCATGCAGTGTCACCAGTATGCTGATGACACTCAGCTCTACCTCTCTTTTTCCACCGACCCAGGTCATGCAGCCTCCCTATTTTCCCAGTGCCTGTCAGCTGTGGGGGCTTGGATGAGGTTGAGCCATCTGCAATTGAATCCTGACAAGACGGAGGTGATGTTGGTGGGTGAGGGCTTGTGGGACCTGGGGGTGGTTGAATCTCTTCTTGGGGGGGTTCGCCCTCCCATGGTCTCTTAAGTGCGGAGTCTGGGTGTGCTCCTCGATTCACGGCTCAGCCTGGAGTCTCAGATTGTGGCTGTGGCGGGGAGTGCGTTTCGGCAGTTGCATCTTGTCCGGCGGCTTCGGCCGTATCTCTCAGACTCTGCCCTCGCCACTGTCACCCATGCCTTCATCACCTCAAGGCTGGATTACTGCAACGCGCTCTACGTGGGGCTGCCCGAGAAGCTGGTCTGGAGGCTGCAGCTGGTGCAGAATGCCGCAGCCCATCTCCTTATGGGGGTGGGTCGCAGGGAGCACATGACACCGGTGCTCCAGGCTCTGCACTGGCTGCCTATAAAGCACCGGGCCAGGTTCAAGGTGCTGGTTCTAACCTTTAAAGCCCTTCACAGCCTGGGCCCTACTTACCTGCGGGACCGCCTCACTCCCCATGTGCCCCTTGAGATCATCCATGGGAGCCTTTTTGGAGGTTCCCCGGGTGGCCACTGATGTTAGATCTTTCTCGGTGGTTGCTCCTGTGCTGTGGAATTTGCTCCTGGAGGCGTTTCGGTTGGCTCCCACTCTCCTGCTATTTCGGCGTTTATGTAAGACCTGGCTGTTTCGCCAGGCTTTCGGTGAGGGGGGTGGGGGAGTAGGGTCTTTCCCCCCTGCATTATTGTGTTTTTAACTGTTTTATTGTTTTATTGATTGTTGCTGTTCACCACCCTGGGCTGCCCTGTGGGCAGGAGGGGTGGGATACAAATTTTTAATAAATAATTATTATTTTTAATTGGAGCGGTGGGTGGGAGTGCTTTTCATCAACTCCATCTGATGAGAAGGCTGCAGCCTTTTCTTTCGGACTCAGATCTGGCCACTATCATCCATGCTTTCATCACCTCGAGGCTAGATGATTGCAGTGTACTCTACATGGGGCTGCCCTTGATGACAGTCCAGAAACTGCAGCTGGTGCAGAATGCGGCGGCCCGCCTCCTTATGGGACGGGTCGCTGTGAGCACATAACACCGGTGCTCTGTACGCTGCACTGGCTGCCGATAGTCTTCCGGGGCCAATTCAAGGTGCTGGTGTTGACCTTTAAAGCTCTAAACGTCCTGGGCCCCATCTATCTGAGGGTTCGCATGGCTCCACGTGCCCCGTCACGACCTCTGTGGTCGGCTGGGGACGCCCTCCTGGAGACTTTGGTTTTTCGCTGGGTCTCCACTATGAGGAAGGCGTTCTTGGTCATTGCACCTTTGCTCTGGAACTCCCTCCCCTAGGAGGTCCACCTGTGTTCAAGCCTGGCAGCCTTTCAGAGGCAATGTAAGACCATTCTGTTCTGCTGGGCTTTTGGCAGCGGGAATTGAATTGGGGGAGGGAGGTTGCATGGGGTGGGGTAGGAGTGTGAGGGAGGATGGGGGGTGGGGAATGAGGAATGTGGTATTGGATGTGTTGTGAGGGGGTAGGGGTGGATTCGGGGGTTTGGGGTTATGTTTGTATTTTAATGTTTATCTTTTATATATGTTTTATATGCTTTTATATGTTTTATTTTGTAAGCTGCCCAGAGCCTTTTTAAAGGAAGGACGGGATAAAAATCTCAATAAATAAATAAATAAATAAATATTACCATTTAAGTTCGGGCTGCAACAAGTACCATGCTGTTCTTTGGCTTGTACTTGAATCCAATGATTATGGAATCTACAGACTCTGTGTCTCAGATTGGTGGCATTGACTGAAATACACTTAGTCAGTCAAGATTTGTCATATCTGCTTCCACCAGTCCTTGCATTAAACACAGGTCTCTGAATTTGTGCACAGTCCTCTATTTTGACATAGACACAATAGTCTAGTTTAGCAAAAATAGCTGTAAAACATGCAAAGCCATAATAAGTTAGCACAATGCAGTCAGGCAACTGTGCATTGGTAATAATAAGTAAGTAGGATCAGGTAGCCTGGAAAAGATACCATGGAAAGGGATATATACACCACACAGAACAGCAATCCAAGTACAACTAAGCACAGCTCATAAAAAAGAACAGCATCGCTCTTTAAATTAAGCTTCATTGTATTGCTTGTTGTGTAATTAATTATTGTGGCTGTTGATCATTAATTTTCCTGATTGTTATAGAGATCCCACTCTTGGCGCAAAGTCAGAAAGTGCATCAGGCAAGCACACCATTTCCTTACAAGAAGGGACTAGAAAAGAAATTGCTGGCATAATGGATAATAAAATCAGTCAATCTAAAAAAGTGTAAGTTTTTTTTTATTTCTCAAATTTGTTTAAAGAAAAGCAGATTTATAAATAGCAGCTGTAATAAACACTTTATTGTAGAACTTCAAGATACTGAGCACAGATTGTACACAAGGTATACAGTACAAGCTAGGGAAATACACCTGGGCGTTTGCGGAATGGGAGAGCTATACCACCCCAAGGGAGTTTTGGGAGGAACAATGGTTTCTACCATGGCATGGAAGTATGTATGGAAAGTTTAGCGTGCTCCCAGCCTCCTCACATAAGCACAACAATAATTTTCTTGAAGAGGAGGCCCCTGTACACCAGAATACTTGGCTTGCAGAATCCTCCTCCTCTAAATATTGAAGCAACCACTGCAGGACTGGGTTTAAAAATGTGGTAAGCTTAATGCAAGGATAAGTTGGTTTTGAGATATTCATAAGTCTAGAGAGACATGCTGTGGTTTTGACTTATGCTTCATATAATGTTCAAATACAAAACGAAGTGCTAATTCAGCAAGCCTATTTTCTCTCCTAGTTGACTCTGTGAAATTCTTAATTCACTAGAGAATGCTGAAGGATCTCTATGGGTGAAAATAGACATTTTCAAGGGACATCTGTCCCACCCGAGGGAGGGGAGGGTTTCCCCCAGACGGGTACGCCCCAGTCACAGGAACAAATGTTTCTGTGCCTCCCCCGGCCGGGGTAGAAACAGGGAACAATGTGCAGCCGCTCGGCCATGTTCCCAACATTGCCCCCACCCCGCCATGATTGACAGCCATAGCTGCAGCTGGGTGTCATGGCAACCCCTGATATTGAGACAAATGTTCCTGCCTGGTTCGCCTGCTCTGCCCCAGCTGGTGGGAGCTGGAACCAGATTGTGGGTCTGACTCGTACTGGGCCCACATTTCCTGCTCGACACCTACCCAGGCAGGGTTTGTACCGGGCCCACCTCTGGCGGTCCTGGAACAAATGTGACAGTGTGGCGCTGACTCATCCGGGGCGAACCAGACCCTACTGCACCGGTGTCACATTTGTTAAAACCCTTTGTCATAGCAGTTGATACTGACAGCACGGCCATAATTCTTGGTAGACATGAGATACCTGGATAGATTGTGGCATTGCATATTGTGTTTCAATAGCATTTGACAGCATTAATTCTATTAAAACATTTGCCCATCTGAGATACCACCTGTTTGCTTCTGCAGCTACCACAGAGAACTGTGCCACGTTTGACTGGTACACCTACAGTGAGAACATAACCACATAAGTAGTGCCATTATAGGGTGTACAATTTGATTTTCATTTTTATAAAAATGAAAACAAAAATTCCATTTTTGTTTTTGTTGTTGCAGTAAGGAAAACAAAAAACATTCTAAAATTTCAGAATAAAAATTTGAAAATTTTGGGATATATATTTCAGGCTTTAACATCTTTATTTTTCATCTAATTCAAATGAAATTTGGACATATTGTACCCTTCCCAAAAGGTATCATCTCTGCCAAACTTAAGAAAGCTGGATAAAGGTCCCAATTGTATAAGCAATTGAACATTTGTAATTTTAACAGAAGTTGTGAAAATACTAGTACTGAAATTGTTGGTACAAAAACAAAAAGATGTAAGTTTCAAGATGTAAGCAGGACTTCAGGCAGCAAGGCAGAGGGGAGGCAGATGCAGCCCAGCAATCAGGAGACATGATTGACACATCCAGGCTGGGCAACTGGCATCCAAAACACATTCTGCAGCACTGTAACAGAGGACATAATAGAATCCATTGTTGGCTCTTTCCTAAGCAGATGCTTCCAACTTCCCAGTGACAAGCAGGGGGGTTGGGGTGGGCACAGCACAGAATAAGGATACATAATTGACATTTCTGCTGGTGAATTGGCATCACAAACGCATCTTCTACAACTGTGATAAACATAAAAGAATCCCTGGTATAGACTCATTCTCTGGAGATGCTTGCCAGTACCCCATCCCTGCAATCAGGGAGGCTTGGGGGTGGGCATTGGGGAGCAAACTTGACCTTTACCAAGCTGCACAGCCCACTCCATGTCTAGATCTTATGTGACTCGTAGGCTCTGTGTTTGTGATTGTGTGTGCTGCCATATTCAGCCTGCAAGTGGTCACAAAATAAAAACTATGTGATTACTTTCCCCGGTGTATGCCCACCCAGACTTTGGGGTGCGCACCTGCTCCTCCCCTGCTCTGCCAGCCTCCTCCTGTCATCTTTACCCTCTCTGCAAGTGATCCAAAAAGCAGATCTTTGCATCGAGTAAAACCTCTATAATTTAAAGAGAGGCAACACCTGCAATTCACTTAAAGAAATTTGCAACTTCTCTTAAAATCATGAAAAATGTATTTCTTATAAAGAACGGGAACCCTTTATCCAATCTTTCTGAATTTGGCAGGGATGATCCTTTCATGAGGCAGAGCAGGAGTACAAAGGGTTCAAATTTCATCCAAATTGGATGGAAAACAAAGATGTTTCAGCTGGAATGTGTGTGCACACCATGAAATTTTAGTTACCTATACAATCAAAACCCTTTATCAAATCTTTATTCAGTTATCAGGAATGATACCCTGAATGAGGGGTAGAACCTGTCTAAATTTCATACAAATCAGATGAAAATGAGGAATTTACAGCCAGAAATGCAATTCGCATTGAAACCAAAGCGCAACGAAAACGAAAGATAGATGCGAAAATAGAAATGAAAACAAATGACATTTTAATAATGAAAATGAAAGGAATAATGAAAATGAAAAGAATGAAAATGTCTGTGCACACCCCTAGTGCCATTCTGGTTCAGACCAATGGCCCTTCAAACCCAGCACTTGTCTCCGAGTGTGGCAAATTTCGATCACTTGGAAGAAGTACCCAACAGGTCACAATGGGGCAGTCCATTTCCTCTTGTTCACTCCCAGTTCCTGATAGTAAGAGGTTACATTCCCCCAACCTATCTGGCAGCTGCTAATGGACCTATCTTCCAGAAATTTGTCCAATCCTTTTTTGAACCCAGCTGTATTATTGGTCTTGACCACATCCTCTGGCAACAAATTCCACAACTTAATTGTGCACTGAGTTAAAAAAACAACAACTTTTATTTGTTTTAAATCTGCTATCTGACGTTTCAGGCGGTGTTCCCTAGTTGTAGTACTATTTAAGAGGGTACATAACCGTTCCCTGTTTACTTGTTGCACACAACTCATGACTTTATAAACTTCTATCATATCCCCTCTCAGACGTCTCTTCTCCAAGCTGATGAGTCCCATCCTATCCAGCCTCTCTTCATAGGAGAGTTGTTCCATAACCTTTATAATTTTTGTTGCCTTTCTCTGTACCTCTTCTATTTCTACTATATCTTTTTTGAGATGGGGCAACCAGAACGGCACACAATACTAAAGGTGCGGTCACAAAATAGATTTATACAGTGGCATTATGATATTTTTATTTTTATTCTCTATCCCTTGACAAATAATTCCTAACATTCTATTTGCTTTTTTGATGGCTGCCACACACTGAGCGAGGATTTCATTGTATTGTCCACAAGGACTCCAAGGTCCTTTTTCTGACTAGTAACTACTAATCTATAACCCAGCATTGTGTTCATAGGGTAATTTCAGCCGTGACGGACCCGGAGGCCCGCCATGCTGAATCACGCACTGGGATCCGTTTCAGATTCCTGACCGTTTCGGATCCCAGCCAGGAATCAGGCCGTCCATCCTTTAGACGTGCCGGCCTGATTCTCACCGGGAATTGGGAAGGGGACGGGGCAGGGCTGCACGGCACGACCTGTGGCCGCACAGCCCCACCTCCCTGCGCTCTCCCGGCCGCCCGCCCTCCAGGAGACGGGCGGGCGCAGCGGCCAATCCAGCCGCTGTGCCTGATCCCGTATCGTGGTCTGGGCCATGATCCGGGATGGGCCAACGGTACAGATGTCACTTTTCCTGGGACATGGCCAATCTAACCACGCTTCCGAAGGTGAGGCTGGCCTCACCTCTGGAAGCGTGGTTAATATGATTCCCACCAGGTATTCACCGTGCCAAACATCTGGTGGGAATCTTTTAGACATAACGGGACAATCAGCCACCACAGGGGATTCACTGTGGTTGACCGTGGTCCTATTACGTCTGAAATTACCCATATAGTTTGGATTGTTTTTCCCTATGTGCATCTGTCAGGCTCCGGGATACGGAGCTGTGAGGGGGAACAAGGAGGGCGAAGGAAGGCCAGGGCTATCAGGCTCCAAGGGATGGAGCCAGGGAGAGAGAGACACAGTAGGAGGAACCAAGGCCCAGGCACAGGGGGGAAAACGGGTGTCCTCAAGGCGACCCTCTGAAACCTCTCAGTCGCTCTCTTGGACCCAAGAGATTATGCACTCAGCATCTCTACCAGACACGCTGGTCTAAGAAGGCATGTGACTCATCATTGAGGCCAGGGTCCGAAGCCAGAGGGATAAACCACCACCGGGACGGAAGGCTCCCACGAATGGGAAACTTGCAGAGGTACCTAGGGGAAGGGGAGTTCGGAGGAGCCCAGCCACAAGG
>QEPC01005230.1:1067969-1115976 GCA_003113815.1 Sphenodon punctatus
GTTGCTCCACCAGCTTCCTGTGGCCACACCAAGGCTTAAATACTTCCTGTGGCCAATCAGGAAGCTGGGAGGCAGGACTAAGGTAATTGGCTACAGCTGGGAAGGGGCATGACACACAAGGAGCAAGCATACAAAGGGGACAGAAGGAGGAAAACCCCTCACCAGTCCACCAGGTGGCCCAGGGTGCTGGAGAGCCTGTCCAGTACCTTAAGGGCCATGGGTTCAAGACCCAGCCCTGACAGCATCACTTTGCACTTGTCCACATTAAATTTCATCTGCCATTTAGATGCTAGTCTCACAAGATCCCCCTGCAGTTCTTCACAGTCTGCTCGTGTTTTAACTACCTTGAATAACTTTGTCGTCTGCAAATTTGATGATCACCTCAGTCTTTATTCATTTTTCTAGATCGTTAATAAATACATTAAGCAACACTGGTCCCAGTACAGATCCCTGTGGCACTTCGCTATTTCCTTCTCTCCATTGTGAAAACTGACCATTTAGGCCTACTCTTTGTTTCCTATCCTTTAACCAGGCCTTTGGCAAGGGAGATGGGTGAGGGTGGGTTTTTTATTTTTATGAGGGGTGGTAAAGGTGATGTATTTATTTCCTCCCTCCTCTTTTCCCAGGGGGGGATGTTTTCTCCCTTTTTTCTCCTCTTCTCCCCCCTTTTTAGATGTTTTATGTTTATGTTTGTGTATTTATATATGTGTATTTTTATATTTTTATACATTGTAAGACACCCCAAGCTGCCTTTGGCAGAAGGGGTGAGGTGTCAAATGTTTTATTAATAATAATAATAAATAATAATTAATATTTTTAAAATAACCAGTTACCAATCCACTGCCTCCTATCCCATGACTTTTTAATTTCCACAAGAGTCCCTCATGAGGGACCTTATCAAATGCTTTCTGAAAATCCAGATACACTATATTGACTGGCTCCCCCTTATCAACATGCTTATTTATATCCTCAAAAATATACCAATAGATTAGAGAAGCATAACTTCCCTTTGCTTAAATCCATGTTGACTCTTCCCCATCAAGCCATGTTTATCAATATGTCCAGTAATTCTCTTCTTAATAATAGTTTCCACCATTTTGTCCAGCACCGTCAGGCTCACCAGTCTGTACTTCGCAGAATTTCCTCTGGAGACCTTTTTAAACTTATCTGCATTACATTCACTACCCTCCAGTCCTCGGGTACAGTGGCAGATTTTAGCGATAGGTTGCAAATTGCAGGTAGTAGATCTGCAATTTCGTATTTAAGTTCCTTCAGAACTCTGGGGTGAATACCATCTAGTCCCGGTGATTTGTTACTGTTTACTTTGTAATTTGTTCTAGAACCTTTTCCAAAGTTGCATTGATTTGTGATAGCTCTTCCATTTCATCACCTACAAAGAACAGTTCTGGGTATCACCCCAACATCCTCTGCAGTGAAGACGGAAGCAATGAAATCATTCAACTTCTCTGCAATGGCCTTATCCTCGAGTGCCCCTTTTACCCCCTGGTCATCTAATGACCCAGCTGACTCTCTAGCTGGTTTCTTGCTTCTGATGTACTTTAAAAAGTTTTTTTATTAGTTTTTGCCTCTTTAGCAAGTGTTTCTTCAAATTCTCTCTTGACCTACCTTATTAATGTTTTACATCTAATTTGCCAGTGCTTGTACTCTTTCCTATTTTCCTCAATAGGACGCTTTTTTGGCTCTAACAGCCTCCTTAATCTCACCATGGGTGATTTCAGACGTTACGGGGCCCTTTGGCCCCGTACCGAAACCACCGGCTTCATTCCCCGCAGGGGTCACCCCGTCACGCCATAACAGACGTGCCGGGGGGATCCCGGCGGGGAAACTGGGAGGGGGCGGGTCCGCGCGGCGCAACGTGCGGCCGCACGGCCCCGCCCCCTCCACGCACCCCGCCGCCCGCCCTCCGAGGAGACGGGCGGCGGGGCCATTGCAGCCGCCGCGTCGGGCCGGAAGCGCCGTGGCCCGGGATCCCGCCGGGGATCCCGTGCCGTGGCGCGCGGCCAGACATGACTTTTCGTTGGTCCCGGCCCGGGGTCCGTTTGACCACGCTTCCCGGGACCTTCCCCCGGCTAGCCCGGGAAGCGTGGTTCAAACAGACCCCATGTGGGGATTCACCGTGGCGAACATCTGGCGCCCGCCAAACAGACGTTCGAGACACGGTGACCACAGGTGGGTATTCACCGTGTTTCACCGTGATCTCGTAACGTCTGAAGACACCCCATGTAGCCATGCTGGCAGACATTTGGTCCTCTTGCTACCTTTTTAAACCAGCAGAATATATTTAACCCGGACTTCCAAGATGGTGTTTTTAAATAGTCTCCATGTCTCTTGCAGACATTTAATCCTTGCAACTTCTCCTTTTAGTTTCCTTCTAACTAGTTTCTTCAGTTTAGCATAGTCTCCCTTTTTAAATTTAAATGCTACTGCAGTAGTTTTATTCACTGTTCTCCCTCTAGTAATTGTCAAATTTGATTATGTTGTGTTCTGTTCACTATTGCCAAGCAGCTCTACCACTGTTACCCCTTCCACCAGGGCCTTCACTCCACTTAGGACTAGATCTAAAGTAGCTTCTCCTCGCATTGGTTCCAGTACCAGCTGAAATGCCATCAATTTCTATTCTCTGGGCATGATATCTTACCTCCATATCACGCCCAGAGGAGACATTCACCCAGTCAATATTAGGATAATTGAAATCACCCATTATTATTATGGTTTTGATTTTAGGAGCCTGTCTAATCTCCGCTAGCATTTCAATGCTTGTCATCAGTCCTCATCACCATACCAAATTAAGCAATATTGGGGGGAAATCAGATGTGATGGTGGGGCAGTGGCTCCCTGGCCTGAAGCAGGATGGGAAACAGTAGCCATCACTCAATGGGTTAGGGAGGGGCACCAACCATATGTGACCATGACCAGAGAGCCATCCCACCACCCACACTCCCAGGATATGGGGGACCTGCTACAGATGTGCGGGTGGCGAGCTCCACTCCACTCCAAGCACCCTGCCCACCACTATGATGGGCAGCCATGGCGACCAGCCATGGTGACCCATGCCCCACGGTGGGGATGGAGGAGCCAAACAGACACATTGGCTCACTGTAGCCCGCGTTGGTGGCCCTTATCCAGGGATGTGGACCTGGGATCATCCAAGGGACACATTTCAGACTAGCCGCCTACCCACCCATTGAGTTTACCTTTTTATTTGTACAGCTATAAGTTAATATTGAATCTACTACTTTAGGTAATCATAATTTGAATATGTGACTAAAATGTAACTATCTGCAGTGTGTTAAAAGTTTTTAAAATCGAAAATATTAATGCCTTGGAACGAATTGGAACGAATTGCCTTTTCCTAAGGTGGAGAAAACTAGGATTCTACACCACCCCAATACATACCATGCCAGCCTTGCTCTAAGAGTATGGGTCTATTATATTATTTCCTTTAGAGGAAGACAAAACTGGTTTCTAATTCCAAGACCATAGTTTTCAAGGATACAGCTGCCTTCTCATGATGTTTTGTCTCTTAAGAGAATATTTTTCATTCTCTGTGATCCCATGTCTTCATGAATATGTATCACAGACTAAGGTGCAAATATATGAGAACCTCCTTGTTAGAAAAGCACTCCTGATAACCCCATCAGAGTCAATAAATGCACACAGGGGTGAGCGGAGTTGGGGCAGGGGTGTAGGGGACAAAATTAGTGAAGTCCTTTTCTTCTTCTAACTACATCCTGTGAACATCCCAAAAGAGCGAACAAATAAAGGAATATGAAACTATTTGTTTTATTTATTTATATTTGCAGGACACTTGAAGCGACCTATCCTTACTACATCAAAGCACCGAGTGATTCCCTTGCCAAACCCATAAAGCAGCTGTTACCAGGTATGGAATCTTGGCACTGATGTATTTTTTGCCTGTAGCACACAAGAGTCCAGTGGTGGAGGTTGTGTGGGTAAAGAGAGAATATCTGTCTCCGGGGCTGTCTACCCAGCACATCATACACACTCTGAGTCCAAAATGGTTTATTTAAACATACGTAGCAATTTCAGCAGAGGTTTTTGTTGTTAACCCTATTTTGGAAAGTGGAAAACAGAAACTCAAAGAAGTGAATGGGGCCGATCTCAAGCCCTGCAGGCCCCCCACGCATGCGCACATGCACATAGCTTCCACGTGGGTCCGCATGATTCACACGCAGTTGCCTGTGCATGGGATCCACAGGGTTTAGGATTGGCCCCACCAACCACATTTAAAATTTGCAAAGGCTCTGGCCACATTCACCCCTGGCGCTGTTAGAGTGACGTGAGGCACAGACACGGCAGCTGGGAGGAGCCTGATGATGGAAGTAGAGCCAGTGCGAACGGGGATCTGCCGTGGCTAGACTCACGCATGAAAGGGAGCAAAATCCAGCCCTGTCATACGTGAGTCTAGTCACGGCAGATCCCTGTTCGCACCGGCCCTACGTCCGTCATCGGGCTCCTCCTCGCTGCCGTGTCTGTGCCTCACGTCACTCTGACAGCACCGGAGGATCAAGTGTGAATGTGGTATTAGATCCTTGACGTGTTGTCCTGTTGAAATAAATGAGTTTGCGCAGGCAGTACCCTTAGGAGATCAGAGCCAGAGAGCTCACATTTTAGAGCCCTGATCCTTTGTAGACTTGCAGTAGAAAAATTAAGACTAAGGGCTAGGTTTAAAACAAGATGCAATAAGTGGCAGAAGTAGCCTCAACTTCACGTGTGGGTATCCAGCATCTCCTTTTCCTAAGTACCTAAATATGGATATGATACAACATTTTCAAAAGCATATATGTCACATAGAAGTCTTGTTCAGAATCAATGGGACTTAGGCTCCTAAAGTGTTTGTCACTTTGGAAAATGGGACTTAAAATTTAGTATGGGATGTGAAAGATACTGATTTAAGAAGCAATCAAAAGGGATTGGGAAAATGCAATAAGTAAATGGTGAAAAACCAGTGAATAATGTAGTTTGTGTACTTATTTTTAGGCTGCAAAGCCTCTGAAGCCGTACTAATAAACAGTTGGTATGTACCAATTTGTCTTATTGACAATACTGGTTTTTGTTGTTGTTGATTTTTTTAGGTGGGAACTTTGTAAGTGTTGCCGTTTCCCTGATGAGAAATGAGTCTGCGGGTGGGCTTCGTGAGTGGTGGGTTCTTGATCAGTCTGAAAAACAATTTAATAAGTCTGCCACCAGTCTGGAGCTTTTTGTATTCAGCGACAAAGTTAGCCCTCCCAGCCTTGGATTCCTGGCTGGCTATGGGTAAGAGAATACTAACAGCTTGTGTGTTATATGAGAGTATGATATTACAATGAATTTCATGTGAACGGAAGCCTTTTTTCTGCTGAATTTAGGGGGTGATGTGTTTCTCTCAAACAGTTTGGTCTAGCATTAACCTTGTTGAGCAGCATTGCTGGCTCCAGTCCTGTCTCAGTTCCCAAGGCACATAGTAAAGACAGGGTATTAAGAGTGTATATTAAAATCATGAGTTTGTGGAAGTTTCCAGGACTTCTATTAGTGTCCACAGGTTATTCCAGAGTGCAGTATTCTCGATACACTTTTAAGATAAAATCAGAATTGTGTTATACAAGTTTTAACAGATCCGTAAAGAAAAAAATTAAAACATAATTGCCATTTTAATGATGCCCTGTCTTATGGAACAGTCAACTGTTTGTTTCCATATCATCCTCCCCGTGACACAAATCCCCAATTTCTCCTGCAGAATGTTATTTATATGGTCAGAAATCAATCACTGGAAAGAGGATGGTGCCCAGGTTAAAGAGGAACATGCATCCTGCTATAATTCTGCCAGAGTATCAATATAGATTGGTTTTATCAGCTTTCCTACTGACTTTCTGTATGTTATAGGGCACTGCTGCATGAGGACTTCTAGGGACAGTCAGTGGAGGGTGTTGGCAGCACAGCTCCATTGGAACCCAAGAATGGCAGGCATTCCAAGGCCTAGTGGGAAATATGATGAATAAAGAATAGTTAAGGAAGAGAGAACTTTTGTTTTGCAGGGAGGCACGCTGCTCTCTTCCCTGCTGAAACAGCTTAGAGAAAATTCCAACACGGGAACTAGAATTCTTCCTTCCTTTGCACTTTTGATTGACCACTGGAAGTGATGCTGTAGCCTAGCCTAATTACATGTTGTGACAGGGTTGCTAGGTTCCTACAGGACCAGACCCCTAGGTTAGAGTAAGTTCCTGCAGGGATACAGCAACAGGGGGATAGCAGTGCTCTGGCCAGTGACTGGCCCTGTAAGGGGGCCAAGCTCAATGCTGCTAAATAGGCAGCTCAGTGGCTACTACAGCTGTGTAAGCCACTGGAGCCAAATAGCTAAGAGGGAGCAGCTGGGTTGGGCATGGCTAGGTCAGTCCAAAGACCTGAAAAGGCTGAGCTGAGCCCCAGTCTAGAGAGATCACCAGGGAGGGCTCTGCCTTACAAGGGCTGAGCCAGCTCACAGCCAGGAGCTGCCCTGGGAGAGACCTGGCTTCAGGAGGGATTGTGCTTGGCCAGAGCCAATATGAAAAGGTACCCAGAAAGGTCTGTGAGTGTCATGAGTGAGCGCTAGTTGGGAGTGCTAGAATGTATAAGAACTGTGGATGTAGATATGGTGACGGATACTGTCAACAAAGGACACTAACGGTGAAGATCACATGTGGGCCTGGGTTCTTGGGGGCATGAATCCTGAAACTACTTACCCCAGACTCTGGTCCTGCTACACAGGCCGTTTTGAGAAAGCATTTCAAAACTGAAAAGCTTGAATGAGAAATGTCTATTGAATTCCAAAGTTTGCTTTTTATTAACAAATAAACTTCCTAATCTACGTGTGTTAATTCCTAGTTGTGTTTTCACAAGCCCCTCCTATTTCCTATCAGCTCTTTCATGGTTATGGAATTAATGCAAGCTAGGAGGAAAAAAGATTTAAAACATTTTCTTTTCTTGTTTTTCAGTATTATGGGACTTTATGCCTCCGTAGTCCTTGTGATAGGGAAATTTGTCCGTGAATTCTTCAGTGGGATCTCTCACTCCATCATGTTTGAAGAGCTACCAAATGTGGATCGAATCCTGAAGTTGTGCACTGACATTTTCTTAGTGCGAGAGACCGGCGAACTGGAACTAGAGGAAGACCTATATGCCAAATTAATATTCCTGTACCGCTCACCGGAGACGATGATTAAATGGACCAGGGAAAAAACAAATTGATCTCTTGGTGTTCATACTGCAAATCAAGTTGAGTTCATCTGAATCTTTTTAAAAAAGCACAATATTCTCATAAAAGCTAAGCCTTTTCTAATTAGGTAGCTATGATTTTTCACTGGTGGAAGCCCCGAAGGTTACTTCCTGAGGAATCCATGCCGCCTTTCAAAGCAAGGATGAGTAGCAAAGAAGGCTGGTTTTATTTCAAAATGCAAATCCTGTAAGTCAGGGGACCTTCGCCTTGTAATTTAGTCAACAAAATGTTCTGCATCCGTGTCTGGCTGAATTAATCTTCCTGGCTTAATCCCTGCTCATAAAGAAAAAGGAAAGAAGCAATCCCACAGATGATTTTAACTGGAACTTCACCTTTTCTGGAGTGATGCTTTTTGGATTGTGCAATATGCCATTGTATGTCAATGACTTTCAAGACAGTAATGGGAATCTAACAGGCCTTTAGAACACCCAAGACAAAGAGTCCCAGTGGGTGCTGAAGAAATCCTAGCCATACCCATTTCTAGAAAAGCAGAGGTTTTACTGTGTTGACTCTGTGGACAAGCCTCTGTATGCAAAAAAAAAAAAAAAATCTAACTGCCTTATTTTATTTGTACAGTCAGAGGAAACATTTCCATGAAACATCAATGACTTTTCTCAGGAAAATAAAAGCTGTCAAGATTTAACTAATAGCTACACTGACTATGGTAAACTATTGTGATAGTCTGCTGGACATTAGAACAGTTTCTCCGAAACTGCTCCCATTAGACAAGCCAATTGAACTACTACATAAAGGAGCCATTTCATTTCTTAAACCCTGTAAAGACTGACTAGTGTGTGCTTCTCGCTGCTCCCTACAACACAACATGCTTTACCCCATTTTGATGGGTTAAATACAATGACTTAGCTGTTATCTGATATTTTCCTTCCACTGTTTCAGGTATTCAAAAATGTTTACATATTCCAGTTCACATTTTTACATCCAAGGTGGATTTTTTAAGTTCCCAAATATTGGAGAAGCACATATGAGCTTTAAAAATGGCTTTTTCTCAAGTTGTTATTATTGATGACACAACCTGTTCAGTAGAGAACATTGTAGCATGAAAATTTATGATTGCAATGTAGTTTTCATTACATGGTTTTTAAAAAAAACAAACAAACATGCAATTTCTGAGGGGGAAATTAATCAAGTGGGTAGGGTAGGGAATGTAAAGGGATCTACCATGTAGTTTTGATTGAGTAATGACTTAAAATAAAGCCCATGTTGCATTTAAAAAGTTGTGTTTTTTTCTCTACTTGGATGCATGAAATGGGAAAAGTCTTTATGCACCCAAAAAATTAAAAAGGAGTCAAGCAGTTTTTAACTAGAATCTGGGGGAAAGCCGACAGGTGCTGAGAGGAGCACATGATTTGAGCTGGGGCATCTCCAAAGGATGCCATTAATTCAGGGGAATTTGAGTAGCCTATTATAGAAGATAGGAAAGAAACTGAGAGCGCTCAAGTGGAAATCAGTGCAGAACAGACAAATATAAATGATTCCAAATTAACTGAAACAGACACTTATAATGGGCAGAATGTTTAAGTGTCCTATATACAAATGTAAGAAGTCTAAAATGTAAGATGGGAGAATTGGAGTATTTGACAGTAAATGAAGATACAGACATAATAGGAATCTCAGAAACCTGGTGGCATGAGGATAATCAATGGGACACTGTCGTACCAGAGTACAAAATATATTGAAATGACAGGGTAGATGCTGGTGGTTGGGTGGCACTATATGAGACAGCATTGAGTATAGCAGTCTTAAAATTTTACAAGATGAAAACTGTACACTGGAATCTCTATGGATAGAAATTCCATGCGGAACGGGAAGTGTATAGCAGTAGATATTCTAAAGACCCGCTGACCAGGAAGGTGAAACTGACTATGTAGTGCTAACAGAGATTAGACAGGCTACTAAAGTCAGAAACACAATAATAACTGGTGACTTGAATTACCCTAATACTAACTGGGTGAATGTCTCCCTGGAGCATGATGGGGAGGTAAACTTTCTTGATGCCATAAATGACTGTTTCTTGGAGCATCTGGTCCTGGAACCTACACAAACGGAGCTAACTTGGATCCAGTTCTAAGTGGAGTGCAGGACCTGGTGCAATGGGCAATGGTAGTAGAGCAGCTTGGCAATAACTATCATAATATAATCAAATTTGACATACTTATAGGAGGAAGAATGACAAATAAAACGACTGTAGTAACATTTAACTTTAAGGGGGGAGCTATGCAAAAATGAAGAAATTACTTAGAGGAAAGCTAAAAGGAGCAGTTGCAAGGATTAAATGTTTGCAAGAGATATGGAGACTATTTAAAAACACCATATTTGAAGCTCACTTTGGGCCCAATTCCCATGGCCTCCAGATCCTGCTCGCACCCACACGAGCATGCACCGCACGCATCTTCATTGACGGCACATTCCACATGCGCAAGTGCAGCTTGTACACAGGATCCACAGGCCATGGGATCGGCCCCACCAAATGTATTCCAGGACCATAAATTTAAAAAGTTAGCAAGAGGACCAAACATCTGCCAGCATGGGTAAATGGTGAGGTGAAGGAGGGTATTAGAGCCAAAAAGGTGTCCTTTAAAAATGGAAATCTAGTCCTAATTAGGAAAATAGGAAAGAGCATAAGCATTGCCAGATTAGATAAGATAAGAACATAAGAAGTGCCATACTGGATCAGACCAATGGTTCATCTAGCCCAGCATCCTGTCTCCGACAGTGGCCAATCATGGTGGCTTGGGAGAAGCACCCAACAGGTCACAATGGGGGATCCATTCCCTGTTGTTTTCCCCCAGCTCCCATCATGTTCCCTGATCCTGTCTGGCTAATAGCTGCTAATGGACCTATCTTCAGATAGATCGATTTGAACTCAAGTATAAAATTGCAGAGCTACTATTGGTAATTTGTAACCTATCGCTAAAATCTGCCACTGTACCTGAGGATTGGAGGGTAGAGAATGTAATGCCAATATTTTAAAAGGGTTCCAGAGGCTATTCTGGAAACTACAGACGAGAACCTGACACCAGGGCCGGGCAAACTGGTGGAAACAGTTGTTAAGAACAGAATTCATGGGCATATTGATAAACATGACATAATGGGGAAGAGTCAACATGGATTTAGCAAAGAGAAGTCATGCCACACCAGTCTATTGGATTTTTAAAAAATAAGCATGTGGATAAGGGTGAGCCGGTTGACATAGTGTATCTGGATTTTCAGAAAGCTTATTTTATAAGGCCCCTCACAAGAGAATCTTTATTAAATTAAATAGTCATGAGATAGGAGGCAATGTCCTACTGTGGATCAGTAGCTTAAAGGATAGGAAACAAACACCGTTTTTAGATGTGCCTCCTAGGGCTGAAGCAACTCCTTTTCCCACTCCACTGTTTCATTCTGCCATTTCAGAATTGCCCGTGACTTTCCACAGCTTTTCCACTGGCATTCCGCTAATTCAGAAACTGTCGGAACAATATCAGAAACTATTGGAACAAACATTGTTCCACTACTTCACAGTGGTGATGGAAATTGCAGAAGATTGAAAGTGTCAGAACAAACATTGATCTGCTATTTTCGCAGCTGGTGGACGTAGTGGAACGAAAGTAGCAGAATGAACATCTCTATCGCACCGTCACGCTCATTACGGAAGAGCTTTTTCTGTCAGAAAAAGCTACTGCAGCAGTTTGTCGTTTCAGCCCTAGTGCCTCCTATCTTCATGGACTGCAAAGTCCACTTTCAGCAACTTCGCAGGGGTGGAGGTTAGACATGCCTCCCTGCACTGGAAGTCACCTGGCTGCCATTGCAAACAGCAACACCAGACGGCTCACGCATTCTTTTTAAAACTGGACTTGTCATACCTCAATGGGGTTTGACAAATCCACTTTTTAAAAAATGTGTAAGCCACCCAGCACCAATGTTTCCAATGGCAGCCATGCAACTTCCGGTGCGGGGAGGCATGTCTAAACTCCAGCCACTCGAGGTTGCTGAAAGCAGACTTTTCAGTCCGTTAAAGATAGAGGCACATCTAAAAGTGTCAAAAGAGTAGGACTAAATGGTCAGTTTTCACAGTGGAGAGAAGTAAATAGCGGAGTGCCCCAGGGATCTGTCCTGGGACCGGTGTTGTTTAATGTATTCATTAATGATCTGGAAAAGGGAGTAAAGAGTGAAGTGATCAAATTTGCAGATGACACAAAGTTATTCAAGGTAGTAGAGGACTGAAGAATTCCACAGAAGGGATATTAATTAATTATTATTATTATTATTATTTATTTTATTTATTAGCAAGCATTTATATAGTGCCAGCAATGTACCTGGCACTTTACAAAGTAATGGAATAGACACGGTGCCTGCCCTAGGGCTTACAATCTGAGAGACAGGGCAGGGGGAGGGGGGGAGACGAAGGAGGGGGAACAGAGGGAGAGACAAGGGATGTGAGGTCTCAGGTGCATGTGCTTGGCTTGGTTACAATGATCTGAGACTGGGTGACTGGGCAGCTAAATGGCAGATGAAATTTAATGTTGACAAGTGCAAAGTGGTACACACAGGACAGATACAGATATAATTGTGTGTGTGTGTGTGTGTGTAACTATACATATATAATATGTATGTACACAATGCTGGGTTGTAAATTAGGAGTTACCACTCAGCAAAAGGAACTTGGAGTCATGGACAATACATTAAAATTCTCAGCTCAGTGTGTAGCGGTGGTCAAAAAAGCAAACAGAATTTTTAGGAATTATTCAGAAAGGGATAGAGAAAAAAAACTGAAAATATCATAATGCTTCTATATAAATCTATGGTGCAACCACACATTGAATATTGGGTGTTTTCAGATGTCACAGTGGCCCGGTTTAACCCGCATTAGCACAGTTTAAATTGGGTACTACCATCACGGACTACCATCACCAGATGTTTCCCTGGGCTGGATCCCAACCGCGGTGGGGGCTAGCCCAGGCTGTGACTCAAGGATTTCCCCAAGTCGCAGCCTGGACTAGCCCCCAACCACAGTCGGGCGATCCAGCTGCTGAACGTTGAATAAAGAGTGCTTTCATGTTTGAAAGCCCGATTTTCCAAACCATGGTCCAGAGATATAGAAGAACTAGAAAAGCAGAGGACAACCAAAATAACAGCTTCCGTACAAAGAGAGGCTGGATAGGATAGGGCTTTTCAGCTTGGAGAAAAGACATATGAGGGGATATAACAGAAGTCTAAACATTCATGAGTGGTGTGGAACAAGTCAATAGGGAATGGTTATTTGTCCTCTTAAATAGTAGAGCTAGGAGACACTCCATGAAACTAACCAGTAGCAAATTTAAAACAAAAGAAAGTATTTTTTCACTCAAAGCAGAGTTAACTTGTGGAATTTGTTGGCAGAAAATGTGATCAAGGCCAGTAATATAGCTGGGTTTAAAAAAAGATTGGTTACGTTCTTGGAGGGTAGGTCAATTAAAAACGATTAGCCAAGTAGGTACAGGGGATGTAACCTCTTACTGTTGGGCGCTTGGACTGAACAACAGGGAATGGATCACTCCATTGTGACCTGTTGAGTACTTCTCCTAAGCGACCAAGATTGGTCGGCAGCCGCTATCAAGCACAGGATGCTGAACTCGATGAACCATTGATCTGATCCATATGGCACTTCTCTTAGTTAAATTATATATCAAATGTAGAATCCTACTTTCCTGTAGTCTGTTATTTATTGTATACGTGATAGTCATGCCCCAGAAAGCAAATACCACAGTCAAAAGAAAAGGTAATGGTACCACCGTTGGCACACTTTAATGCAGGACTTCACTAAATAAAACAGATCATGTGAATGAAATTACAATGCACATACACAGTTCAAGTGCTTTCATGAAAATGTTGTGGGTACCTTTCTATACTGTGAAAACTCATGCGTTTGGGACACTACAAGGTGCATAACAAAATTAACTGCTTCAGGGAGCGAGATTGTGACTGGCACTCTTTGGAAGATGTTCTGTTTTTCTCAAGCTATAATAAAAAAACAACTGTTTCTACATTAGACCAGAAGAATTTCTGGTCAGGCCGAGGTTTCTACTGACAGGAGAAATTTACCCTCTTGTTTAAAAATCTGTTTTTTAATTGTGTCAAGGCCATTGCATGACTGGATACAGAGGAATGAAAAAGAAATATTATAGGGACTGGCTGACATTAAAAGGATATTTATGCTTGTATTAGAGATTGGTCTTTAGCTGTGCACACTTTGTAATAAGAAGAATAAAGGGTAAATACAGATAATGATGTTTCCAAAATGTATACTACTTTGGCCACTATTAATTGTTACTCCTTTACCCTTAATAAACACTTCCTGGTGAAAAACCTACATTTTAATTGATCAAAGGTCAATTCGATATATAAAAAAGGGTTTTCTCACTCAGTTGACTGGAGTGGTTTTACTGCTCAGAAACCACGTCTGTATGATGAATCTAGCTGTGTAGCAAAAAAGATACTCTGCTGAATGATCTGTGCTGCAGGGCTCTTTTTAGTAGACAGGACATTTGTAGAATAATCTTCACAGCCCTTTGAGCTTTCTAGATGTCTTTATGCCACAGAGCTCTCTCTCTCTCCCAGGGCTCCAATTGAAATGATGCTGCTCAACAGCACTCTTAGGACATTTTTAGACAAGCGCGTGGTGCACTCGCACATCGTTGCCAAAATCCCGCGAGACAGGATTAGACGAGAAGTTGCTGCGAATCATGCACATGGGAGGGGACGCGCATTCTTTTCCGGCTGCAATCTGGCTGGGTCGGCGATCGAGGTGGTCAGATCGCAGCCGGAAAAGAATGCACGTCCCCCTCCCGTGTGCGTGACTTGCGGCAGCGTCTCGTCTAATCCCGTCTCGCGGAATTTTTGAAAACAAGCGCGAGCGCACCGCGCGCTCGTCTAAAAGCAGCCCTAGCGTAGTCCTATGTCTTAAAGGCATGCTGGAGGTTACAGGGGTGCGGGTGGGGGGTAAAGTTCCCAACCCTAATTGCTCCGTACCAAAATCTTCATATGGTCAAGAGCCACAGTACACATGAGGGGACACATACAAACCTCTCCTGCTTTGTGATTGGCTGGTGAAGCCAGTGCTCTATTGTCCTGGCTATTGAGATTGAGAAATAGTTGCAGTTCAGTTCTTGAGACTCAGGTGCAATGAAGTAAGACACATTGACAGGATCATTGGGCAGAAAGCCTCTTGTGCAACCACACAAGCTCCGGAGGGCCTGATCCCCACAAGGGCCCATGTCAAGCAAGTGCAGCTGCCACAATGTGGGGGCAGCGCGGGAAGCAGGGCAGACAGCTGGGTGGCCCTGCAGGGAAGTCAGGCAGATGGGCTGCTGCCGGACCTCCCGCCAGGGCACAGGTCAAGTCAAGGTACCGATCACACAAGTAGGCACTCAGCCCTGCCCCGCTTCCCTCCCCTGACCCAACCACTGTCCTGCCCCTGGCCATAACATGGCTGCATGGGATTGGAGCTAGAAGCCGCTGCTCAAAGCCCCGCAGCAGACCTCACCACGCGTCGGGGCAGATGCCGACCAGACTGATGAGCTGCCACGTCTTGGGCAGCCTTACCCCATTTTGTGTAAGGCTGTTATGTGTTGTGTCCTTGGTCTTTTTCTGAGGATGCAGCATGTAGCAGTTAGCTTCCTGACCCCGTGATCCGCTATGTAGTGGGGGAAACATCTGGCGGCCGCCAGCCACCCGATACACTGCATCACATGGTAAGGCTGCCCAGAGTGGGGTAAGGATAAGGCTGCACAAGGCCTAATAGGCATCTTGTGTGGTTGCACCCATACTTGAATTGCCCAAGAGCCACAGTTTAGCCTGGCATAATAAAACTCTGCTTCTGACATTGTGTATGAAATCTAACCCTCCAAACGATTAATGATATTTCATTTTAGGGCAAAATGTATTCAGCAGCACAGGGACTGTGGACCCTCCGAGCAGCAGAATTACTTTTTGTTCTGCTCTATGGAGGGCAGGAGTTGTAGACTGCCTGCTCTGAGCTGTACCTTTCTCCGTGTAGAGCAAGGAGTGAGAATCAAGTGCACACAGAATCGTACGTTTTGAGGAGTGAGTATCATTCATACAATAAATAGCTAACTCCAAGAAAGTAAGTAACAGAACCAGCCAAAGATGCAGATCAACAAGGAGGGATGGTTTAGAATCACAGGCTTCGGAAGGGATATCAATTTATGCTGTAGACCAGGAGAGATTTAAGTCCAAAGCCCTTAATCCAGTACTTCTTAAACCTTTCATCTGAGTGACCCCCATTTTGAGACTTAAATATTGAACTATCCCACAAGCCCAGACAGCAGAGACATACAGAATATATCAAAAATCAAATAGGATCATGATTCCCTATGCAGATAGCATGACCCACCATTTGGGAATCTTTGTCCTATTCAAAACTAGGACTGAAACAGTACCTGTAGGGTTGCTCCACAATCGACATCCTGGCTCCAAATTCTATCTCCACAAAGTTTGTGTGTTCATCATGTGTACAGGTGCATTGCAGAAGGTGAATTGGAGATAAGATTTTAGGCTCAGAAGGCAACTGCCTGATCATTCCATGCAACACTAACTGTTGTTACTGAGTCATGTCTACCTGATGCTTATTTCCATCCATGTGGATGAAGAGCATTAAGTTCATGAAGGTACTTCAGTGCTTAGCCTAATGTTTGAGTCGGTATACCCAGAGAAGGCCGTGAGAAACAAGTAGTAATGGGATTTGTTACTACAGGATTTGGATCGCAGTACCTTTTCTGGAATACAAAAGAGCAGAAAATTCTCTTTTGTATTACTAGGGGGTCAATGAAAGAGCCAGCTTTGTTGCCTTTTCTTGATTAAATTTACTTGTCTTAGCAAAAATGCTTCTCTAATTGCTATTTTGTGTGCCAACAGCCTGATGGAATTCATCAATGCAACAACAATGGCTGTGAGCTCTGTTGCTTCAGGGAGCAACTTTTAATTACTTTACACAACTTTGTTACTCTTAATGTCTCATACAATTAGTCTGTGCAACAAATAAACGGAAACAGAAAGGCAGCATATTGTGCCCCGAGATGTACATTTTATTACGGGGGAGGGAATCCAGCTGGATTAATCATACACTTTCTCCCTCTGGCTGCTATTTGAATAAAACTGTCTGACTCTCCAATACCTTATGCTCATTTGCTTTGATGACCTGCCCTGGGAATTTATTTATAGGTTATTGCCCTTCAAATGAAATCCTCTTGTATGGAATCAGTTTTTTCTTGTGAAGCCTTGTTTTCATGTTTAGAAGAATGCATTCTACTTCTAAAATTACACATTTTCCTGAACAGTTTCTCACTGCTGAAAAGCTACTTCTTTGAGTAGGACTCCATGACTCTCATCATTGGGTTCTGCGCCTGTGTGGTACCGACCGTTGGAAGCTTCTCTTATAGCACTTATCCACGCGCCCTCATAGCCCGTGCCTGTTTGGCCACCATTTTGGCAGGTTTCTTGAGTCCGTATATAAGGCGGGGCACATGTTATCTCAGTACCTTCCAACTGCCAAGCAGGGCTGTTGAAGGAAGTTCTTCTCCTTGTAGTATCTTCTAACGAAGAATTTTAGCTCAAGAAAACAGCTTGTTTACCGACTTCTTTAGTACTTGTTAAAAACAAATCTTTTTGACACAAAAGTCCTGTCCCCAACCCCCTTCCCTCTGCAGGACAGGGGAGGGAGACTGAGCGGCCTGCTGCCAAACACTCCAAAGAAAGGAGGCTAGAAAAAATGTAAGATCTACCCTGTTTCCATCCTTCTCATGGACCCTCATTACAGGTGCCTCTTTTGTCTTGGTGAGACCCACAAAACTCATGGCTGTCGGGCCTGTAGCAGTCTCTCGAAACGGACTGTGGAAAATCATAAAATGAAGGTCCAGTTCCACCTGACCAAAAGGGCGCTCCAGCCGCACAGTGGCTCCCCCACTCATTCTGCTGGGGCTCTGGCTTCGCCAAAAAGGATGGCCTCTGCGCTTCCTTCTACAGGGGTTAAAGATTCATTACTTCAACTGCAAGCTTCTTTGCACAGGCACTCTACTCAGGATACTGTCCCTGCACCAAGAATGGCCCCTGCACCAGTCGCAACCACAGAACTGAAGGGTTCAACTGCATAGAATGACATCGCCGCACCAGCCCAAGCCCTGGTCCAGGGAGAAGCCCCCATACAGACAGATACCTCCACACTGAGAGATCCTCCCATGCAGACAACTACCATGGTGGCCTCTGTACCGAGCATCATCCCTGCACCGAAGGAGGTCCCTGTACCAAGCATCATCCCTGTACCGAGGGACACTTTCATACCGACCACCCTCCCACATGCATCAGCTCAAGGTGGAAATTCCATACCAAGGCTTTCGTCCGCACCAACTGCTTCCCCTCCAAAAAGAAGTCGTCGTCTGTGGTGTCTTCGCTTCCAAAAAGCGATCTTTCAGGAAATCCCCCCAAAAGAAAAAGTGGGACAAATCTTCAGATCCTGAATCTGGATCCAAGCGCTCCAAGAACTCTTGTCGTTCTCCATCAAATTCTCCACGTACAATGAACTTGAGCTCACCCCAACTTCAACTATCACCAGCACCAGTGCCGGTGATTCCTATCTCTTGGAGAGCTTCAGCTGAGAGCCCCCCTCGCTTCTCACCAGAATTTTATTTGTATACTGATGATAGAATGCAGCACAGTTCTCCTCAGTTCTTATGTCCATCCACACCACCGGAGTTTCCACGACCCAGACTTAGGAGCGTGATCTCTCAGTCATGAAAATCTCCTTATGTGGAACCAAGTTCACCAGCACATCATCCATGCTATCAATGGCCACAGGCACCATGCTGGCCTTCTCTTCGCTACCACCGTACCAATGGGACCAGCCCTATTCAATGGACTTTGACTATTTTCAGTATGCTTCTAGGGGCATGAGACGTCCATCTCCTGCACCACCACCAGCATTGGGCAGACCACCCACTCTTGCTTCACTACCAACTCCAAGGACGTCTACAGGTCTCCACTCCAGAGACTCCCAGACTCCTCTGGCACAAATTGCAAGGACTCTGAAAGAAATATTACAGCAGAGTATCCCAGCCACAGCTACTGCAGCACACCCACCGCAAATTGTCTCTGCTACCACCTCTAACTCCAGCATGCTCAACTTCCAGTGTGCCTGTGTTTTCATCTGCTCCTCCTGTCATCCCAACACAACCTGCTGAGGTGTCCAATCCCGTAACAGCTGCAGATATGAGAGCACCTTCACACTCCAGGATCGCACGCATCAACTTCCTGCATGCGCAACTCTTCGCCAGCTTCTGATGAGGAGAGTTCCCAGACATCTGAGGAACATAGTAAATCAGAGCATTCTGATACTTCTTCTAACAAGGACACTTTTCCTTCGATGCCCTCCAATGAATTGAAGGACTCCATCTCATGTCCATCAGACAATATATCAGACCCTGCTCAGGTGGTCTACTCAGAGGATCATAAGAAGTTCTAGATTCTCATTGCAAAAATGTTGAAAGCCTTGAACATAAAAATGGTTCCAGTGGAAGAGGAGGAAGAAGATCCTATTTATAAAATCTTATCTAAGAGAGCGTCCTCTAAATTAACCCTTTCCCTCTCAAAAAGCGCTGATGAAGCAATCTAGGCTTAACTAGAAGCCACCATCAGTGACCTCTCCTGTAGACTCCCATTGTAGTGCCTTCTACCCAGTGCCAGTAAAGGATCATTCCATGTTTGTCCAACTTCTTTGTCTAATTATAGCTGCTGAGGTAGACTTGACAGAAGGTAACATGCTCCTGGTAGAGATGCATATTCATCAGCCCGAGAGAGCTGTCCGCTGTTTAAGGTGAGATGCTCACTTGGAGGACCTACTATTGGAATCAGAGGCTTTGAAGGATCTTAAGGAGACCATCTCCACAGCAGATCCAGAAGCTGGGGGGGGGGGGGGGGCTTTGATTCCTTAGTACATTTGTTGTACCCATATCTTGTAACTACAAAGCCTCAAATTAGCTGCTCTGTTACTTCTAGGTCCCCTTGGTATGATGGGGACTGCCACAAAGCTAGAGTACATCTTAGAAGACTCATGAGGTGCCTTAGAAATTCAATGGGCTCTGAATTTTTATATGCTTATTGTGGAGAAAGGAGGAAATATAAGGCTCTCTTGTGGGGAAAAAAAAAGAATTATATTTGAGATCCTGGTGAGAGCTTGAGGCATCCTCTCAGGACTCCAATTCTATTAAATGTAGGCATATAATTGCTCAATCCAGAGCCTTAGTTCATTCTTCTTCCACAGCTACTATTTCAATTGAATGATGGGAAGCTCATTTTGATGCCTTATTTAACATCTCATGCTTAGTGTCTCTAGTAGACATTCAGCTTAGACTGATAAATAACTTCCCCAACTGGCCTCGCGTTACTCCCGAGGAAGTGTCCTTGTTGATTCGTGAGCTTAGAGAAGGTAAAGCCCCAGGTGGCGATTTCATTCCCCCTGAATTGCTGAAAGCTAATGTTAGCTGATGAACAGAAGTTTTTCCTCCTCTATTCATGGTGATAAATGATTCTGGGAAGAACCCAAGTGAATGGAGGAGGAGTATTGTAGTTCCCATCTACAAGAAGGGGAATTCAGAGGCTCTGGCTAATTACAGACCTATTAATCTTCTGGATGTAATTGGGAAATTGCATACCAAATATCTTTCGAGATGACTTCAGTTTTGGGTGAATGCAAACAACATAATAGGTCAGGAGCAAGCAGGATTTTAAAAAGGAGTATCTACTATTGACCAGTATCTTTTTGTTTGATCACGTTATCACGAAATATGTACGGCTAGAAAATATGTCTTTGTATTGCTGCTTTGTTGACCTCAGGGCAGCATTCGATTTAATTAGCAGAGAACATTTTTGGAAGAAACTGGACTCCGCTAATATTGACCGTAGGCTTTTATATTTAATTATAAGTCTACATGGGGGAGGGGGGGGGCAATGTGTACATTTGAACTGTACAGGTCATCTGTCTGCTCCATTCAAGACATCCCGTGGCGTACACCAGGGATGTCTCCTGGCTGGCATCAATTCTTTTATATATATATATATATATATATATATTAACAGAATTGTGGATGTCACAAGGGACTTGTCTTTTCACCTGATTAAGGTAGGATCTGTGCATGTATCTACTCTCTTATATGCAGATGACACTGTCCTCGTTTCACATACATTGATTGGTCTTTGGTGACTAATGACTAGGTTTGAGGAATTCAGTGTAGAAGAACTTTTGAAAATAAATTATACTAAAACAAAAGTTCTGGTATTTGGCAAAGTTAAAATAAGACATAAGTGGAGCATGATATCTCGTAATCGAGCAGGTTAAAACCTATAAGTATTTGGGGGTCACCTTTGCTCAATCAGTTTCTTGGACATCCCAGTTTGAGTATATAAGGAATATGACTACAACCACATGACAGGGGCGGATCCACCGGGGTGGCTAAAGTGACTCCAGCCCCCCCATTGGCCAGCTTTGGTTGGACCCCTTACATCATGGGTTGGGGGTGGGGCTGGCCACATACTCAGGAAGCAGGCTGCTTCCATGTGCTTCCTTGGCACCAGCTGCTGCTCTTCACTGGCTTTGGTAAGTAAGAGGAGAGAGTGCTGAGGGCTCTTAATTGAGGGGGGGTGCTGAGGGCTCTCATGGGGGGGAGGGGCTCTGCTGGGGCTGCTGGAGATCCAGGCTTTGATTCATGGATCCACGTTGCTGCAGCACGGGGCTGTGGCAGAGCAGCTACAGAACGGGGGGGGGGGGGAAGGTGGAAGAGCAGCTACAGAATGGGCAGGGGGGGGCAAAGACAAGCCCCCTAATCCTCCAGCCCCTGCCTGGTATCCCTGCCTGGGGTGGGGGAGGGGGAAGGGGTCTGAAGGCAGAAGGGAAGGGGGAAGGAAGGGATTTGTAGTGGGAGTAGGGTGTACTTACCATGGGGGGGGGCTGACACACACACCCCCGCAGTGCTCCACGCTGCACTGGGCCCCTTCCCAGGCCTCCAGATTAAAACAAATCCCCATCTATGTACCAGTCTGTGCCCTTTCCAAATATGGCAGACGCAGGGCTGAGCAGCTGTTCTGAGCATGCTTGGCCCCACATGCCCTTTTCAAAGATGGTGGCTGAAGGTCTGCACATGCTCAGAAGACCTGCTCAGTCCTGCAGGTGCCATCTTTGAAAAGAGCATGCAGAGTCGAACAGTGCTCTGAGCATGCTCCAGCTAGTTTTTCCCCCCCTTTTTAAACTGAAGACCCGGGAAGGGGCCCAGCGCGTGGAGCAAGGGGGTCAGGACCCTTCCCCCCCCTCTGGTATGTGCCTAGGGATGGGGGAGGGGAATGAGGTCTGGGGGGCTGCAGGGATGAGGGAGAGGAAGGAGGTCACCGTCGAGGGAGCTGCAGGGATTGTGGAAGGGCTTCTGAACACTGCAAGGAAGAGGGGCTGCGGGCTGCAGGGATGGGGCTGCTGGGTGATAGGAATGGGTGAACAGAACCGAGTTCAGAAATTCGGTTCAGTTCAGTTCGGAAATTCAGTTCAGTTCAGAAGTTCGGTTCAGTCGACCGAACTATTCGAGTTCAGTCCGAACTCCGAACTTCCAAACAAAGTTTGGAAATTCAACCCCCATTCAACTAAATGGAGTATTATCTTTTTGGGGATGGACGAACAGAGCCGAGTTCAGAAATTCGGTTCGGTTCGAAAATCGAGTTCGGTTCAGAGGTTTGGTTCAGTCGACCGAACTGTTCGAGTTCGGTCCGAACTCCAAACTTCCGAACCGTGTTCGCCCATCCCTACTGGGTGGGGGTCACAGGCTGCAGGAACCAGACAACCTTCCCAGTAACAAAAGGGGGCAAAGCTGGAGGGCCCCACGGGCTGCAGGAACCAGACTCCTTGCCCCCCAGCAGTAGGGTTAGAAGGGTGGTTCAGGGTTCAGGAAGAAGACACACACCCCAACAGCAAAGCAGACTGGGAGGGCAGAGGTGTTGGGAGGGGGGTTCAGCCTGTGGAGATGGGACTGAGGAGGTAGGGCAACAGATTTTGGGACTGGAGGGTCCCACAGGCTGCAGGAAGCAGACACACACACCTCCCCCCCCCTCCCGAAGCAAAGGGTCGCTGGGGGAAATAGGGCTGGAGCAGGAACCCATTGTGGTTGGGAGCAGGGCTTCAGGCTGCATGACTGGGGCTGAAGATCCTTGGGGCTGGGTGGAGCACAAAGCTCCATCCTGTATCCCCCTGTATATTACAGGGTCTGGAGCAGGGCTGCTCCACACTGGGAAGGTCTGTGCCCCCCCACCCCCCCAGCAGCAAACCTGTGGGGGGTGGGGACAGCTGAGGGGGTGGGGTGAAGTGACTTGTTCACGAGCTGCATCTGGGGTTTCAAGGTGCTCCTTTAGGGGCTCGGGGGCACCCCCTCTGTGAGGGAAGGCTTTATGCAGCCCTACCTGCCAGACTGGTTCTACTCTGGGTGCCCTTTCCCCTCCTCCCCACCTGTGGGAGCCTCTCCCAGTGAGGCTAACCTCGGCACAAAGCTTTGCCAAGGGGGGGAGGGGGGGTTGTGCCATCTCAAACAGAGCACTGCTCCCTGCATGTCACCTCCAACCCCCTCAGAGCCCTGCTTGTTACACTGGGATTATTAGTCATTGACTCATTACCATGGGGTAACATACCCCACTTTGTGTTGTGTAGATCTCAAACCCAGGGTAGCACATAACAGCGTGGGACTGATCTGTGTGAGCGTCCCAAACTGAGGACACAGCCTCCAGGTTATATTGTAGAGCGGTGAAAGTACGGGACGTGGAATATCCTTTTGTGAACAGCCCAAGAGTTTGGTGCAAAGACCTTATCTTGGATGGCGGCCTCTCCGTGATAGCAGTTATAGGACACCACTGACCCCAAATAAATCCGTGCTGTGCTGCCCAGTGCAGTGGGATTTTCCAGTCTTAACAGCATGGAGGCTTGATGTCTGGTAAGCTTGCCTTGATTATTATTTAGGGGTGGGGGCAGGGCTAGAGGTGGAGAAGGGGGCGGGGTCTGTTCACCAGGGCGTGGCTAACTTTGGACTTTAGACCCCCCCCCCCATCCACATCACTTCTGGATCCGCCCCTGCACATATAAGGCGATATGTAGCTTTTATTATTGCTGGGGAGGCAAATTAATTTCTCCAGCTATTAAGCTCTTCTGCGCAAAAGCTATAGCCAGGGACCCGAGTTGACTGCACCAAAAAATCTTAAATTCTGCAACCAGTGAAACCAAATTCTGAAAATTCACTGCAAGCATTAATATTTGCATAATTAACTTGATTTGCAATAACTATGCATGCTGGGAAGCAAATTTGCAATAGGTTTGACATAGAATCACAACTTTGCTAATCAAACACAACTCAAATCCTCTGGAATTTCAGCACTTCCCTCATGCAAACATAGGGCCTTCAGACCCCACCCACCCACAATTAATCTCCCAGGGACCTATTTACCCTTGGGTCATGGTCAGGATTGGCTGATTCTGCGGGGATTCTGCGAGGATTGGCTGATTCTGTGAGGATTGGCTGATTCTGCGAAAATCACTGCAAATTGCAGCAATGCAGTCAACTCGGGTCCCTGGCTATAACGCAGATGTTATATGGGGTCCCAGTTTGGGGGATAGATCTGATAACAAAGTGGGAAGTAATCCAAAATAAGTTCCTTCATTCCTTTTTACACCTCCCCAGAAATACACCAGTGGTATTATTGAGTGCCAAGTCCTCTCTTTGGCCGATTTCTTCCCTGATCAAGATCAGAACTATTAAGTTCTGGTTAAGACTTTCTTTAAGCAATCAGGATACCTTTGCTGCTCTAGCCTTAAATATGGCAGCTCAAGGTTATTGGATCAAGGGGGTGGCTTTATTATTCTCCCATCTGGGTTTTTCAAAGGATTATTTACTGTCATTGAGTTATTCTGCTGCACTTTCTCAGGTGAAGCAACGTCTGATTGATCAAGAGAAACAATCTGAGACTGCTTTTATGCAGTTCCAGAGGATAGCTCCGCTCTATGGGAGACTGGCTTTATCTCAGGATCTGTCTTATTTAAATTTCCTGACAGTATGGACATATCATCATGTATTTACCTTGGCAAGACTTGGTCAGTTTCCTTCTGCGGTAACCCAAGGAAGGACCCTGATTATTCCATATCATCAGAGAAATTGTAAATTTTGTGTACAAGGCCCGGTTGAATCCCTTTCACATATTGTATTTGACTGTTCTCTGCATGGTGATTTACGTTATGAATTGCTGAACTCTATTATGATGTCTATGGGTATTTTCAGACATTACGAGATCACACTTAACCACAGACAATCCCCTGTGGTGGGGAATGGTCCCGTAACATCTGTTTGAATCCCGCCAGATGTTCACCACAGTGAACCTCCCGCATGAATCAAAATCCACGCTTTTGAGGATGGTCCGGGGACCATCTCCAAAAGCGTGGTCAAAGTGATTCACCCCCAGCGAGAATCACTTTTTGCCCCCAACAGACGTGACATTACCACGCTCAACCACGGCGGGATTCACAGTGGTTGAGCATGGTAACATCTCGTCTAGCCTCTGACCACGGCCCGGAATCGGCGGCCATGCTTGCCACCGATTCCGGGCCGTCGTCAGTAGCTTGGGGGGCGGGCGGGCGCTGCGGCTGCATTGGCCACAGTGCCTGCCCATCTCCCGGAGTGCGGGTGGCCTCGGAAGCATGGGGGGCGGGGCTGTGCGGCCGCACATTGCGCTGTGAAGCCCCTCCCCCCCCCGATTCCATGCCGGGATCGGCCAGCATGTCTGCTGGCCATGACGGCTCAACAGGGTCATTCCGTGACAGGGCCAAAGCCACCTCGTCACGTCTAAAATCACCCTATGCTGCCTTTATCCCAGCAGGATGCCCTTTTTGCTCTTTTGCAGGGATATGATCCAATAATCACTTTACAGGTGACTAAGTTTTTGACTGCTGTGTTGAAAAGGAGATCTGATATATGTACTGAGATATTCTCTTTTTAACTGTTTATATTTATATTGTCTGTATATATGTTTTGCTATGACTATGGCTGAAACAATAAACTAGATTGATGATGATGGTTTGTGAAACATCCCACCCCAAACTCGATGGTGGTCCAAGCATCTACAGATAGGATATCAAAGGCTTCAAAAATCTCTCCATCTGACAAAAAGAGCAAACATATAGACATCCTGGGAAGGAAAATGTTTTCTTCCTCCACAATGATCCTCAGGGCAATAAACTATGCCTCTGCGATGTCAATATTCCAGCACCTACTATGGGACTCCTTGAATCCACTTCTGGCCCGCATACCTCCAGATGACAAAAAGAAGGTAGAGGTCATTAGAACTGAGGGTCTCTGTCTAGCCCAGTCACAATTAACTGGGCCAGACACATTGCTGACATGGCAGCCAGAGCAATTGCAAATAGTGTGGTGATTAGAAGGCATGCTTGACTCCGCTCTACAGCGGATGTTGGATGGACATTACATTACTTAATCAAGCAATTTCAGTTAGGTTAGGCAGGTTATAAGCACCTCCTCTGCCAGGTTTAAAAGCAGGCAGACAACCTTAAACCTCACTTACAAGCAGTTTTAGCAAACACACGCACACACACACACAGAGCAGAGGTTAAGAACGCTGCTTCAGAAAGAAGGGACTTGCTGCATGTATGTTGGAGGGACCCCAATCCCTGCTTCAGAAGTCCCTTCTGAAGNCCGCCAGAACATCGCCGCCACCCGGAGCGCAAGGTAGGCGATCCCTGGGTGGGGAGGTAGGACTAGGTAGGGTGATCTGATCCCTGGGGAGGGGGGTGTTAAACCACCCCCACCCCAGGGATCGTACCTGCTGGTGTGGGCTCCGGGTCGCCGGCGGCGGGCCAGAGCCCACACTAGCAGGACTTCAGGGGGGAACATTTTTTTTAAAGCTAGGCTGGGCAGGGTGGGTGGGTGGTGTCCCCCCCTTCCACCCGCGCAGCCTGGACTGGGGACGGAAAGTAAAGTGGGTGTTTTTTTGGTGTATGGGGGAATCCGGTAAATGGGCCGGATTACCGGGTTTAATCCGATACTTCCGGTACACCAAATACCGGCAGTATCGGATACCGGATGATCCAGTAGTCCCACCTCAGTGGCTGTAGGAGCCTGGGAAAGAGCAGGGTGGCTGCTCAGGGCCCTGCCTGTTCTGGGACCTGACAATGGCTCTTGGCCTTGAGTGGATGCTCTAGAGTGGCAGAGCTCCCATCACACCCCTAATGTGACTGCCTGTCCTTAAGACTCCATGGATAGAGCTGTAACGGCTTGTGAACATTGGCCCTGCCTTCTCCCACCCTGATGTGCTGCTGTGCCCAAAGGGGGAGTGAGAGCTGCCATGTAGGCCCCACAAATTCTAAGACCACATTGAGGAGAGTTGGGACAACTGCAGAAGTAAAATAATTCAACTGAGAGATACCCCTCTGTTTTGTCAGATGCTGAGGATCGGGGGAAGATGAATGCTGAGACACCCGCAGCTAGAGAAGATTTTCTTGAGGGCTCTCTGCCTGATGGGTCTGCAGGAGTCAGGGGCAGGCCACCACCTGTCTGAAGGGTCTCTGGGGTGGGCCACCACCTGCTTGAAGGGTCTTCAGGAGTCCGGGGTGGTATAGTTGGGCTGCAGCCCCCACAACTATTGGAACCAATTTCTCCTCCCTGCCCCATTTGGTACGGTTTTGTGCTGTAGTGTGAGTATATAAGTGAAAGCTTCTGTGTGCAAGATGCTCCTTTCTGCCACACTGCCAGTTGCTAAAGGGGCAGGTTCATGGTAAGGGAGTGAGGCCACATAGGCTCCACAAATTCTAAGGTCAGGTTGAGGAGATCTGGGACAACTGCAGAAGTAAAGAATTCAACTGAGAGATAGCCCCTGTTTTTGCAGATGCAGAGGACCGGGGGAAGATGAATGTTGAGACATGTTCTCAATGCTCTCCTCCAGGTGCTCCCCATGGCCAAAATGCCCACATGTCCCGCTGGGTCCTGCCCAACTATACCACCCCGGACTCCTGAAGACCCTTCAAGCAGGTGGTAGCCCACCCCAGACACCTGCAGACCCTTCAGACAGGTGGTGGCCTGCCCCTGACTCCTGCAGACCCATCAGGCAGAGAGCCTCCCCCCTGCCCCAACTATTGGAACCAATTTCTCCTCCCTGCCCCATTTGGTACGGTTTTGTGCTGTAGTGTGAGTATATAAATCAATTAAACATTTTAAATAATTTTTAAAAATTAAAACCATTGCGCATGAACAAATGGCCACCAGACCATTCTGCACATGCACGGCCTTTTCCAAAATGGTGGTGGCTCATGCACAGAATGATCCAGTGGACATTTTGTGTGTGCACAGTTATTTTTAAAAATTATTTATAGATTTCAAACCGAACCACAACAGGCGTGTTATGGTTCCGTACAGATTAATCCATAACTGTCCATTATGAGCAGGTATGGATTAATCCAAATCTGTAATGCCCGTTCCTCCTATCTGGGAAATGGAGACTACAACCAACATGTCCTGGAATCTGAGAAGAGTGGGGGGAAATGACCACCCTACCAGAAAGGAAATTCACAGGGAAGAAAAGCTGGAACTTTCCCTCTGCTGTTTCTGACAGGGTCGCTGCCTGTAGGGAAGCCCCCAAATAGTGCCTTCACCAGGACAGACAGATTCCCTTCAGTCAGGAGAAAATTCCTTACCTCCTTCGGGGCCAGCACATTAGTTGTCCTGAAGGACTCTGTGAAGCACTCCATGACCAAAGGCTGCCTGTACCAGAGTATTTATTCTGTAATGGCAAGTGAAGATGTGGCAGCTCTGCAAATTTCCTCGAGGTGGCTTTGCCTAACAAAGCTGCATTGGTCACCCTCTCCCGCTTCCTTCTGGGAAAGGGAGTTTAGAAGCTTTATATACTTCCATAATAATTTCCCCACCATCTAGCCAAGGTACTCCTCAATCCCTTCCTTCCTTCTCTTTTTATGCCCAAATGAAATAACCAAGGCAGAATCAATCCTAAAAGAGCTAGATCTAGGATAAATTGAGGCATGTCACTGCTGCTCCTGTGAATTCAGGCAAAACAAAGCTAGTGAGATCTCCTGCCTCCCTATGAAAAGTTGAACTGATCCCTCCTTTCGTCCCAAAATCAGGATGAAGAACCAGTCTGTCACTGTGGAACTGACATGATCTGGGTCTGATGACAGAGCTCCCGCCTCCAATATTCTTCTGGCTAGTGAGATGGTGACCAGAATTTGAATCCTGATCATTATAAAGTACAACAATACTTGGGAAAGAGATTCAAAGGGAGCCCAAATCATTGTCCAAAGTTTGACATTCAGTCTCCAGGAGGGAAAGCGGTGACACACAGGAGACCAGAGCAGAAAAGAGACCTTCAAAAATCTTTTTACATGAGCGCAAATGGCCAAGGATTCCTTCCTATTCTCTGCAGCAAATGATGTTGAGTGTGGCTGCTCACTGCATTTGTCTTGAGATCCATTTTGAGACCCTCCTGAAGAAAGTGAAACATTCCATGGAATGTGTCCATTCTCCTGGCCACAGAGTCCTTCCATGTTGCTGCATATACCTTGTTTGTGGATGCTCACCTAAACAGTGTGTAATCTCTGAGTAACCGAAGGACACGAGTTTGGATCTTTCTGCATACATTTATGTATGTATGTAAACCGTGTCTGCTGGAAATTTAATCTTTGTGAAATGTTGAATAAAATGATTTTTAAAAATGACAGCCCAGAGTTGTAATGTAGAAATTATAAAATGTAACTTTAGATGAGTGACAGAAAGGGGCCTGAGCCAGACAGATTCAATTAAGGTGAATACACAACTCTGCTTTGGGAACAGTGGGCGCTAACACCACAACGCTGATGTGCAAAATGACGTGCAGAGTTTTAAGAGGGCGTGGGGAGACACTCCAGTTAGCAAGCAAACAAACAAACTGGGTGGTTGTCAATTTCACAGAAACTGGAGAAACAGGAGAATTAAATTAATATGAACTGATGAAACTTTAAAAGCTATTTAAGAACTGATATGTAATTTTGTTCTACTTGTGGGCATCTAAGAGAGGAGAACCCAACCAGAAATTTTGTTCTACTTGCAGTCAGAGGAATGGAGACCATCTCATGAGATGAGGTGAAAAGAACTTGGCTATATAGACTTAGAAAACAAAAGCAAAGAGAAGATATGATCATGTTTTACAAGTATCAGAGGAGTTAGCAGAATAGAAAGGGAAGATTTGTCCAAACTAGTGGGCGTGGTGGGTACAGGAGCAAATGGATACAGCCTGGAAATTAGAAGGCTTTTACCCATCAGAGCAGTGAACTACTGGAATAAGCTCTCAGGAGTAATGGTGGGAGGAGAAAACCTGATGGCACACAGCTCATGAATGATATTTCAGGGGAAAGAATCTCTTTAAAAAACACCAAAGCAAACACGAAAACCAAATCCAAGACACATTTGTTGTTTTGTTTTTCCTGAAGCATCAACGTTATCAGCAAGTGGAAATGAGGCTGATGGGGTATTCTGATGCCTGGAAATAGATACTTATGTGTTGGGACCTGCCCACATGCTCAGGGTCTAACCGATTCCCATATTTAGGGTTCGGAATAAATTTCCCTTGGGCCAGATTGGCAGTTGACTTGGAGGGTTTGGGGTTTTACTCACCTGCAGTGTGGGTGTGACTCACTTGAGTCATCTGGATGTTTCTTCTATAAGATTGTCCCTGTTATTGCATGATTGATCTCTGGTTGGTCCTGATCTCCACTTGTAACCAATTTTTGATAAAGGCTCTGTTTCTGGTTGAATAGATTTTTTCGTGTGTGTGTTCTGGCTGTAGTGGATTCTGCATCGGTGCGGCGGCTGGACTAGGTGACCTTTAAGATCCCTCTCAACTCTCTGACTCTGCCTGAGAGAGAGCCCAGCCAGTAATGACTGTGAAGAGATTATGCTAAGAATGATTTAATGGTGACTTACTGAATTAAGAATGATTCAGTTTAACTAGAATTGCATTGTTAACCTTGTGGGTTTTTTCTGTATGCAACTGTGTAGCTCTGAACTAATTTTATTTACTTTAACTTGAATTTGATTTATTTTATAAAGCTTCCTTTTACTCTAAAGTTGGTGTGCGTTCATTTGCTGACACTGGATACAGAATTCTGGAGAGTTCCCCGAGTAGGTACAGAAGTGACCCTAACCCAGTACATTTTTGACAGTTGGGGATGTTCCTAAATTAGATGGCTAAAAGCTTGCACTTGTGAATCTGGCCTGAAGTGTTTGGATTCACACATCCTCCTGCAAGAGTCGGCAGAGAGCCCCTGGGTTGTAAGAACAAGAGGCTCCCTTCTTTTCCTCAGGCCTCCCTAGCTGGGCACATTTCCCCCTGCAGCCAGGTAGCTGGCTATGAGGCAGAGCCCTTCATGGCTCCTGACTCTCTGGTTGTCTCCTTGCTTCCCAGTCATCCACCCCTGCTATGGAGCTCCAGGCTCAGCCTTTCAGTTCCTGGGCTGGCTCAGCCATGCTCAGCCCAGCTGGCCCTACACACATCTTATGGGAAGCAGCAAAAATGGTCGTCAGAGGTAAATTAATTCCAGTCAAAGCCCAAATAAACAAAAGTAGAAAAGAAAGGCTGAAATAATTATTCATGGCATTTAAAAAACTAGAGATTGAAGACAGAGTGAATTCCAATAATCAAACACAATTGGAAATTATTAAACTGAAAGGAGAAATAAATATGACAAACACAAAAAACAATACACCAACTTTGGAGAATTAAATGCTTTTATTTTGAACAAGGGAACAAAACAGGCAAAGCGTTAGCACGTCTGGTAAAAGCTAGTGGGGGGAAAGTGTCATTCCAACAATTGTCAACCCAGAAGGGGTAAAAGTAAGTGAGGAAAGCAAGATCAAGGACAGTGGCGGTGGGTCGCCTAGGGCGGGACTCCCCTGGCTGGCAGGCCTGAGTCCGTAAAAAAAAAGTGCCCGCGCGCGCCAATATTTGAAGCCACCTCAAAGAACCTGGTTTAGAGCAGCAACCTTCAGAGAACCCAGGAGCCCTGGCTCCCAGTCCCCCAACTCTAACCCACCCCCTCCCCCCATACCTCCAATCCCCCCCACCATGTGCCCCGCCCATTGCCCCCGGCCCCGCAATTTACTCACCGGCGGTGGCTCGGGCTTGGCTCCAACATCCTCTCTGCTCTTCCATCCAGTCCTCTGGTGGATGGCTGCGTGGGAGCTCTCACCAGGTCCAAACTGTTCAGTCGGGTCTGGGAGCTGCCGCGTAGCACTGGGTTTCCCCAAGTTCCCCTCCTCCCCCAGAGTCGAGTCAGTTTGACTCGACAGGGAGGGAGGATGGACTCAGGGAGGGGGGCGCTGGGAGCTGCGCGTGTGGCAGGAGCTCCCAGCCCACCCCCTGCACAGCCGCGGGATGGGCAGTTCATACCAGAGCGCCTGTATGCAGCACCCTGGTATGAATTTTTTCCCTGCCCAGCCCCTGTGGCACTGTTCCATTGCAGGGTCCCTTTATGCAGAATGGACGGCGCTTCTAGCTGCCCATTCTGCATAAAGGGAGAAACGCCTCCCTTTTGTCCCTGAAAGGCTCCCTTAGGAAGCCTTTCCTGGGGGTGTGTGTGTGTGAGTCACAACCAGTGAGAAAGTTCAGAGCCACCTCGAAGAACCTGGTTTAGAGCAGCAAGGTTGCCGCTCCCCTCCTGTCTTGGCATATTTGGGGGTTGAGGCCAGTGGGGCCCCTGATCTGAGCTGATGCTGCTTAATGCAGTGTTAGTGGCAAACAGCACATCAATGATCTTTGATCTTATTCAGGATGAGGCCACTGACCTCATATGCATTAAAGACACCATCCTAGATGAGGCATCTGGGCCTATATTGTCCCAGATGGTACCAGCTGAGTACTCGGTGAAGCATCAATCTAGGATCAGGTGCCGGGGGATGGTGTGGCAGTGATCTGGAAGGACACAATGGTCCCTCAAAGGTATCCAGTGCCTGACTCTTCCAATTTTGAGTGTGTCCAGCTTGTGTTGGAATTGACCGGGATAGATTGAGGATTCTGCTGGTGTACCAACCACCTCGCTGCACAACAGACTCCCTGACAGAGCTGACTGAGTTAGTCTCAGAGGTAGTGTTGAGGTCACCCAGAATTATAGTCTTGGGTGACTTCAGTATACATGCTGGGACTAACCTTTTGGGGCCAGAGTGGGACTTCATGGCCTCCATGACAACCATGGGTCTATCCCAGATCTTATCTGGCCTGATACATGAGGCGGGACAAATGTTGGATTTGATTTTTTGCATCGGCCTGAAAACAATGGTTCAGATTATTGGAGGTTTGGTTATAACACCATTGTCATGGTCAGACCAATTAATTTTGTAGGCCCGGATCCCTGCCCTCATATGCCCAAGCTGGGGTGGTGGACCAGTTAGTCTGCCCCTGAAGACTTATGGATCTGATTGGTTTCTAGAACTCTGGGGGAGGGGGGTTTCCCAGTGATCTTGATGGCTACTCTGTTGATGACCTGGTCAATCTATGAAATGATATCGTGACACAGTTGCACCCAGGCATCCACGCCCACTGCTGCGACAGCATAGGTCCCCCTGCTAAACTGCGGACCGGAGGTGGTTGAAATTAGAGCATAGGCAGTTAGAGTGCAGGTGGCATTCGACTCATGCTGAAGCTGACCAATTGCAGCATAGATCATTTTTAAAGGACTATGCCATGGCTGTGATGGCAGTGCAGAAAGCTTTTTTTTCTGCTACCATAGCATCTGCAAAGTCCCGTCCTGTGGAGCTTTTTTAGGTGGTGAATGGCTTAGTTAATCCAGTTTGTCTTCGCCATGGCCCTGAGTCATCTATTGCCCACTGTGGGGCTTTTATTAATTACTTCGCAATCAAAGTAGCAGCACCCAAGTCATGGTGATTTTATCTGCAGAGTCAGAGTTTGAGTCTGTGGAAGCTCAACCTTGTCCCATTTGATCAGTTTCAATTAGTCTCACCCACCGGTGCGGGGGATGTGCTTGGAGCAATGCAGGCAACCAGCTGTGAATTAGATATTTGCCTGACCTGCTGGTGAAAGCTAGCTGGGAAACAGTGGGGCCTTTGCTGGCTCAGGTTGTCAATGCCTCCCTTTTGAAAGGTAGGTTGTCAGACGCCCTTAAAGTTGCAGTGGTCCAGTCCTTGCTTAAGAAACCATCTTTGGATGCTGACTCCCCGGCCAGTTATCACCCTGTCTCTAACCTTTCTTTTTTAGGGAAGGTTATTGAACGGGTGGTTGCCCTGCAGGTTTGGGCTCTTCTCAATGCTTTTGGATTCCTGGACCCATTTCATTCAGGTTTCATGGAGACTGTGCTTTTGGCCTTGGTCAATTATTTATGCCTGGAGATTGACAGTGGGAATTGTGCTCTGTTGATCATGTTAGATCTTTCAGCGGCTTTTGATACAGTTGATCATGAGGTGGTGTTGACATGGCTGTGGGACCTGGCAGGGTTGTGTGTGACTGCTCCTTTTGGTTCTGTTCATTCCTGTTGGAGAGGACCCAGTTGGTGGTGATGGAAGATTGCTTGTCATCCCCTTGGGACCTCCCTTGTCATATTCTGCAAGGTTCTGTCTTGTCTCCCCTCTTGTTCAATGTGTATCTGAAGCTTCTGGGTGAGATCATCTGGACAGGGCTGGCCCTACTGCCCTGGGCCCCACTCCTGGGGGGACCCCAAGCACGGGGACCCCATCTGACTCCGACTGACAAGCAGCGGAGGGGTCCACCAGGAGTGAGGGAGAGGCAGAGGCCCCCCCTCTCCCACACTCCCCCCTCCATTGCCTGTCAGTCTGAGACAGAGGAAATGAGGAAGAGGTGGGGCTTCTGCCTCTCCCTCATTTCCTCTGGCCAAAACAGCCAGGCAGTGGAGGGGGCCAGCGGTGGAGGGGAGTGCCCCTCTGCCCGAGTATCATGCTGCCCTCAAACTGAGCCGGGGAGCTCCCACTGAGCTGGGGAGCACCCCTAGGTCTGCCGTTTGGCGGCAAAAAAATAAAACCCCACCTTTGTTCCCCGCCCTGGGCCCCGCATATGCTAAGGCCGGCCCTGCATCTGGAGGTTTGGCGTGAGGTGCCATCAGTATGCTGATGACACCCAGCTCTACCTCTCTTTTTCATCCGACCCAGGTCCTGCAGTCTCGGTGCTTTGTTGCTGTTGGGGACTGGATGAGGGTGAGCTGACTGAAGCTGAATCCAGACATGACTGAAGTGGTGATAGCTGCCTAGTCTTGTGATTTGGAGGGGCTTGGGACCCCTGTTATTCCCAGTGGAAGAAGAGAACAACTGCATGGCTGAACAGCTCCGCCCCAGCATCCTGCCCCCCACCATCATGGACAGCCATGGAGACCAATCACAGTCAGCCATGGCTGCAGACCATGGCAGCCCCCCAATCCCTGGTAGGGGATGGATGGCAGGAACACATGCGCTGGCCTGCCATGGCTCATGTTGGCTTCCCTGGGTGGCCCTTGGTCCTGGTTGTCCGCCTGTAATCATCCAGGGGACCATATCCAGGCCAGCTGCCTACCTGGGCTGGGGTAGCATTGGACCCACATCTGGCAGCCTGGAAACAGATGTGCTGGTGAGTCTCTGGCCATAGTGGGCCCTCGTTGCATCTGTTGTCACCCTTTGCCCTGTGCTGTGCTTTCAATGCGCCTATCAGAGCAATTGAAGACAAATTGGAAGGCTTAGGGATCAATTATACAACACTTGCAAACTCACTGCTTCTTCCTTAGTCTGTCTTTGCCATATTCTTTGGCAATGCATTCACACAAGGACTGTTGTTCCTGTATCTCAATGGCCTTCTCCAGAACCGTCCCATTAGGTGGCAAAGAATGCAGGATTATCACAGAATACAGGATGTAGTAAGGAAATGGTAAGAATTTCACACAACACTCACAATGTGGGTTTCTAAAAGAGTGTTGCATGAAGAAGTGCTTACTTTGCTGTCTGCAAGTTTCTATTACTTCCCTTATGGAGGCAGAAATCAAACAGAAGAAGAATTGCACCCCAGAGGACAGTCTCTGAAGTCTGAACCATTCCTTGCTCAAGGCTATGCTTAAATGCACAGCAGAACCCAAGCGAATAGGACCTACCGAGAGTACAGAAATGTTCTAAAAGCTCAGCCAAGGCTTTATTGCCTTTTACTAGGTCGGCTCTTGCAGTCAGTGTAGCAATGCCAGTGGTAATGTCTGTTCCGAGAGCATAACTGCTGTATACAGTACCATCTGCCAAAATAAGATGAACCTGAGCATCTGTGTTTGCAATCTCCACTGCTCCATAAAAAGACCAGGTCAGACAGAAAACATGTGTTTCATATTTTTGAATCAAAATGATTTATATTAAGGGAGCCATACTGGAGCAACCACAGACACAAAGCTGTTCCAGTTTAATTTACTAATCAATTCCTATCATGTGCAAGGCATCCCAGATGATGAACATGGTCACTCACAATCATCTGCACTGATTTCAGGACTGTCTGTGTTTCCTTCCAGAAGCGTGGAAGAAAAACAAGATTACATTGGTGTGAGATATTCAGGAGGTCAAGCCTTGAAGTGGTATCTGTCATGATGCAATATTCAGTGTTATGTGAAGTAACACTACACATGAGTCCCAAGACTGAAGCCTCAGTGGGCTACAACCCTTATACACATGACAAATGTTTACTTGTGGGGATGATCCCTTTGACTTAGGGGTATGCAATTCATTTTCATTTTTATGATAACAATATTGAAATCCCATTTTCATTATCATTACAGAAATAATGAAAATGAAAAAAATAATTCTGGAATTTTGGAAAAAAATTGGAATAAAAACAATATTTTGGAATAAAAAAGTAAAATGTTTGGGATACATTTTAGGCAGTAACTTCTTTCTTTTCCCTCTGATGTGCATGGCATTTGGACAGCCCATACCACTCATGCACAGGAACATACCTGTCAAAGTTTGGAATGGTTGGATAAAAGGTCCCAATTTTATAAGCATCATCGTTTGTGTTGCATTTCTGGCTATAATGTCTGTTCTACTTGTCTGCTTTTGATGGAATTTGTAAAAATTGTGCACCTCACACAAGGGATAATTACTGACAAGTTTCAGAAATATTGGATAAATATCCCAATTTTATGAGCACTTTACATTTCATAGATCGTGCACACATTCCCAGTGGTAACGTCTTTATTTTATGCCCATTGTGGAAGGAATTTGAAAAGATTGTACCCCTCACCCAAGGGACCATCCCTGACAAATTTCAGAAAGATTGGATAAAAGATCCCAATTTGATAAGCAATTGAATGTGGTTTTAACAGAAGATATGCAAATACAAGTCCTAAAAATGTTGGGACAAAAATGAAAATTTCAAGACATAACTAGGACTTCAGCTAGCAAGGCAGAGGGGAGGGGGAAGCATCCTGGCAAGCAAGAGACATGATTGATACATCCAGACTGACCAACTGGTATCCCAAACACACACTGAAGCACTGTGATAGAGGACATGAGAGAATCTCTTATTGGCTCTTTCATAAGAAGATGCTATCAACTTACCAGTAACAAGCAGGGGGGTTGGGCTGGTCCCAGCACAGAATGAGGATAGATTATTGACATTTTTGCTGGCCAGCTGGCATCACAAAACCATTTTATGACTGTGAAAAACATAAGAGAATCCCTAGGATAAGCTCGTTCTCTGGAGATGCTGCCCAGGCTTGGGGGTGGGCATTGGGGAGCATATATAAACTTCTGCAAGCTGCACAGCCCCCACCATGGCTAGATCTGGTGTGGCTCGTAGACTGGCTCTGTGCGTGTGACTGTGTGTGCTACAGTCTTCAGCTTGACTTCAAGTGTTCAAAAAAGAAGAACTCTGCACCTACTCTCCCCCATGTGTGCCCCCATAGACTTTGGGGTGCCTATGACTGAAGCCTGTTCCATTGCCTCTAGTTCATCCTCTGCTCTGACCACCTCCTCCTGTCTTCTTCACTCTCTCTACAAATGCTCCAAGAAGTGGATGTCTGGATCTACTAAAATCTCTACAGTTTAAACAGAGGCAACAGCTGCAAGTGGTTTAAGGAAATTTGCAACTTCTGTGAAAACCACAAAACTGATATTGCTTATAAAATTGAGACCCTTTATCAATTATTTCTGAAATTTGGGAAGGGATGATCCCTTGGGTAAGGGGATCAACATGTTTAAATTTAATCCAAATCGGATGGAGAAGAAAGATGTGACAGCTGGAAATGAGTACACAAACCATGAAATGATTAAATTGCATATAAATTTAATCCCTTTATCCAAATTTATCAACTTTTACAGAGATGATCCTTTGCTTAGGGAGTACGAATACAAATTTTGCCAAAACTGGATGGAAAACAAAGACATTACAGATGGAAATGTGTGGGCAAACCATGAAATTACATAATTTCTAAAATAATCAGGATTTTCTATCCAATGGCTATGAAATCTGGCAGGGATGATCCCTTGGGTAAGAGTTACAATTTATCTAACGTACATGTAAATTGGATAAAAAAACCAAAGAAGCTACAGCAGCCAGAAATCAATTTCCCATTGAAACCAATGGAAAACAAAAATTAAAAACAATAATGAAATTATCTATAAAGAAAAATGAAAAGCCCTAATAATGTAAACAATAACAAAAAATTAAAAACAAAATGGGACCCTGGGGCACACTCCTACTTTGGACTACTGACATGTAAGGAATACTCCAGTGGATCAGGATTTGTAGAACTCAGCGCATACAGTCCAGACCGATTTACCTATGGTTTTATTTTGCCTCTTCTACATAATTTTTCAGTCAGCTGCCTTCTGTTATCACTGGTGTGATCTGCCAAACCTCTAGTCATTTGTCTTTTTTCACCTATTGTCAACAATTTTCCAAATGCTCATGAACAACTAACAGTATGACCTGACAAATCAGTCATCCACATCTGGCACCTTCTTGGCAATAAAACGTTTTCACCACCAGGTTAGGTCCCCCTCCTCCCCGCCTCAAACCATTAAGCTAGTTCTATCTTCTGTATTTCACTGATACCATGTTCTGCTATAAGTCAAATCACCGATATTATAATGAAAGCATTGTTTTGTTAATGTAAACATGGACATTTCAAATAGGTTTTTGATTGCTTTAGAACCATTTATTTTATTGTTGTTAATAATTCCAAAAGATGAATCCTAATGACCAGTAGTATCTACTTAATAGAAATGGAAGTAATCCAGTAATATTGCCATCTAGTGGATTTATGCTTGTCTGCCAGTTCTGCATATACAAGTGTACTCTTCAAATGTGTAAAGGAAATGCTGGATCAGACACACCCAATAAAACGGAACTCAGTACGTGAAAACAGAATCAATGAGGGCTCACGTATCTGTTAACAGCCCCATCTCCCGCTGGGAATCAGGGGCTGTGATGATGGGTAGCCATGACTGCTCATCAGGGGGCTGATCATGGAGGGAGCACCAGGAGTTGGACCACCCGGCTGCATAGGGATGGGCGAATAGATCACGGTTCGGGTTCGATTCAGCTGTGTTCGGTTCATGCGTTCGGGTGGTTGCCTGGTTTGGGTTTGGCCGTTTGGTTCGGCGGTTCGGGAAAAATAACGCGAGAGCACGGGAAGCCGTAATCGCACTGGAAACCATAAATTCGAGTGCATGCGGAGCTGTGTGGTGAGTGAGTGTGTGTTTGACTGGGTGGCTGTTCAGTTTGTGTGTTTTGGCTGTGTTTGTGTTGGGTTTGGCTGTGCTGTGTGTTTGGGTGGTTGGTGATTGTTGGTGTGTGTTGTGGGTGACTGTTTTGGGGTGGGGTGGGGTTTTTTTTTGGTTTTTTTTAAATGAAGAATGCTATGTTGCTGATCCCCCGGCTGGGGGCCAACTTGCCGGTCGAGGAGGAGGTAGAGGTCGCTGCCCCTATTACACCACCGGTGGTGGTGCCCGGCTCCTCGGATGAAGAAGCAGCAGACTCAGGAGGTGCAGCCAGGTTTGTAAAATTTGTTTTTACTTTGAGGACAAGAAAGGCTCTATCCGTTAGAGCGAGCTCACTGGCATGCGGGTGGGTGCCTGGGTGGTGGGCATCAGTCAGGCACAAACAGTGGGCATCAGCGGGTGGCAGCAGATGTCTGCCACAGAGAGAGAGGGTACTGTAGCATAGGGGGGCTCTGGCATGAGCAGCAACCCCACCCAAACGTGCCAGGCTAAGGCTAGCAAGGGTCTCCAGTTGCCATCCCATTCCCTACGCACCCCCAAATAAGGGCAGGGTCTTTCCTCCAGCCAGGGTCACATCTCCTGTCACCATCCCTATCACCCCAAGGAGGGCAGGATTTGCACATACCAGCCAGGGCCTTCCTAGTTGCAATCCCAAGCACTCCAAGGAGGGCAGGATTGGCACGTGCCAGCCAGCCAGGGTGTCTCCATTGCCATCCCAAGCAGCACCCCAGGGAGTGCAGGATTTGCTTGTGCCAGCCAGGGGCTTTCTAGTTGCAATCCCTAGCATCCCCTAGCACCTCTGGGAGGACACGATTTGCACATGCTTTACTGCTTTCTAGCTGCAATCCCTAGCACCCCAAGGACGGAGGAGTAGAGGCATCATGATAAATACATGATATTACTTTGGTGTTCTTAATGTGTTCCCATTTCAGAGAGGAATTGGATGCCAGCCCCAGCGCTGCTGCCAGGACCAGGCCAAGGACTCGGAGGACCCCTAGGCATAGGCAGAGGTCGCTGCCACAGCCAGTGACACTGTCACGGGTTGGAGGTCTGCACCCCCACTTTACAGGGTTTGAGTGACTCAGTTTCCCTCACGTACAGCCCACTTGAATCAGTTTTTTTCTCTGGCCGATTCAAGCCTGCCGCAGGGACAACCCCTTTGTCACCCAAGGGCCCGATCCTTCCTGTTTACAGACTCTTTAATCTCTGGGTTTGCAAGAGCTTGAGAACTCTTGTTGCTCACTTGTGTTCCAATGTTAGACACAGACACTTCTTCATAAAGATAAGAAGTCAGTTTAATTGATTTAAGCAAGATAGTTGATACAGAGTGGTTACTAGAAATCAAAGGTAAATATAACGCATTCCTGATCTATACTGGTGGAGTTCCTAAATAAGCATCTTACCCTACCAAGGTCCATAAGTTCTTCTCAGTCCTTGATGTAAGCAACTGGGTCTTCAGTTTTAGAGTTGCTAGAGAGCAAAGTTCTGTCTCTCAGTTCATGGTTCGGCTCACCCTCCTGGCTGCAAGATGGTGAGTGAGTTCCTGTTAGTCATTGTCCCCTCTGGGGTACAACTTCTTATATCCCCAGGAGGAAACTCCTCGTATCTTCTCGAGGCTTCTAGAATTCCTTTTGTTCTCTTTATCAGCTTTTCTGTGTCTCTTGCACGTAGGCAATGGCTGCCTGTATTAGCATATTAAATGTCTCTGGCCATCAGTCTGGGGCGAATCAACAAACTGTCTTTCCATTTCCTGGAGCTTGGTCACGTGTCACAGTCCTGATTTGTGTTTTATAGTTCTCAATTGTAACATTACATACATGTTGCATGTTTTGCTCTACATATTTACTAGGCTTGTAGCCTACATGTAGGCCGGTATCACACGTGTGTGACCCTATGTTCCTCCATGACAGACACCCCCAGACATCCAGCGACAGACGTCGGATGTCTGGAGGTTCTACCACAAGGGCAACGGAATCGCCACATGCAAGGTATGGCACGGGGACTGGAACAACAGGGAATGAATTGCACTATGACCTGTTAGGAACAGAAGTCCCCTGCAGAGAGAGATTGGATGGCGACCCCAGTCCACCCACTTGTGGAGACAAAATGCAGACAGGGCTTGACAGACCATTGGTCTGATACAGTATGGCACTTCTTATGTTCCTATCTTTTTCTGCTCTTTTTAGATCTGCCACAAAATAATCCGGCGCCAGAGGGAGGGGACCACATCTGGGCTAATCACCCACATCGAGCGGAGGCATGGCCTGAAAGCGAGGCGGCAGGGTGAGGACTCTAATGTGGCTGTGGAGCCCCAGTGCCAGAAGAAGGGAGGGAAGGCAACCTGCAAACGGCAGCATATAAGCCCCCCCCCCTCCAGCCCTGAAGTGGAGGAGACCCCCGGGCCCAGGGAAGATGCAGAGGTCAAGGCCCTTTGGGCCAACTTGCAGCCCAACCATGACAGTGCGGCAGAGATCCAGCAGTCTGTTGCCACCAAGGAGACCTTCCTGGTGGAGCAGCTGCAGGCGGTCCAGGTGGAGCGGAGGAAGGTGGAGGCATACGGGCAGTATGTTTCCGCCAAACTGGACCGCATGCAGATCTACCACCAGGCGGTCTCCAGGTGGCATAGGGACACAAAAAAGGGTTTGGAGTTTGCCGTGGCCCACGACTACGTGCTGGACGAGTCCTGGGTGGCCGGTCCTCAGGCCTGTGATGTGCCCCAATGGCTGTTGCCTTTCCCCCAATTACGGGGACAGGCCCAGTGGTAGCAGAAACTCTTAGTTTAATTAATACTAGGTTTCCTTTACATGTTTGCTTTTATTTTATTAAATGTTGTTGTTGTAGTTGTTTTCTTGTTATTTAAATAGTTTTAATTAAAGTTGTTATATTAATTGTTATGAGATAAGTTTGACCTATCCAATCTTTTTATCCCTATGTGCTCAAGTTCTGGCTGGCAGGTGGCAGAATCTCATACAGCTTGTCGATCCCTACCAGCAGCACCTGCCACCTCATGTAGCATAGTTATTAACCCAGAGATGTGCTGTGCCAGCAGCAGGGTCTCAACTAGCAGAAAGCCCCCCAGGAGGTGCGGGGCTTGTGTTTGTGTGGGTGGGTATGACAGAGAGAAAGAGAGACAGACTCCTTGGCAGCGGGAAGCAGGCGGTGGGAGCCGGTGGTCGGAGGGACTTTTAGTTTCAGCAGCTTCAGCGGGCATCCGCGGGTGGATGCAGAGGAGTAGGCTTTGGGGGAGTGGCGGGCAGGCTGGTGTGGGGGCACCGGGCTTCTGGATGCAGTGGAATGGAATGCAGCCCCCAGTGACTGGAATGATGGTCCCAGAATCTCAATGATGGTTCCTGGGATGGGCGGGCATGACTGAATCGGGGATAGTGGAATGACAGCCTAAAGCCTATGGGGCACACTTCATTCGATCAGGAGATAGGTGGTAGCAGGGCAGCAGGTACAGGAATGCACACAGGCTTCGTCACCTCAAGGCTGGACTACTGCAACGCGCTCTACGTGGGGCTACCCTTGTTCCTGGTTCGGAGGCTGCAGCTAGTGCAGAATGCGGAGGCCCGCCTCCTTTCGGGGATGGGTCGCTGGGACCACATAACACCTGCGCTCCAGGCTCTGCACTGACTGCCAATAGCGTGCTGAGCCAGGTTCAAGGTACTGGTGTTGATTTATAAGGCCCTTTACGGTCTTGGCCCCTCATACCTCAGGGACCGCCTTGCCATCCACACCCCAGAGCAGCTCCTTTGGTCTGCCGGGGGTGCCTTCTTGGAGGTCCCCCGTAGTAAGCAGGGGGCCACAATGGAGAGAGCATTCCCGGTGGCCGGGCTGCGCCTTTGGAATTCCCTCCCGGAGGAAGCTCGCCTGGACCCAAGCCTTTTAACATTCCAGCAAGTCTGTAAAACCTGGCTGTTCGCCCAGGCCTTTGGGGAGGGTGGTTTACTGGGTTTTTATCCTCCTATCCTTCTTTATTATTCTTTATTATTTTTTGTCTTCTCCCTGTTTTATCTGTAAGATTTTTATAACTGTTTTAAATGTTTTTAAGGTTATTTTATTTTTATTTTTCTGAAATTTGTTAGCCGCCCCGAGCTGCTTGCAGGAGGGGCGGGGTATAAATGTATTAAATAAATAAAATAAATAAATATAATACATTGTGTGTTATATTCCATCTCATTACGGTAGGTTTGCTGTGTGCTGAATGTGGGCAATGGGCATTAATGGGCGCATGAGCACAGATGGGAGTTCTTCCTGGTTCTGGCAGGTGGTAATCAGGATAGACCTACCTCTCCCCCTCTAACCCCCATCTCCCTCATTCTAGCTGGGAATCTCTCTCTCTCTCTCTGGTCATATAGTGCCGGTGACAGCATGAGTGGGATGGTGCCTGTCTCTCCTTCAAGCAGTGGGTGGACTTTCTCTGTCTCTCTCTCTCTTGACAGCAACCTGGACGGGCAGACAGGCACCTTGGCATGAGAGGCAGGAAGGCGGGCTGAGGCAGGCTTTGAGCTTGCCAGCAACCTGGGGTAAAGAACACTTGGCACAGACAGCATATAGGTCTGGCAGCAGCAGCTGTTTCTTTATGCCATGGCATCATGGCACGGATAGCATATAGGCCAAGGATCTCTTAGACAGTCGATCCTAAGAGATAGGCAAGCGTTGTTGAGAAGGGACAGGCGATCGCCGATAGCCTCTGTTTCCTGCAGCCGATCGAAAGGTAGTCGGGTACAGGATCATTCTGGGCAAGCTCCAAATTGTCCGAAGGCAAACTTCTAGAGACAGTGGATAGACAGATGGATAGGCAGTGGATAGAAAGATGGCTCTCTGTGAGTGGAATGACGGGCCATTTTGAGAGGAAAGAATATGAGCTAGGAAATATGTCAGCAAGCTGCGAAAGCTTTATGGATTAAAATGGGAGGGAGCCTCCAAAAAGCAAGTGTGCTCCCCCAGACTGAGCCACTTTGCTGGCTCTACAGAATCTCCTGGCCAAGTGTGTCCACTTTCCCTGCCTTGATCCATCCCAGCTGCATTCTGTCCCCACACTTCTCTGGTGGGGGGAGGGGGAAGAGTGAGAGATCTCCAGATACCCCCCACCCCACCCTGCAGGGTGTTTGCTCGCTGCCTCTACGTTGGGAGCAGGGTCCTGCGGGATGTTCCCAAGGTTTGAATGTTGCTGGTTCCAGGTACCCTGCCCTAGAACACAAGCTGCCTTTTGTGTCTGCTGTTCAAAGCTTCTCCCCCCCTCCCCCCTTCATGTCCCAGTTTCCTCTTAGCCCCAAATGCAGAGCTGGGACTAGGGCATCCCCAGGTCTGCAGCTGGTTGGGTGTGTGGAGGCCTTGCTGGTGCTTGGGAAGGAGAGGGACAGGAAGAGTTCCCCACACCCTCAGGCTGGGTACAAGGCCCTCACAGCTAATGAATTGAGACCCATCACGGTGGGTCCCGTGGCTGGAGTGGCAGCTTCTGGATCTTGACCACAGTCCTCCCTGCCTGTAACTTGGCCCCAGAACCCTGGCAGCAGGTGCTGGGGCTGGAGTGGCTGCTTCTTGTCATGCGGTGGAAAGACATCAGAATGTGCGCGGAATGATGGCCCCAGATTCATCACGGTGGATCCTGGGGCTAGTGGCAGCTTCTGGATCTTGGCCACAGCCCTCGCTGCTTGTAACTTGGCCCCAGAACCCTGGCGGCGGGTGCTGGGGCTGGAGTGGCTGCTGCTTGTCATGCGGTGGAAAGACATTGGAATGTGTGAGGAGTGATGGCCCCAGACCCATCACGGTGGGTCCCGGGGCTGGAGTGGCAGCTTCTGGATCTTGGCGACAGTTCTCCCTGCCTTTAACTTGGCCCCAGGACCCTGGCGGTGGGTGCTGGGGCTGGAGTGGCTGCTTCTTGATGCTGTGGAATGTCATCGGAATGCGCAATGAATGATGGCCCCAGACCCATCACAGTGGGTTCCGGGGCTGGAGTGGCAGCTTCTGGATCTTGGCCACAGCCCTCCCTGCCGGTAACTTGGTCCCAGGACCCTGGTGGCGTGTCCTAGGACTGGTGTGGCTGCTTCTTGATGCTGTGGAATCTGACATCGGAATGTGCAAGGAATGATGTCCCCAGACCCATGATGTTGGGTCCTGGGACTAGAGTGGCGGCTTCTAGGTATTGGCCACAGCGGGCGGGCAGGCAGGCAGCGTGGCATGAAAGGCACTAGGGGAGGCAGGATTTGGCACGCTTTGAGCTAGTCAACCTGGGTTGGCAGACAGTCACCTTGGCATGGGAGGCAGGAAGGCGGACTGAGGCATGCTTTGAGCTTGGTGGCAAACTGGGCGAGAAGACAGGCACCATGGCATGGGAGGCAGTAGGGCAGGCAGGCTGGGACATTGGCAGGAGGGCACTCAGATAGGCTAGCAAAGACCGTGCAGCGTGAGAGAGTGACAGCCAGTCAGTGTCACATAGGTGGGCTGAGATCGTGTAGTGATAGGCAGGCTCGCAGGCTTACAGTTTGTTTCCCAATGCCACCCTGTGTCCTGAGGTCAGTCAGATAAGGCGACCGAGGCCATCTAGTGTGTGTGTGTGTGTGTGTGTGTGAGAGAGAGAGAGAGAGAGAGAGGGCGGGTGCCAGGCATTGGGAGGGGGGGACAGCACCTCAGCAGCACAGGAGCAGTAGCCCTAGCCCAGATTGAGGAGGAGGAGGAGCCCCATTCCAAGACTGCCCCTGGCATGGGATGGCGTGTTCCACTGCACCATCACTCCTTGTCCAGGGGCAGCTCGGGGAATCCCAGCAGCGGAAGGTTCACCTTCAGGAAAAGCAACTGCTCCAACAACTTGACCCCCACAGTCTCAGGCGGTGTGGGGCACAAATGTCCCCCGTGATGGAGAACACCCTCTCACTTGGGATGCTGGTTGGTGGGCAGGACAGGATACCCTTGGCCACTTTGGACAAGGCCAACCACACGTTGGCCTTGCCGGCCCAGTAGGCCAAGGGATCGCTGCTGGAATCAATGCATGGCTCCTCCTCCAGGTAGGTCTCCACTGCTGCTAAGGCGCCATCATACTCCCTCTGGTAGCTCTGGGTGGGCACCACCTGCCCCACTGCCCTCAGCCATGCAGCTTGCCCTTTTGTACTACACCCCATGCTCCCCACAGTTGACTGCACAGAGGAGGAGCTGCTGCCAGTAGGGGTCCTTTTGCTGCTGCTGGTACCGCTAGGGCTGGGGGCAGGGATAGACTCAGATGACTGGAAGGGGTCACTGCTCTCACTCCCACCATCCCCAGGGGCATCCTGCTGCATGGCCCGCTCTGCTTGCTGGACCTTCTGCACCAGCTCAACCTTCCGGAGGCCATAGACCACAGTCTCACGTGCCATGCTGCCCTTGATCCAAGGGTCCAGCATGGTTGCCAGGACATATTCGTCCTGGCGCAGGAGCTCATCAAAGCATGCACTCAGCCCCGTCTTCAGCTTCCGCGCTAGGTCAATCACTTCATTGGAAATCCTCCTGCCCTGAGGGCCACAAGCCCACCCCTCCCCCCCAGAATCTCATCCAGGCTGCTGCGGAGACTATGCACCAGCGGGGTCACCTGGCTGAGGGTGGTGGTGGAGCTGCTCAAGGTCTCTGTGACAGCCAGGAATGGTCTCAAGACAAAGACTGTGTGGACTATAATCTCCCATTCCTCCCTGTTGTGCCCTGGAGGTGCCTCAATGTCTGTCTCCAGTTCCACCTGATGCAGGGCGGCTTTCTGTTCAAGAAGCTGCTCGAGCATCAGGAAGGTAGAATTACACCTAGTGGAAACATCATGGAAAAGCGTGTGCACTGGGGACCCTTGCTCGGCCTGCTTCTCCCAGAGGAGCTTGCTGCCCTTCACGCTGTGGTTGAAGAAGCCTGCCAGCTTCCTCCCCCACTCGACCAGGGAGCTATGGATGCCTTGCCCGATCCCCTTCTCCCCCAAGCCCAGAGCGGACCTTCACCACGAGATGGAGGGTGTGTGCAGCGCAAGGGGTGCTTGTGAAGTCCCCGTCATGGACTGCCTTTAGGATATTGGCCGTGTTGTCTGTGACCACACACCCCTTGGTAAAGGCCACGCCTGGCGTGACCCACTCCCTCACCATGATGGCCAGGGCTGCCTCGAGGTTCCTCACGGTGTGGGAGCTCTCCATGACTTGGGCCTGAAGCAGGGCCCACCTGTAACCTGCTTCAGGTCCCCTCCTGCCACTGCCAAGAGCTGCCTCTGGGTCCTGCCACCAGTGTGCAGTCACCGCCAGGTAGGCGTGCTGGGTGTTTCTGGTGGACCACAGATCCATGGTGAAGTGGACCATTGCCCCCCTCCCCCAGCCCCTGAAAGCTGCTCCCTCACCCACTCCTTCAAAGCCCTGTAGAGCTGTGGCACCACAGCCCAACTCAGGGTGGAGCAGGAAGGCAGCTTAAAGTTCAGGGCCAGGAACCCAGTCAGCCGCTGGAAGCCCTTGTCCTCCATAATAGACAAGGGCTGGCCATCCAGGGCAATCATCTCTGCCAACAGGTGCTTCGCTTTCTCCTGGAAGCCTGTGCCATGGTGCCCTGACGATGTCCTGGTCAAATCCCTCCATCCCATCTCCTCCATGGTGGACTGACGGCGCTGCTGGGGAGGCTCCTGCTGCTGTTCTGCCCCCATACTGCTCCTGCTGCTAGAGGCAGCAGCAGTTGGTGCAGGACGCTGGCCCGCTGAAGGAGCCGGGCGACTAGCTGCTGCAGTTGGGAATCCACTGGCATCCACTTCCCCTGCCTTCCCGCTGAGCAACACAGCACTGTGGCATGCCTTGAGGTGTCTGGCCATTGCAGTTGTACAAAGATTGACGAGCAACTGCCCATGCTTCACCACCTTATTGCACAGTGTGCACTGCACCTCTCTGGGATCATCTGCCTGCACCTACTTAAAATGATCCCAGACTGAGGATTTCCC
>QEPC01005230.1:1124657-1149557 GCA_003113815.1 Sphenodon punctatus
AGATGGGGGGCTGATGGGGTGGAAAGGGTCCTGCTGGGGCTTTCCACTCCATTGTGTGTGTGTGTATGGGATGGGGGGCAGGGGTGTCTTGTGGGGGGGAAGGCCCCCACCCCAGGAAGAGGTTACACCCTCCCAATGCCCTCTGCACCTCTTCCTCCAGTGTGTGTGTGTAGGGGGTGGCTGCTGGGGGGCTGTGTGTATGGGGGGCTGCTGGGGTGGAAAGGGCCCTGCTGGGGTGCTCCATTCCACTCAGTTGTGGGAAATGAAAAGGGCCCTGCTGGGGCATTCCGCTCCAGTGTGTGACGCTCCTCCCAAGAGTCCTCATTGGAAACCCCTAGCCTCTCCTGAGCCCCAGTCTTGGCCTCACACTGGTGTCCTGTCAGGGGCACCCTCCTTCACCGTCTTGCACTCCTCCTCCGAGGAGGGGGTGGTGGTGACTGACTCACCATGAGCCTCCCAATCCTCATCCTCCTGCTCACCACACAGAGCCCCCATCCCAAGAGATTTGGGTGGTGTGGGAGAAAGCACATGGCAGTGAAGTGGCCCTGCATCACCTCTACCCCCGAGGGGGCCGGTGAGCTGTAGTGCAGAGCTAATGCCCCAGACCGCTCAACAGCAGGGACTTCAAAGTGTGAGGAGGAGACTGGGGTTCAGGGGAGGCTAGAGGTTTCCAACGCAGACTCTTGGGAGGAGCACAAGAGGGTGGAGTGTGTGTGTGTGTGTGTGTGTGAGACTGTGTGCGTGTGTGCACGCTGCACGTCCCACAGGAATATGATGGGGTTCCCACAGAGGAACCCCAGTGCGGCTCTGAAAAAGCTCCTACAAGAGCTCTGTATAATATTGCCAAAAAAATACCTCCTTGCCCTTCCTGGTGGAATGGGGTCGAAGGAGGTAATAAATCATTGTTGGCTGGCAGACATTGGACATATAATTTGCATGGCACTGAAGTAGTAGAATCTCTACTACTTTTCTCTGGTGGAGTGGTTGGACTGGGAAGTTGCCATGCTGCAGTTGCCTATACTGAGCAAACCAAGGGCAATCTCAAGGATAGGGTCCATTTCAGCAGGGAGCCCACTGATATGGAAAAAATTCTGTTCAACCGTATAGGACAAAAGGGAATATTTTCAATTCTGCACAGACTAGTGAAAGCCCTATACCATTTCCTGGATGCAGGATATATCTCTAAATGGTCGGACGAATTAATACTAGAGATAACAGAGGGAGACATGAAAAGTATTTGGGAGCATATGTCCGCCTGTTCAATGTCGTTACTAGTGAAGGAGCCTCAAATAAAGTTAATTCAGAGATGGCATACTACACCGGATGGGATAAACAGAATGAAAATACCTACCTCCCCCCCACTTGCTGGAGGGGGTGTGGGGAAAGGGGTACCTACTTCCATTGTTGGTGGAGCTGCCCTAAAGTGGAAGCCTTTTGGAAAAAAGTATGGACAATAATTAATGGACAGTTGGAAGCAAACCTCCCATTTAAACCAGATATCGTATTGTTGGGATTATATCCACCAAAGACTCTCACGAGGACTCAGAAAAGAACTTGTCGAAAATTTTGCTTGGTGGCAGTGCACACCATTGCCAGGATGTGGAAGCACACAAAAGGACTCACCAAGCTTGCATGGCTACAGCGCTTGTGGCATGTAGTATCAATGGAATGGATCACTGCTAGCCTAAAAGATGACAAGTAGATTTTATGAGATATGGACGTCATGTTGGACAATTTGGACACAGCAAATCAAGATGGGCAAATACTCAAAATTAACCTGCCTCAAAGATATCTTTTAGAGTACAGACGGGGAGGGAAGGGGAGAGGGAGGGAGTAGGATTGGGATATAGCAAGGTGGAAAGTTGGTGAAATCCACACAGGAGACTGAAAGCAACAAATGTACAATTATTTACAGCAACACAGTCGCTCGGCTGTATGTCAGGATATGAGTGGCAAAGGGTTGATAATACTTTTTGGGGATGAAATGTAATCTTGTATTGACATTGTTACTAAGGAAAATAAAAAATTATTGGGGGAAAAAAAGAAAAAGAAAAGGTTGCCTGGCCTGAGCGAGAAAGGAGAGCCCCCTACTGGAAAATGCAGGCATTGATCCCACTACCTCTCGCACGCAAAGCAAGTGCTCTACCGCTTGACCAAATTCCCCTGCCTCTGGGGTGTCTGCAGGGGGCCATGTGGCGCTAAAGGAAGGCGCTCTTGCCCTAAGCGAATCCCTGGCCTGGGAGGGGGGAGAGCGAGAGTGTCACCGCTCGGAAAAAGCCCCCGTATAGAGAAAACAACTCCTGTGGGCCGGCTAGTTCAGTTGGTCAGAGTTTGGTGCTAATAACACCAAGGTTGTGGATTCAATCCCCACACTGGCCATTTGGACAGAATGGCAAAAGAAATCATTTCTCTTGGCTTGCTTTGAACAACTAGCAAAAAAGCAAGCAACTCAGGGCTGGTCAGGACCTAGACCAAGTCTCCTGCTGCAGAACGCAGACATCGATCTTGTGTGCAAAGCTAGTGCTTTTCCAATTGAACAAATTCCCTCACTTCTGCAGGCCCCCGCAGGGCAAGCTCAAAGGGACATCGGTGCTGCCACCTCTCATGGAGGAAGCGAGTGCTCTGCCACTTGAGCAAACTCTCCAAAGGATGAGAAAGCGAGAAGCTTCTTTTCAGGCTCCAAAGTCGCAAAAATTTTAAAGGTACGGACACCTTCCCTCCTTTCAAACAACAGCAGGACTTGAACTGGGGAAGCCACAGCAACCAAAGCAGAAAACATGCCACCGTGCCATGCCAACTGACACGAGGCTCTCTGGCACTGGCAACAAGAGGGGTGTCTGCAGGGGGCCATATGGAGCTAAAGGAAGGTGCTCTTGCCCTAAGTGAATTCCTGGCCTGGGATGGGGGAGAGTGAGAGCGTCACCATTCAGAAAAAGCCCCTGTATAGGGGCAAGGACTCCTGTGGGCCGGCTAGCTCAGTTGGTCACAGTGTGGTGCTAATAACATCAAAATTGTGGGTTCGATTCCCCACGCTGGCAGTTTGGACAGAATGGTGTAAGAAATTGTTTCTTTTCGCTTCTCCTTAGCTTGCTTTGAACAACTAGCAAAAGAGCCCCGCGCAGGGTGAGCTCAAAGGGATATCGGTGTTGCCACCTTTCACGGAGGAAGTGAGCACTCTGCCACTTGAGCTAACTCTTCAGAGGGTAAGAAAGCGAGAAACTTCTTTCCGGTCTCCAAAGATGCAAAATTTTAAAAGGTACCTACACCTTCCCAGCAACAGCAGGGCTTGAACCAGCGGCAATCCAAGCAGAGAGCTTGCCACTGTGCCACACCAACCGACATGAAACTCTTTGGCACTGGCAGCAAGAGGAAACTGAAGACCCGCTCTTCCTTCTCCCAGGAAGAAGAGCCAGGGGCCAGCGTACAGGCGAAACAACCCCTGCGACAGCACGACCAAGTCCACAAGCCACTCCAGGACCTTAAGCCTGAGCTTCTCCCAGATGAGCTAATTGCAGGGGGCCATATGGAGCTAAAAGGAAGGCACTCTTGCCCTAAGCAAATCCCTGGCGTGGGACGGGGAAGAGTGAGAGCGTCACCACTTGGAAAAAGTCCCCATTATGGGGCAAGCAGTCCTGTGGGCTGGCTAGTTCAGTTGCTCAGAATGTGGTGCTAATAATGCTAAAATCATGGGTTCAATCCCCACGCTGGCTGTTTGGATGGAATGGTGTTAGAAATAATTTTTCTTGGCTTCTCCTTGGCTTGCTTTGAATAACTAGCAAAAGAGCAAGCAACTTGGGGTCGGCCAAGTCTCCTGCTGCAGAACGCGGACATTGATCTCATGTGCAAAGTTAGTGCTTTTCCAATTGAACTAATTCCCCCACTCACGCAGGCCCCACGCAGGGTGAGCTCAAAGGAACATCGGTGCTGCCACCTCTCACGGAGGAAGTGAGCATTCTGTCACTTGAGCTAACTCTCCAAAGGGTAAGAAAGTGAGAAGTTTTTTTCTGGGTTCCAAAATTTTGAAAGGTACAGACATCTTCCTTCCTTCCTTCCAAGCAACAGCAGGACCAGAACCACAGAAGCTGTGGCAACCCAAGCAGAGAACTTGCCACCATGTCACAAGGCTGACTGGCACTAGCAGCATGAGGAAACGGTAGACCTGTTCTTCTTTCTCCCATGGAGAGGGGCCAGTGTCCAGGCGAAACAGCTCCTGCAGCAGCATGACAAAACTCATGACAGGGCATGCGCAAGCTGTAGATCATGCGAGGCTGAGCTCCTGCAGCCCTATCGCATAAATTCAGTGATCTTGAGCCCAAAAACAGGAAAAGAGAACTTTAAAAAGAATAGCAAGTGACAAGGAATTAATCAAGACGGAAAAAAAGGAACCTGATTCCATGATAGACCAGTTTTGTCTCCCCAGATGTAGTGACAGAAAAGTGGAGGTGCAGGGTCATAAAATGGCAGACGGAACACTGAGAGAGGCCGTGGGAGGCCCGGACTCGCTTCATCAGGTGCTGACTATTTAAACCTATAAAAGAGGATTTAGCAATAAATAAAGAAGGCATATCAGCTATAACTAACAGCCTATCTGAGCTGAGAGGTCAGATGGAGAATATTAATGTTAGAATTACCACCATAGAACAAAGAATAAGTGATCAGGAAGATTGTGAAATAGTGCAAAATCAACAGTTTACGGGGATGGAAGAAAGAATTAATAACCTGCAAGAAAAGGTTGAGGACCTAGATAATAGGTCCAGATGCAATAACCTGAGATTTCTGGGTGTTCCGGAAGGAAATGAAAATGGAGGGATAAAAAGGAGTTACACAATGTGGAAATAGAAAGGACCCATAGATCCCTTCGACCTAAACTGAGGGATCAGCCCTGCCCCATGAGCAATTATTGCACATTTTCTCCAGTTTCAGGATAAAGAGGCTGTTCTGAGGGCAGCTAGATCCATGAAATAAATGTTCTTTGAAGAAAAAAAGATCTCAATATTCCCTGATTTAGCAGATGATACCGTGCAGAGAAGGAGAAAGTGGAAAAAGCAAAAGGAAAAGCTCAGTCAGCTGGGCTTAAAATCTCAAATTATTTACCCTGCAAAGCTCTCTTTTATTGATAAAGAGAGAAGGAGATACTTCAGTGATGAAACAGAATTAGAAGAGTATCTGCTAAAAACAGAAAGGAAAACATGTAAAACTAATGTAATCTAATGGATGATATGTTATAGTCACATGCACTTTTGTTGGAAATGATTTAAGGTTATCCTGTATAAGCTCAGAATTAATATGGGGCACTGCAGGTAGCAGAGAGCCCACAGGTGTGACACTCCTGATAAGGGGACACACACAAACATCTAGAGATCTGACTGTTATTGAGAGTTTAGTAATTTAGACATAGGGATAGAGAATTTAAATATATTGAATTTTAGCTATAGTTAATAAGGTAGGATAAGGTAAACTAGAAATATGGAAATGTGTGTTAAAATGGGAAAAGAAGCATTGGGATAAGAAGGAACTGAAACTGTGTTTAAAAAATTAGAAAAAAAATCCAGATACTATACACAGGACAAATACCATGGGAAAATGAAGGGCCAAAATGGATGACTTAAAAATTGTGTCATTTAATGTTTGTGGTTTAAACAACCCGGTCAAGCGAAAAAGAGTCTGGCAGTTTATCAAGCTCACGTGTCCACAAATATTTGCAATCCAAGAGACCCATTTGATCAAACAAGATAATAGCAGGTTTACAGATACTAATTATAAGATTTATTACTCTAATTAAGAGAGAAAGAAAGCTGGTGTGTTGGTGGGGATTAGGAAAACTTTAAATATGCAAATCTACAGTATTCATAGAGACTCAAAAGGGCGATTCCTGATGATAAAAGGGATAACTGAGAATGAAAAATATACAATCGCCACAATTTATGCTCCCAATAACAACACAGCTGGGTTCTTCATGGAGACTCTTCCCAATATTGAACAGGAAATAGAAGGCAAGGCCATTATCTGTGGAGATTTTAATACCCCGCTCTCCTCATTAGATTTGTTCTCTAATAAAAAACTAAATAAACAACAAAGTAAAATAGTTCAATTAATTGAAAAATATGAGTGGAAAGAAATATGGAGAATGTACCACCCAACAAAACAAGAATTCACTTTCTATTCCAACCCCCATAAAGTCTCCACCAAAATAGATCACATAGTTGGTAATAAACCATTGATACAGGCCTGTGAAAAAGCTTTTGTTCAAATAATCCCCTTTTTGGATCACAATGCGGTAGTGATAGAACTTAAGAATAAAATTGACAATAAAAGACCAAACCAAAATTGGGTATTAATTTTTTTTTATTTGAACAATAAGTGGATAAATGAACAAATTCAACAAGATATTATTGAGTATAAGCAACATAATGATACACCAGGGATGTCCCCTCTAGTTCTGTGGGGGGCCGCTAAAGCGGTGCTACGTGGAAAATATATATCACTGGGAGCACACCTAAAGAAGGGGGAAAAAAAGCAAATTAGCGAGTTATATTTACAAATTAAACAACTGGCGAAACAGCCAAAAATTAATGGGGGGAAAATAGCTGCTATTAAAAATCAAAGCAATCTTTTAGAAACTGGGGTTACTATCAGGAAACTACGATGTGTTAAGGCATTTTATTATGATAAGGCAAACAAGGCAGATAAAGCCTTGGCCTGGTTAATAAAAAAAGAAGAGACAGAAATCAGAGATACCATTTATAGGAGAAACTCCTAGCTCAGAAATTTTAACAGGGAAGGAGAAGGAAAGATGCTGTCTCCGTTTTTATGAACATTTATATAAAAGTGAAGAACCCACAGAAGACAGTATAAATAAATTTCTTAATACAATTCAAGTACCTCCAATAAATAAGAGGCAAAGAGATTTCCTGAATCAACCAACTGAGATTGAGGCGGTGCAAAAAATAATTAAAAACCTTCCTGCCAGCAAGACTGTGGGACGGGATGGTTACCCAGCAGAGTTTTATAAAGTATTCTCTGCGCAAATTGCTCCAATGTTGACTAAAATGTTCAATTCATTTTTACAGCAGCAAGAAATGACTAAGTCATTTTATGAGGCACATATAATGCTTTGCCCAAAAGCGGGGAAAAATTTGGAGACATGTGGTGGATACCGTCCAATATCGTTACTTAATACAGACGCAAAGATTTTTACAAAAGTTCTCACAAATAGATTAGCATTAGTGATACCTGATATAATTGCAACAGATCAAACGGGATTCATACCAGGCATAGTGGGAATTGATAATGTACGGAAGGTAGTAGATATCATACATCAAATCAAAAACAATAATTTATCTGCGGCAATAGTGTCCTTGGATGCTAAGAAGGCATTTGACATGGTGGAGCATCTATACCTTTTCAAAACAATGGAAAAAATGGGTATTAGGGGTTGTTTTCTGGACTGGGTCAAACTGGCATATAAGCATCCAGTAGCCAAAATAAGAATTGATGGAAACATAACCCCAGAGATTAACCTAACAAGGGGTACCAGACATTGCTGTCCTATGTCCCCATTATTATTTAATATTGCTATTGAACCGTTAGCTATCATGATTAGGCGTGTACAACAAATACGGGGAATTAAAACTATAAGAAGGAATATAAACTCGCCATGTACGCAGACGACATGATGGTGTTCTTGGAAGACCTGCCACACTCAATTCCACAGCTGATAAATATTATTGACCAGTTCAGTAGGCTTGCAGGTTATAAAGTAAATATAGAAAAATCACAAATGTTGTTATTCAATGAAAGAAACATCTCAACTACTGATGTAAGTAGTGTGACTCCCTTTAAAGTACAAGAAAAGTGTTTGAGATATTTGGCAATTAATATCACCAAAAACCTAAAGGAATTATACAAGGCTAATTTTGTGCCGTTATTGGAGGAAATTAAAAATAAAGAGAATAATTGGAAAAAACTGCAGATCTCTTGGGTGGGATGGATAAATTTGATTAAGATGGTAATTTTACCAAAGTTGCTCTATTCCTCATTCGCACTGCCAAGAAAAACTCCAAAAGAATACTTTGATACAGTGAATAAAACCATCTCCAAAATAATATGGAATGGGAAAAAACCACGTATAAGGAGGTCTATCCTCTATACGGTAAAAGAGAAGGGAGGTATGAGTATCCCTGATATAAAACTATCACTGGGCATCTGCCTTACGAGACATTAAAATATGGTATCATAATGATAGTGTACCAGATTGGATAGAGCTGGAAAAAGATTATTGTAAAACTACAAACTTTAAAAATCAACTAACAGATGAATATAAAATTAGTATGCAAAAAGGTATAGAACACCCTTTTATTCGCATGGTGTTACACATTTGGGAATGGTGTATTGGAAAGGCAGAGATCCTAAAGGAATAACCCCCTTTCACACCTATTTTTGGACGTTGGTCATGTCCCGCAGGGGTCTCAGAAGCAGTCAAAACACTATAGGTGATTTCAGACGTTACGCGGTCCCGATTCACCACAGTGGATTCCCGGCGGGGGTGAACCAAACAACCACCCACCGTGGTCAAAAAAAGCCCTGAACAGACGTGACAGGACCGGGACCATGGCAGTGAATCGGGCTGCCAGATCACGGCCCGGGGCAGCAAATTACGCCGATCCCGGTCCGGTCCGTGGTCAAAGCACCTGGAAGGTGCCGGGGCGGCTTGTCCCGGCTGCTGCTGTGTGCCCTTTAAATCTCCCTCCCAGGCCTGTGTTGTTGCTCGTTGCCTGGCAGCGATGCTGCGTGCTTTGTCCCCGGCTGGGAATCATTTCCTTTGATTCCAGCTGGTGGTTGCCAGCCAGACGTTACTTTTTGTTGGTTCCCGTCAGGAATCTCTTTGACCACGCTTTCGGAGATGGTCCGGGGGGGAGCTCCGGAAGCGTAGTTGATTTTGACCCCATGTGGGTATTGACCATGGTGAACATGTGGCGCGCGCAAAACAGACGTTCAGGGTGCTTTGATCCCGCCGTGGGATTGACTGTGGTTCACTGTGGTTGAGCGTGATCTTGTAACATCTAAAAATACCCTATGGGGAAAAAAGGATTAAGATATGCTTCCCATATGTTTGTGGGGGAAGAAATGTTAACTAGGGATACAATAAACAAAAAACTGGAAGGAATCCTGAATTTCTCCTATATGCAAAGTTAAAAAGTAAGTTTAACAACAAGATGGATAGGCAGTGTTACATAAGAAAACCCAAAGACTTGGAGAAAGTCCTCTATGGAGACTCTTCACAGATGTATATTCTCTCAAGACTCTATAAAGTACTCCATGGACTTTACAACTTACCTGATGCAGGGTATACAGAGAGCTGGGAGGAAGACCTGCAGATGGAAATAGACAAAAAAAAAAAATGGAATCAATGTGGAGCTCCATGTTTACTATCTCTAGATGCCTAACGGTAAAGGAACCACAAATTAAAACCACTTATAGGATGTATTACACCCCACAAAGATTACATACCATGAACCGAGCATACCCTCAGACATGTTGGCAGGGTTGTCAAGAAACAGGTGATTGGATGCATTGCTGGTGGCAATGCCCATATATAAAAGTCTTCTGGAACGAAATAGGGATATATATAAATGAAGTGGCAATGCAGGAAATTCCATTCCAACCTAGCATTGCGTTGCTGGGAATCTTTCCAGAGATACAAATTACTAAGGAAAGACAAACAGCATGTCAACAGGTGAGGCTTGCAGCTATTCATACTATAGTGTTCAACTGGAAGTCTAAGAAAAAGCCCTCAGTTAGCAAGTGGATACAGAGATTGTGGTATAGTATTACAATGGAACGAATACAAGCTGAGCTGCGAGGGGAGATGGAAAGCTTTTACGCCGTATGGAACAATATATGGAATATTATTCAAAAGCATGTAGAACCCAATGAATCCCAGATGACAATATGTCTAACAGAAATTTGATGTAACAAGATTAACACATGTTTTAATTTGAATGGACCGTAGCTGTAAGGGACTAGTTTTGTCCCAATAGGTCCATGTAGATTTTAGTAATTGTTTATTATTATTATTATTAAACATTTATAAAGCGCCAGTAACAACCTGGCGCTGTACAGAACATATAATCAGCTGCGGTCCCTACCTGTGGCTTACAATCTAAAAGACAAGGAGGGGGAGACAAGGAGAGGGGACAGCGGGAGAGACATGGGAGAAGACAAACAAACATTCAGGCGGATGCGAAGTCTCAGGTGCGTGTACTTGGCTTGGTTACAAGGTGGTCGGTAGCAGCAGTCAGCAGAGGAGGGCTGACAGTAAGAGCAAGGGGAAAGACTAGAGGGCATTGGGAAAGGCAGCATGGAAAAGGTGGGTCTTGAGGAGGGATTTGAAGGAGCGGAGGGAGGAGGCGAGGCGGACGTCGGCAGGGAGGGAGTTCCAGGCATGCGGGGCAGCGAGGGAGAAGGGACGAAGGCGGTTGGGCGAGCAGGAGAAGCGAGGGAGAGCGAGGGAGGGGACAGCGGAAGAGCGGAGAGCGCGCGCAGGAGCGCGTAGGGCGATTAGGTCCGAGAGGTAAGGGGGAGCTTGGTCATGGAGCGATTTGAACGTGAAAACCAGGAGTTTGAACAGGATACGTTCAGGAAGGGGGAGCCAGTGAAGGGAGAGGAGGAGAGGCGTCACATGGTCGAAGCGACGGGCAGAGTGAATGACCTTGGCGGCAGAGTTTTGGATCGCCACAAGGGGGGACAGGTGGGAGCGAGGGAGGCCAGCAAGGAGGAGGTTGCAGTAGTCGAGGCGAGAGATAACCATGGCATGAACAAGGATTTTGGCCGAGGAGACAGATAGAAAGGGGCGAATGCGGGCAATGTTGAGGAGAGCGAATCGGCAGGATTTGGCCACAGAGTCAATGTAAGGTTTAAAGGAGAGGTGCGTGTCAAAAATGAAGCCCAAGCTGCGGGCACGGAGAACAGGACGGATGGTGACCCCATCAATGCAGACGGTCAGGTCAGAGGGAGAGGAGGGGGAGGGAGGAAAAATGAGGAGTTCAGTCTTGGCCATGTTCAGTTTGAGTTGGCGTCGGGACATCCAGGCGGAGATATCAGAGAGGCAGTCGACGAGGCGTGAGCGGACAGAGGAGGAGAGAGAGGGGGTAGAGAGATAGAGTTGGGTGTCATCAGCATAGAGATGGTATTGGAACCCGTGGGAGGCAATAATTTCACCAAGGGACCGGGTGTAGATAGAGAAGAGGAGAGGGCCAAGGACAGAACCTTGGGGAACCCCAACCGAGAGGGGAAGGGAGGGGGAGGTCGACTCGGGGAGGGAGACATTAAAGGAGCGGTCAGAGAGGTAGGAGGAGAACCAGTCAAAGACAGAGCCACGGAAGCCCAAAGAGTAAAGGGAGTCCAAGAGGAGCGAGTGGTCGACAGTGTCAAAGGCGGCAGAGAGGTCAAGGAGGACAAGAACGGAGTAGTGGCGCTTCGATTTAGCGACAAGTAGATCATTGGTGATCTTGGCCAGGGCAGTTTCAGTAGAGTGGAGGGGGCGGAAGCCGGACTGGAGAGGGTCGAGGGAGGAGTTGGCAGAGAGGAGGTTCAGGCAGCGGGAGTAGACGACACGTTCCAGGAGCTTCGAAGCAAAGGGAAGGAGGGAGACCGGCCGGTAACTAGAGGGATCGAAAGGGTCCAGGGTAGGCTTTTTGAGGATGGGGGAGACAGTGGCATGTTTGAAGGCAGAGGGGAAGGAGCCTGTGGAAAGGGAGAGATTGACAACATGCAGAAGGGGGGGAGCGACAGTGGGAGCAATAGAGGTCAGGAGGCGGGAGGGGATCGGGTCAAGGGGGCAGGTGGAGGGGTTGGATGAAGAGAGAAGAGCAGAGATTTCCTGGAGAGAGGCAGGAGGGAAGGATGCGAGGAGGGAGGGGGGCGGGGGAGGGGGCGGGAGGGGAGCGGGGGGCGGAGGGGGGCGGGAGGCAATATCCCGACGGATCTTGTCAATCTTGGAGGTGAAGAACGACGCAAGATCCCGAGCAGCAAGGGAAGAGGGCGGGGGAGGGCAGGGGGGTTTGAGAAGGGAGTCGAAAGTAGAGAAAAGGCGGCGAGGGTCGCGGGAGAAAGATTCGATCCTAGAGGCATAATAGCGCTGCCTAGCTAGGGAGATAGCCGAGGAGAGGGAGGAGAGGGAGAATTTGTAATGGAGGAAGTCAGGGAGGGAGCGGGATTTGCGCCAGAGGCGTTCGGCAGCCCGGGCGCAGGAGCGGAGGTAGCGGATGGCAGGGGTAAGCCAGGGGCGGGGGTCGAGGGGGCGGACGGGGCGAGCAGAGGGGGGGGCAAGAGAGTCAAGGGTCGAGGAGAGAGAAGCGTTGAGAGCAGAGACAGCAGAGTCAGGGGAGGAGGAGGCGAAAACGGGGGGGAGAAGGGGGGAAAGATGTGCGGCAAACTCCGAGGGAGTAAGGGCCTGCATATTGCGGAAGGGGCGCATAGAGGGGGAGGCGGAGGGGGGTCGGTGGGAAAGGCTGAAGGAGCCGAGGAAGTGATCAGAACTAGGGAAGGGGTCAAAGGAGAGGTCAGTTAGAGAACAGTTTCGAGTGAAGACGAGGTCGAGGGAATGGCCGTCAGTATGAGTGGGGGAGTCGGTCCAGAGTCGGAGATTAAAGGAGGAAGCGAGAGAGAGAAAGCGGGAAACAGAGGGGGCGGAGGGCGTGTCAACGTGAATGTTGAAATCACCAAGGATAAGAGTGGGGATATCATCGGAGAGGAAGAAGGTGAGCCAGGATTCAAAGTCCGGGAGGAAAGAGGAGAGGGAACCCGGGGGGCGGTAGATGACAGCAACCCGAAGGTGTAGAGGGGAGTATAAGCGCACAGAGTGGGCCTCAAAGGAAGGGAAGGAGGAGGAGGGGGGAGGGGAGAGGGTTTTGAATTGGCAGTGCTTAGCAAGGAGCAAGCCCACACCACCACCCAGGCCCTCAGGGCGGGGGCGGTGAGAGAACGACAGGCCCCCGGAGGATAGAGCAGCCGGGGTAACAGAGTTGGAGGGCGTGATCCAGGTTTCCGTAAGAGCCAGGAGTTGAAAGGGGCGAGAGAGGAAGAGATCGTGGATGAAGGGAGCTTTAGCCACGGACGAGCGGCAGTTCCAGAGGGAGCAGGAAAAAGGCAATTGGTGTTTGGGAAGGCAGGGGATGCGGATGAGGTTGGGGGATGGGGAACGGCCGGGTTTGGGCCTAGGGGGAATGGGTAAGGGGGGATGAGGGTGGGGAGGGGGGATGGGCGTGGGTGAGGATAAGGGGTAGGTTGGCTGGAGAAAGGCTGCTGGTGATGGGAGAGGGAGAAGGAGGGGGTGCGTGAGAGAGGCTAGAAGGAGGGAGGTGATAGAGGGCGAGGAGGCAAGGGAGGTATAGGGAGGCATCATAGGTGTTACCTGTTCAGGTATCGGGGGGAGTCCAGGCCTGCAGGTGTCGTGTGCGTGCTGTCAGGGGGGTGGCCCCTCGCTGTCCTCGCTCCGGCCACAAAACGGCCACAAAACGGCCAGAGCCCTTATTGTTTGAATTATATGAAAAAACTAATAATAATTAAAAAAAGAAATCATTTCTCTTGGCTTGCTTTGAACAACTAGCAAAAGAGCAAGCAACTCGGGGCCGGCCAGGACCTAGGCCAAGTCTCCTCCTGGAGAATGCGGATGTCGATCCCACTACCTCTCACGTGCTGTTGTGAATTGGCATAGGCCTAACAGAGATGCTAATTTTCTTGCTACAATGTAACCAAAGCAAAAGTGTTTCTTTTGACACTAATATGCCAGAACAGACATTGAATGCTATTGTAACTCATTCTTTGAAATGTAACCAAAAGTATGCTGGATTTATAATTATGATATTGTAACTGAATGAAACTTTTGTGTAAGCCATTGTGGCTCTCATTTAAGAATATGTAGAATGCTATAAGTTAAGTAAGATATTATTTAGTATATGCATTGATTCACTGATCTACATAAGAAATAGAATGTGTTAGGAGGGAAATAGCCAAATGATCAGAGGAGGTAAATCACAGGATACTATGTGAACTGGTGTGAAGGAGGCAATATTCCTGTCAAGGAATGCCTGAGAGAAAGCAGAGACTCCGTGTTCCCAAAGCAAACTGAATAGTTTATAACTCACAGGGACACTGAGAACAAGAGAAGGTCAGCAATTGATAACAGAACCAAATGGTACCAGAGAGAAGCAAGATGACTTGGTCAGACAATAAGACATCTCCAAGGGGTGTGTGGGGTGCCCAGGGCCAGGGAGTCAAGCCCTCCCTCCGGAGGGGCAGAACCCTATCGGTCAGGGCAAACCCCCAAACCAATGATAAGCAGAAGGACCGCAATCATGAATAAGCCATAAGGGGAACAGTCTGGAGTATAGGACAAACAGTCCCTTAACATGACTAAGTAACAAGAAAAACCTGTATATAAGGCCAGTCTCTGGATCAGTTCTTTGCCTTTCATGGTACTTGTCTGCTAGCCCTTATCAGGGCGCTGGCTAGCTCGATGATTGGCCCTCTCTGGGACTTCTCCCTAGGAAGTCCTGCAACTTGCTCTACAGCTAGGCTCTCTCTCTCAAGGTTTCGTTTGGGCCCCCTGCCCGCCCTCCTCCTGGAACCAGACCGTTGACCTCTGATCATGTAAGTATATATGCTTTGTATGTATTTGAGTAGTCAGAGTAGGTGACGGATTATATGTTAAGTGTAAGTGCTTCATTAATAATTGGTATGTTAAATTGTGTTGCTATCATTGAATAAATGCCTATTTGATTGAACAAGAGTCATTATTAGAAATAGAAAGAGGAGTAATTCCCCACCCTCTCAAACACAGTAGTATTTCCACTTGATCCCGGAATTGAAAGGGACCTGCTTCACCAGGGTATAGAAAAGCAGCTGAACCCCTCCTGGACAGGGACCTGCTTCACCAGAGTGCAGAAAAGCAGCCAAACCCCTTTCAGTTCTTTTCAGTGCAAAGCTAGCGCTTTTCCAATTGAACTAATTCCCACACTCCCGCAGGCCCGCGCAGGGCGAGCTCAAAGGGCCATCGGTGCCACCACCTCTCACGGAGGAAGCAAACGCTTTGCCACTTGAGCTAACTCTCCAAAGGGTAAGAAAGCAAGAAGCTTCTTTCCAGGCTCCAAAGTCGCAAAATTTTTAAAGGTACAGATGCCTTCCCTCCTTTCAAGCAACAGCAGGACTTCAACCAGGAAAATTGCAGCAACCCAAGCAGAGAATTTGCCATTATGCCACACCATCTGATACAAGGCTCACTGGCACTGGCAGCAAGAAGAAATGGCAGACCCACTCTTCCTTCTCCCAGGGAGAGAGGCAGGGGCCAGTGTCCAGGCGAAACAGCCCCTGTGGCAGCATGAGAAAGCCCATGAGCCACCCAAGGACCTTTAGCCTGAGCTACTCTCAGATGAGCTAATTGCTCCCGGGTTGTCCTCAGGCCTCCAGCTGGGCACTTCCCAACCCTCCCCCTCAGATTGTAAACCCTAGGGCAGGAACTGTGTCTATTTCATTAATTTGTAAGGTGCCAGGTACACTGCTTGTGGTATATAAATGCTTGCTAATAATAATAACAACAACAGATTAGTATATTCTTATTTGAAATAGCCATGAGTTTTAACATGTAGACACTGAAATACCAAAGCCCCTGGTTTATTGAGATCAATGGCTATATATTATGTGGAAATATTTTCAAGCTCAAGCTCCAAGATGAGAATCAGCAGTTTAACAGGGTCACCCTAAGTCCCTTCAGAATGAAGGCCTGAGTAAGTGGTTGAAGGGAGAATCCCTTTTGGGACCTGCACAGGGTCAAGAATCTGCAGCAAAACAAGTTAATGGGATAATGGATAATGAACTAAATGTTTGGGGCTGATTGTTTCCAACTATGCAGGTCAGGGTGCTGTTAACTAACTGCAAGCTTCAGTCATGAATACTAGACTCCAAATGCTAAGAGGATGACAGCGCCAAGAGTTTGCTCAAGTGCTCTGACATATGCAAAGTCTTTCATGGATGGGGCTGGCCCCAGGGGATCAGGCCAAATAGGTGACTGGGCAAAACCCATACCGACAGAATTCTTCCCGTTCTCAACTTGAGTCACACAAGCACTTCCACATTGTCATTAGCAAAGTTTTAAAACATTTGTTCCAGTAACAGATTGTGTTACTGGAACACATCTGCCTTAGGAATTCACCACCAAAGTCCAGATAAGTTAACCACTATCTCAATACATGCCAAAGTGTGCGCTCTGGGCTCCAGCATAGCAGGAGAGAACCATAATTCTTTCTTTTTAGTTGTTCGACTTGGAAACTCAATTACTTTCAGAGGGCCAATTTTTAAAAAAAGAAATCACTAGGGATGGGCGAACAGAACCGAGTTCGAAAATTCGGTTCAGTTCGAAAATCGAGTTCGGTTCGGAAGTTCAGTTCGGTCGACCGAACTGGTCGAGTTCAGTCCAAACTCCGAACTTCCGAACCTCGTTCGCCCATCCCTAGAAATCACTGCGCATGCGCAAATGGCCACTAGACCATTCTGTGTGTGCACCCCTTTTTCCAAAATGGTGCCAGCAGCATTGACACCATTTAGGAAAACACTGCACATGCACAGGCTGGCCCCGGTGGCTATCTGGTGCACGCACAGTAGCCTTTTTTTAAAAAATTATTTTTAATAAGAAAGAAAGAAAGCAAATGACAATCCTTTGTTCATTCATTTTCGTAACATTAGTCATGAAAAGAAATGGGGCGTCATTTGTTTTCACAACTAATTAAAACATGGATTGCACACCCCTGCATTCCAATGCCTAAAACATAAAGGGTTTATTATCTCTACAGCACTGTGCATGGCAGTGTCCTCAGAGACCCGCTGAGGCCCCTTCAAAGCCAGGGCTTCGTTTGTGGAGATGCTTTCTAGGGCGTAGCAATCAAATGGAAGATGGGCTGAAACTTGCTCTCGCAAATCTTGCCGAGGACAGGCCTCTCTCAACTAGATTTTTTATATCAAGAACGATTTGAGAATTGGCCATTTCTCAACATCATTCTCACGAGAATCTCAAAAAAATAAAAAAGTACTCTGTGAATGCACAAAATGGCCACCACAGCCATTCCGCGCATGCACAGCCCCTTTCCAAGATGCTGTGGACCGTGTCAGCACCATTTTGGAAAACAGCTGCCCGTTTCCAAAATTTATTTATTTTATTTTGGCATATTTATAGCCCGCACGCTCCTGCTCACCATAGCAGCTCAGGGTGGCTCACCATAAAGTGCAAAAATAGAATGGCGCTGATATATTTATTTTATTTTCTAGATTTTTACCCCGCCCACTTCTGCTTGGAAAAGGGCTAAGCATGCGAAGAATGGCCACGGCGGCGACCATTTTGTACACGCGCAAAGCGGTTTTTTATTTTTAAAGAATCTCATGAACTCTTGAACTGTTAGCGAGATCTTCTTGAGATCTCACTGATGGTTCTTGATTCTCGTGAGACTCAAACCAATTTTCATTTCAGTCCTACCTCATGAAACGTGGAAGACCAGGAAAAGGATGATATTGGTCATTTCAGGGTTGGAAACAAAAGCAAGAAAAAACCTGGATGGTTCATTACCGACTTTCTTGTCCCACCGTTGTGCTGGTCATCCTCTAGCTTAAGTCACGATCCGTCTTCTATTCAGCTGTAGAGGTTACACCAGATAAGGGAGAATTAAGGTCGCTTTTATACGAGGCGCTGAAAAGCGCCTCCTGAGTCCCGCGTTGAGAGAAAAGCCGGGGTGTTTCCATGCTCCTCACGCTGCCAGAAGTGACGTGCTCCCTGTTCAGAACTAAGGGAAAGCTCGTCTTTGTACCTGATGAAACTGTTATTAATAAATAATAATAATAAACTTTGCTGAAGAATAAAATGTCAGGCTGAGGTTTATATGCATAGAAATATTTCAAGCCTGCTTTGCTTTTGACTTTTCTTTTTAACAGCAGTTTTCTGCAACTAAACTGTTCTCCTTTTGTAAAGTAAGTAAGTAAGTTTATTTGCGACCACCTTTTGATTTATAACTTGAACTTTTCTAAAAAGCACTTTTACTTTAAATCTGGCGTGGGTGTGCACACTGCTAAGAGGATTCTGGAGTGAACCCATTTGGGCAAGACTCCCAAATAAAAGTTTTCTGTAGTCAGGGAACACCGCATATACAGATGGTTAGTAATTTTCATTTGTGAATCTGGCTGTGTGCGCCTGGGTGGTATGCATACTCTTGCAGGAATCAGTAATGAGAAAAGTATCCCTTTAAGATTACAAATAGGGAAAACAAGTCATGACTATTTGGAACTACAGTGGTTTCAGGTAATATTAATCCCTTCTTGCTTGCAAGGGTTAATCATTCCAGACATTATTCTGGAGTTAACTATCTCCCTTTGCCTCTTTTCCCATGTACATTGAGACCCAGGAGTTAAAATAGTTCTTTCCCACCTCTGATATCCCTCCTTGTTAACTTTCAGCATGGGAAGTTGAAATAACTGCAAGCGAGGCAGAGTTGTGTGAGAGAAAAACAACTAAGTGCTGGAGTTTGCTGGGACAGTAAACGATTGCATGGAAGAAGGTAATTCCCTTAAATGATGTACATGAGCATGCTTCCTGGAATAAAAGCCTCCCATCCTACTTTAACTCTATTTGTTTGGAGAGGTAAATATTCCCATTTTAAAACTCCTATGCTTCATTTCAGTTAAAGTGAATCAGAAGGTACGAACTTCTAAAAAGGGGATTCATGGGAACATATCCTGCTTTGTTTGGAATTACTCTGGCATCAGGAGAAAAATCCCCAAGGGCAATAAGCATGAATAACCAATTTGACACAAGTGTTGTAGAGGCATGTTGGGGAATAACTACAGCTGTTTGGGTGATTCTTATAGCACTGATTTCACTGCTGACAGTCTCTGTATGATTCTAGAATCAGACAAAAAGAGCATCCATTGCCCATGGGAAATTGTTAGACTGTCAAAATGTCTGGAAAAGATAACTGTGGGTAACAGATGGATATGGTGTAGTCACTGTATTACTAACAAGTTATCTTGACTCAACTGGCTTGTAACCTGCCCCTCACAGATAAAAGAGCATTGGGTTGAGTTAGGGTTATGGAAAGATTGCTTTACAGCATCCATAGTAGGAAAAAACCTGGCAAACTTATCTACTCCATGGGTCCGATCCCATACCCTGTGTAATACATGTGCAAGTCTTGTCTATTGCAGGTTCTGCGTGTATCTCACATGGATCCTGCACCGAGGGTTTGGAATCGCAGTTATTGATATTAAATTTGAGACTTGAGGAAATTATATCCATAGCAGTTTATGTATGCATACCTTTGTGGTCAGATTAATACTCTAGTTTAGGAAATTAAGATGCAAGCTCTGTTGTAACAGGGAGAAAAATGTCCTCTTTCAATACTTACTGCCTTAACTGTTGCAGTGATTTGAGACCGAGGACAAAAGTTTTTGCCAACTCTACAGTGCCACCATGTGGCAGCAGGATAGTACTGCTCCAATGTATGGAAGACTATATCTTTATTCTTTTATTTCCCCTTCAAAGCCAGTTCTCAGGAGGAAGAGAGGGGAGCCAAGAGTCTGCCAGGTGTAGCAGCAGATAGCAAGTCTGTTAGCGTCTTATCAGGATTATGGAAAAAGATACTAGAAATGAGGAACGTAGAATGCCTCGCTTCCCCAAAGCAAAGAACTCATTCTGTATTTTAGGCACCTAACTATCAGGTATGTCAAATGAGATGTGGCAGCTCTAGAGAAAACAAACCACTAGGGGTTGGGAACAAACTGCTTTCAGAAGACGCTCTTTCATATGAAAATATTTCCACATGCTCTTTTTAAAATCAGACTAGCAACCTTAGATGGTGCCAGGCAGGTACCCACTGCAGCATCAACTCTAGGACTTGGGGGAGTAGCAGTGGTCTATAAAGAGAATCTGATCTATCAAAGCTCTCCACGGTCTGATTTGTCTACCATGGAACCTTGTGTTTGAGGCCCAAGATAGGTTGGGGATTCTGCTGGTGTACTGACCACCCTGCTGGGCAGCAGACTCCCTGACTGCTTGAAATGAGCTGGGCTTGGAAGTGGTGTTGAGATAGCACAAACTTACTGTCTTGGATGATTTCAGCATATAGACCAAGGCTGGCCTTTCAGGGACAGAGCATGATTTCATAGCTGTCATGACAACCATGGGTCTATCCCAGGTACTATCTTGCCCAACACATGAGGCTGGACACACGTTGGATTGAACGTTTTGCACCGGCCAGGAACAGGGGTTTCGATTATCAGGGGTCAAGTTATGACAGCATTGTCATGGTCAGACCGTTACCTTCTGAGGGCCCAGATCCCTGCCCTCCTTTGTGCCCACGGGGGTGGACCACCAGTTAGGCTGGTCCGCTCCCAGAGACTAATGGATGCCATTGAATTGCAGAACTCTCCGGGGGATTGACCCGCTGACCTTGATGGCCTCTCTGTCGATGACGTGGCTGGTCTATGGTATGCTGACTCCAGCCGTCCATATATTAGCACCCAAGCGTCTGCTTCCTCCGTGGGGGCAGTGCAGGTCTCCTTGGTATGGGGAGAAACAGAGGCTGCTAAAGCGGGTGGGCAGTCAGCATGCAGGTGGCACTCACTCATGCCAAAGCCAACTGACTCTGGCAGGCAGACTAGTGATGGCAGTGAAGAAAGCTTTCCACCGTAGCATCTACAAAGTGTCATCCAGTGGAGCTCTTCTAGGGGGTGAATAGTCTGCTGAATCCTGGCTGTCTCCATCTGAAGAGGGTATGGGGAAGGGGACTTTGTGGCAGACTCAAGACTAGTGGCAGGAGCAGCCCACCACTGTCAAGAACAGATCAGAGCACAGAAACGTTTGCACAAGTTCATCATTTTTATTTTTATACTTGTATTTGTGAAACAGAACCTCTTCTCAAAGAGGCTTCATCTATAGAACAAGTAATGACATTTCACTCTATTGCACTTCACAGAGTTGGGAAAGGTACAATTAAAGCACAGGTTTCACATTGCATGAACACCTTACACTGAATCTGGGCATACAAATCCAGTCATATATACTTAACTATTTACAGATCATTTGTCTTCACATACCGTGAGTTACACTGGATTATGTTTTAGCATTTTCATGCAGACTGTTGCTTTGGATCTTGGAGCGTTGGCAGCATTTAAAAAAGTTTTTTCTTGCTGCAAAAGAGAATACATTTTCACTTGAGTTACAAACTGTGCAAGTTGCTTGGTAAAGTAGGAACAAAGCATGTATTATACAGACAACCCTGATTATAATTAGACACTAAAGGCAGTAACACTTCTATTATAGTTTAGGGAGCAATAGGTAATAAAATAATTATCCATTTTTCAACCATATTTCCCCCTCTGCACAGTTTTCTTTAAAGCAACATTACAATGAAGTATTACGGTTTTTATTTTTCTTAGTGTATACAAATACCTTTCATTTAAATGGGAGCTTTCCATGCATAGTAACAAAGAAAACTTGATCCTTAAAGGTAGCATATGAGCTTTATTTAATGAACCCCTATCAGGATAGGGCAGTTACCTAGCTAAGATCTCACATCGGAGTTTTGAAAGTGCAGCCTTCAGTGCTGAAGACAAAGCTGTAGGAAGCACTTCCATTTCAAACTTAAGGAACTTGCCCAGCAAATCATATGGCATGTTATTTTTCTTCATGGGGACCATTTAACAAAATCTGTAATAGCTGTATCTCATCACAGAAAAAACAAATGAGTCACCGTCCACATGTGTCACTCTCTCTCCTTCCTTAGAAATTCTGGCTCGTGTATTCAATAGGAAGTCTTACGTTCCCAGTGTAGCCAGTCTCACCGCACAAAAGGTACTGGGAATATTCCTGGAGTTCACCTACTAGAAAATATTACATGTCCCTGGACAATGAAGCAGCCAAAAATTAAGGGAACTGATCAAAGTGGTTCCAAACATTGCATTAAAATTATAGCAAAGGCTACAAGGAGATCCCGAAAGCCCCGTCACATACTAATTAACAAACCTTTTGAGAAAAAACTGACATTTACCAAATTTTTGCTGTTTATACAATTCAGAAGCAAGCAAAAAAAATAGCAATACGTTTGCCTCAAGTACACCTAATTCAAAAAACTACATAGAGGAAGATTGAAGAGGTGTATTTGTTTAACTTAACACATTTCCTAATTTCAAGGCCAAGCTTCTGCCATTAAGTTTGGTAGCACAGAGCCATTTAAAAAAACATCCATTCTCGAAGGGGGGGGGGGGGGGGGGGGGGATGGCATAGCGATAAGCCGCTTTGGGGGCTGGGGGTGGGGGGGGGGGGGAGGAGGAGGAGGAGGAAAAGGGTAGCTGATGTTTTACACCAGTTCCTAACTATTTAAATTTCTTGGTCTGAACAGTCTGGTACACATTCAAGGTTCACATCCTACCACAACGTTCCTATCTGTCCACAGTCTTCTGCAGAATAACTTGCAGAGTAAACTTCATATGGGCATAAAAAAGATTATAAAGCTCTAGGGCTCAAACTGGAGAGCTAAACAGTTCAATTAGTATTATGCGAGAGTACTAGACCTGTGTGTTTTTCACTATTTACTGGCTGAATTAGTTTTTAAAAACGCTACAGCAAAAGGTCCTCACAGAAAAGTATACTTCCTATTATTTCAAATTTACACTGAACGGACAATTCAAAATCTTCAAAAACTAAGATTAAAACATTGCCTTTCTCCTTCATTTGTGCCAAAAAAAATTGGCACAAAAAAAGGTTTTACACTTCATTAACAAACGGAGGCTTTTGTATTTTAATTCATTTTGTGCTTCCCTGGGAGTTAGTAAAAGACAGACAACCATTAACTGCGCATTTTTTATTCTCGCCTTCTCAGTTTGTACATACAGATATGCACATTACCTGAGGTGTCATGAATCACTGGCCTCCATGAATTTTCTTGCCCATGTAGCAATCAAGAACCTTGCCAAATTACTTTATATTGATTGACTTGGTGTTTTCCAGATCCATCACTTAACTCACGCTGTGTAACTTTTGTCAATTTATATCCTTCTATGGACTGCAGGTTATTTTGACTGAAAACTGAATGGTTCCTTCCTCCTCCAGGGCTAAGTATCTGAACTAGGAGAATTATTTTTAGATATTTAATGTGCTATAAAAATTATATGAACATACACAGATTACACATTGCATACGGTACAAAAAAATAAAATTAAATTAAAAAAAAAAAAATCACAAAGAGGAGCTAATCATAGTCAAAAATAATCTAGAATCCCTGAACCTCTCTCTCTCTTGCAATATAACTACGGAATCCAAGATTGCTCCAAGGTGGTAGGTACAATCATGCTTTTTTGTAGTAGTACCAAAAGCTGCTACATCATCATCAGCATTCCCATTTCATGATTGCAATGAAGTGCTGGTAATTCCGGTACCTTTGCACGTGCCCAATGTCCACAAACAGCAAGTCTGATATTTAAGAGTAAACGTAGTTTTCAGCTAGCACAGCCCACCAGAATATTCATCGTCTTCCCCATTTCCATGGGAAGCAGCTGAAGCTGGTCCTCCTACTTTGTCCTGTGGAGTAACTGGTGATTTTTTCTTGATTCCCCCTCCTGGGACTGCCAGAGTTAGTCCCAGTTTGGCATACTAACAACAAAAACAACATGACAGATTAGCATCATATAAAAAGGACAGGTACTGCTTGCTTCACCCTGTAATCAGATTCGTCAATTAAGATATTTTATTTTATTTATTTATTTTCTGGATTTATACCCCGCCCCTCCTGAAAACAGCTCGGGGCGGCTTCCAGCTATAATACTACATATAAAATACATATAAAAACAATTTTTAAAACATCAAAACAATTCAGAATATTAAAACAGGGCCTGGGGAACACTAAAACAATAAATCAATAAATAGGGTAGGGGAGATAAAACCCTTTAACCCAGACTCCCTCCCTCCCCAAAGGCCTGGGTGAACAGCCAGGTTTTACAACTTCGCCGGTATGTCAATAAGCTTGCGGCCAGGCAAGCTTCCTCCAGAAGGGAGTTCCAAAGGCACGGCACGGCCACCGAGAACACCCTCTCCATTGTGGCCCCCCGCTTAACGCAGGGGACCTCCAAGAAGGCACCCCCGGGAGACCGAAGGAGCTGCTCTGGGGCGCGGACGACGAGGCGGTCCCCGAGGTACGAGGCGCCCAGACCGTGAAGGGCCTTATAGATCAACACCGAAACCTTGAACCTAGCTCAGCACGCTACTGGCAGCCAGTGCAAAGTCCGAAGCACTGGTGTAATGTGCTCCCGGCGACCCGTCCCCGACAGGAGACGGGCCGCCGCATTCTGCACTAGCTGCAGCCTTCGAATCAGGAACAAGGGAAACCCCATGTAGAGCGCGTAGCAGTACTCCAGCCTCGAGGTGACGAAGGCATGGATGAGGTAGGCCAGATCCGGGCTGGAGACGAACGGACACAGCCTCCGCACCAGATACAACTGGCAGAAACCAGCCTTCGTGACTGCCTCCACCTGCCGCTCCAGGCGGAGGTCCGCGTCCAGTATCACCCCCAAACTCCGTAGCTGCTGAGCTATAGGAGGACGAACCCCCCCAATCAGGGGGGCCACTACCTCCTTCGCTCTCCCCACCAACATCACCTCCGTCTTATCGGGGTTGAGCTTCAGTCTGCTCTGCCGCATCCATTCCGCTACGGCCTCCAAACACTGGGATAGCAATGAGACAGCAGGGTCTGGGTCAGTTGAAAAAGAGAGGTACAGCTGAGTATCATCAGCATATTGGTGACACCGCACCCCGAACCCTCTCACGACCTCCCCCAAGGGTTGCATGTATACATTAAATAATAATGGAGA
>QEPC01005230.1:1149743-1190147 GCA_003113815.1 Sphenodon punctatus
CTGAGAGATCTAGCAGGATGAGAAATGTTGAACATCCTGCGTCCATCTCCCGGCAGAGGTCGTCGACCAAGGCCACCAACGTCGTCTCAGTGCCATAGCCGGGGCGGAACCCAGATTGAAAAGGGTCCAGGAAACCGATGTTATCTAGATGCACCTGGAGCTGGAGTGCCACCTCCCGCTCAATAACCTTCCCTTTTTAGGGAAGGTTAGACACAGGTTGGTAACTGGCGAGCGCATCCATGTCCAAAGATGGTTTCTTCAGCAGGAGGCGCACCACAGCCTCCTTGAGGCTGGGTGACAACCTCCCCTGCTGCAAGGACGTGTTCACTACCCTCACCAGCACCATCCCCAACGTCTCCCTGGAGGCTTTCACCGATCAGGACAGGCATGGATCGAGTTCGCAACAGGTGGCCCTCACAGACCCCAAGACATCCGTCGCATCGGCCGGCGTCACTTCCTGAAACTCCCCCCATAAAGCTGGACCGGACGGGGCCTCCATCACCTCGCGCTCTCCCACTACTGCCCCTAATCCAGTGTCAAAGTCGCTCTGAATCCGTGCAATCTTGTCTGCGAAGTAGTTGACAAACTCCTCACAGCGGGCCTGGGACAAATCCCTGTCCAGGCGGAGGGAGGCCGAACTGACCAGACCCCGCACCGCCCGAAACAGCTCCGCCGGGCGTGACTTCGCAGATGCTATGAGGACAGCAAGGAACTCCTTCCTTGCTGTCCTCACAGTCTCCACATAGGACCGCAAATGGGCCCTATGGAGAAGTCGGTCGGAGTCAGATTGAGTCCGACGCCAGTGTCGCTCCAGCCTCCTCATTTCATACACCGCAGCCCCATAGTAAGTCAAGGGGCCCTGCGGTGACGAGACTGAGGCAGAGGGCGTCTCGGAGCCACCCTATCAATGGGCTGCTCCAGCAAGCTGTTCCAACGCTGGACCAGCTCATCGATAGAGTAACCGTCCAGGTCCAAGGTTAATTCCCTCAGGACCTCTTGGAACCGCTGGGGTTCCATCAGCCTCCGAGGGTGGACCAACCTAACTGGTCTGTCTTTCTTTATTCACTAAAGGCTGTTACAATCATAGTGTTGAAAGTTATAAAACGTACTTTGACACGTGACACCGCTAGTGCGCTACCACAGACTTACCCGGTTGGGGTTTGGGCTGCTACCGTGGCTGGGACTCAGCCAGGACTCCAAACCAATGTGACGGGGGCCTGAGCGCAGCGTAGGGGTGGCTCATGCCCCTCCCCGACAGGTGGCCATGGCAGCCACCATGCCCCCCATCCTGCCACTCCGGCCCGCGGTGTAATGTGAAAGCCTGCTTTACTCCAGGTCTGGCAGCCGAATCCCAACCGTGGTAGTGGCCAGCCCGGACTGACTCAGGGATTTCCCAGTCACAGACCAGGTTAGCCTCCACTACAGTCAGGATGCAGCCCAGGGAAACATCTGGCAAGCGCTTTTCAGTGTGACCGTGGCTCCCAGGTTAATTCACACTAAAGCGAGCTAACCCCAGCTGCCATCATGTTTGAAAACACTCTGCAAGCAAGACGAAGGAACAAGCTTCTGTACGGAATAGAACTAAATAATCAACCAACCATGTTACATAGTACAGTGTACTATGCCGAAATTCTATATAAAATTAGCATAGTGTTTTAAATGCATAGCACTGCCTATCTTATCTATTAGCCACTATACGAAAAAGCTGTACAATAGCCACTTTTAGTCGCATTAGAATCCCATATCTTCAAAATACAAGTTGATAACTCTGAAAATAAATCAGCAAATACCTTCAAGAAATGTACACTGGGATGGCCTACTGTGTACATTACCAAATTGCCTTTCTTTTTTTAAGTCTTCTTTTTATAAAACACGTTCTTATAGAAGAGCACTCCATTGAAAGGAAACCACTCAAGCAGCTTTGGCAAGCTGACGTAAAAATTGACGTTAAATTGACGTAAACATTGATATTAAGCAGCACACCGCACCAGAAACTACCCTTGGATTTTATTTATTAAATTTAAAGTTTTATCCTGGCCTATCACCAAAGGCTCAGGGCAGCTAACATCATAACACGCATACACACACAAAATACAAAAAGGAAAATCCCCCCCAAATGTCATAAAATCTACATAAAAAAACCCAAATCCTAACCCTGCCTGTTAAATTCCTGACCAAATAAATAGGTCTTACACTGCCTCTGGAAGATGCTCAGACTAGGGCTTAGGCAAACCCCCAAAGGAAGGGACTTCCAAAGCCATAGAGCAGATACCAAGAATGCCTCTCTGCGAGCCCCAGTCAAGGACAGCTGGGCCCACGATGGAATTTGTAGAAGCGCATACTCTCACAGGCCATGGAGGGACATGGGGGTCTTTTCGATATGTATGGCCCAGGTTGTTTAGGGCTTCATAGGTAAAAACCAGCACCTTGAATTGTGCTCAGAATACTATTGGTAGCCAGTGCAGACTCTGGAGCACTGGCGTAATGTGCTCCCAGTGACCCCTCCCACCAAGAGGCGAGTTGCTATGGTCGCACCAGCTGCAGCCCACAAACAGTCTTTAAAGGCAGCCCCACGTAGAGCATACTACAGTTGTAATGAAGACATGGATGACTGTGGCCAGATCTCCATCTGAAAGAAAAGGTTGCAGTCTTCTCACCAGATGGAGTTGGTGAGAAGCACTCCTAGCCACGGCTATGACATGGTGTTCCCAATGCAGCTCAGGATCCACGAGCACCCTATGGCTGTGAACTTTGCATATCTCAAAATCAGCTCAGTTTGTTAAAAGCAAGATTGCATCATTACTAGTAGTACAGTTGGTTTACATTGGAGGCAGAGTGTTCTGCTCCATACGCTCCAGAAGCTGAAGTAACTAAACTTTTATCCTGTTCACTGAGGCATTGACCAATGCCTTAAACAGTATGACTGCCTCCATAAGAAGCTACTCATTTATCTAGGCTTCTAAAACCAAAAAAGAAGGCCACTCCAATGGGGAAATTTATACGGGTGAGAAGTAAACAGAAATCCAAGATAAAAAACACAACAAACCTGGTGATTATTTGCAATTGGCACAGCTCTCTCTTACAAGAGGATGATATAAAAACCTGTATGAAGTGCCAACTTACATCATTGTCCATGTATTTGAAGAGTGGTGAATTGCAGACATCAGAAACTTGATCCTGGTCTTGTTGGTCATATCCTTCTAGTAGCTGTTCTAGTGCTGCACAGTCTTCACTCCCATTGAACCCTGGTATGCTGAAGGAAAAGCAAGTTCCAGGAGTATAGTTAATTAGCCCACTCGTTGTGCAAGTTTTTGTTTACATGTATGCAGTATTTCGAGATGGAGGAGTACTAGACGAAAGATTTGTGTTTAGTCAAGACAAACCAAGATAGTTTTGTGTTGCTACTTAATCTTAAAATGCAACAAAGACAAAAAGATTCCTTGGTATGAAAAGACAGTTTTATATATAATCTGCATAGCTGTAATCAACAATTCTTAGTATTTAAATTGGGAGACAGAAAATCATGGTCCTAAATATAGAAGTACTCCAAGTTGAGTTTTAAAAACCAATCACTATATTTCATTTTTCTTTCACCCTGCACACACTGATTCATACGCAGGCTATCACTGTGGAGAGTGGTGGAGATGGGGTCGCCTTAAGTAGACCAAGGCTTTCGTATTTTAATTCATTTTGTGCTTCCCCAGGAGTTAGTACAAGACAGTCATTCTTAATGACTCATCCTTAGGTATTGTGCATTCTTAATACCAGTCTAAGAACTAAGGGGCAAGGAAATTGTAAAGACGGTAAATTCAGTTAGCAAAAGCCAGAAAGCCCTGTTCTGAAAATACAGAGTGAAAAGAGCTCTTTTCTCTCTGTTTATCAAGAAGCAGACATATCAGTAATATGTAAAAGAAAAATGGGAGAACATGGAACAAACTGAAGCCAATTCCATGCCCCATGCATGCACGCTGAGGGCCCCATGCCAGGGGTATGCACAGTTTGAGCGTGCATACATGCACGCCAAGTATGCTGAGCATGCCGGTCCATGGGGTATGGGATCGGCCCCACTGTCTCCCTTTTCATCTTTTCTTTAAAAAATAAAATTGGGTGTTCTGAAAAAGAAAAAAAAAGGAAGCTAGAGAATTCAAACTGAAAAGTTGCTCTAGCCATTTAATTTTGAAGCAAACAAACTTATATGAGCATGTAAATTCTTTAAGGGTTATGAACGCCTTGCTACAAGCCAATATGAAAAACAGTTGTACCACTACAGTTAGCAGTTTGAAAAGAAGAAATGTTTTCCAAAATGTTCTCTAAAAGACAACCATTCTCAGAGTATAAGCTTACAACATATGGAGATACAGAGCTGCCCCGTGCGTATTTAATCAACATTCATTTGAATTATATTCAACACAACTAAAGTTTAAGGTTAAACAACAAGGAGGCAAATAAATGTCTTACCTATAGCTTTCCCTGACACATCTTTCTGCAGCAACATAGTCATTTCTGTGAAGATGAACTAAGACTTGAGCAATAGTTTTCTAAAATAAAAGAAATGGCTGATCACACTTTAGCAACACAGTAAGATATTTTATTTCAAGGATTGTAGTAATAGTTAAGTAATCCTGTAGCTCCATCAGAAAAATGCAAAGACATTAGAACTGATAGCAAAACTGGGCTGCACCTCCCTTTAAAACAACAACAACAACGATGCAGCAGCTGGGGTAGTCCAGTACAGTTGAATTGACCATAGGAAACAGCACTTATCTGCACCAGCTAAGGACCTGGTTCAGTCATCTTTTTTGAAAGGTATAGAGAAAGAGAACAGTGTAATTGAATTGCATGATAACTTTAGATCTCAGCCAAGATTTACCAGTGCACCCCTTAAAAAGTTAAGCAAATGATTTAGAGCCACAGGAAACACTTGCTGTCTCCCCTTTTTAAAATTTAGAAGGATATCAGCTCATCTCATATTGTTGTTTCCTCCCACGCTACCAGTTAAGCAGTACTTGCAGGTTTCTCCTGCAAAGCTATTTTCTGGCATACAGCATTTTCAAAATGCTACTAACTTGTAATTCCAGTAAAGGGAGGAAGGCAGGGACTAGAAGTTAAAACGTGTGATTACACAGACAGAAACATATCCTCATACTACAAAGCATCCAGTGCCATTGAGCTAGAGATGCTGTCAGCCACACACACACACAAATCAATTTTCCTTTGTATATTTCTATTTTATAAAAAAAGGGGGGAAACGGCTACTTGGCTTGTTACCTTGTAACACGTTGGATAATTTTCAATTTCTTTATAAATATTCTTTTCCTTCTGAAGAGACAATGCAGCCTCATCAAGTCTAAAACACACAAAAATGTAAGGAGTTGATGTGAAACAGTTATAAAGAAACCACAACAACAGAAATCAATTTGGTGTAATAGATTATCTCATTCAGACCTCCAGAAGTCAGTCTGCATTTTCAGTTATTCATAAGAGTCAGACTCGGACCCTTAAGCTGGGAAACAGACACTCACCATGCTAAATTAGAATGAAGTTTAGTGCTCGCAGTCAGTGTTAAGGATTCAAAGTCAATCCACCTCTTCTCCCCAAACTTCTAAAACAGACACCTGCTGACAGTTTATTATTAATTATTCATATCTCACCAGCTGTGTATGTGGCACTGTACAATCATTACAAACAGGTCTCCTACAGGTCAGACCTCCTACCCCCATTCACTTTTAATCCCCCTGCTTTAAAGAATGCTCATCTGGAAAATGGGAATACCACCAAGTTTTTCCATGGCATGTCCTCCTTTGGGACGAGTAACATGTACTTCCAACATAAAGTGAAAGATGAAAGCCAAAGTTCTCCAGTAACTGCAATTATACTTCCTGGATGAAATGTTCAAGGGACACACCAAAAAAGCCCCAAACAAAACAAAAGCACAACTAGGTGTTTTGACAGTCAAAGATAGTCCAACCAATCAAGCTGAACCTGTGTCTTGGCAGACACCAGTATACGTTTACTGTTTCCACATAGCAACTTAGAATGATCAATGGTTTATCATCAAACTGGTAGAAGGTATCAAGTGAGGTCCCCTATCCTGGGTCTGGTGCTACTCATAATTGTTATAAATAACTTGGATGAAGGAGGGAATACTTACCAAGTTTGCAAATGGAACAACAACACTAGGAGGGGAGCTAACACCTTGAATGATGGAATTAAGTTTCAACAAAGTGAGACTGTAGATCTGGGATGAAAGTTACAAAATGAAATTCAACCGAGATAAATTGAGAACTTTACATTTAGGGAAGAAAACTCAAATAAGCAAGTTCAATGTGTGTGTTTGGGGGGGGGGGGAGGGGGGAGGAGAACACCCCTAGCTTGGCAAACAGTTGATCGCAAACTGAACATAAGCCAGAAATGTGATGTGACGGCAAAAGACGATTAATGCAGTTTTAGGATGCATTATTTCCAAGTCAGCGCAAGTAAGAATGCCACTCTGTTCGGCACTAGTCAGAGCTCACCTGGAATACTGTATCCAGTTTGGGGCGTCTCATTTTAAGACAGACATTTACAATCTGGAGCAGGTTCAAAGGAGGGCAGCAAAGAGGATAAAGGAGAATTGGTCACCTACCTCGGTGAATTCCTTTCTCTCCTGCACTCCGGATACTCCTCCATGCAGGTAGCTTCTCCCTTTGACTGCCAGGAGGCAGTACTCAAAGTTCTTTTGCGCATGCGTGCCGAGCTACCCCTTTCTCCTTCCCCGTCAGTCAGTTCCATAGCAGAGGACTGACCAGCCATAATCATGTATCCTCATGAAAAAGAAATGTAGCTAACAACAACAGTGAGAGTAACTCGAAGATTGAACAAGGAGAACAACTTGAACCTTGAACTCTAGCCTTATGGATATATTTGGCTGAAGAAAATTATTGCATTAGTTAATACTGGATTCACCTCACCCCCCTCCCCAATTCTGCGCTGTTTGATGCGGGCGTGGGGGGGTCGGGGGAGTATCTGGAGCGCAGGAAAGAAAGGAATTCACTGAGGTAGGTGACCAATTCTCCTTTCCCCCCCCTGCCTCCGGATAGTCCTCCATGCGGGATATACCTGAGCAAAGTACCCCTAAGTGTGGGAGCAAACAGCGCCAGGATCATCCAGCACTGCCTGAAGCACCCTCCTACCAAAGGCAGCCTCAGCTGATTGGTACACATCTATTTTATAATGCTTGACAAACGTATGGATGGATGACCAAGTAGCCGCCCTACATATTTCGTCATATGATGCCTGGGCCTTGAAAGCGTAAGAGGTAGCTGCTCCTCTCACCGAATGTGCCCAGATCTGTGTAGGGGGAACCCTTCCTTTTGCCTTACAGGCTTCAACTATGCATTGTTTTACCCATTTTGCGACAAGTGTTTTTGATGCCTTGTACCCTGGTCTAATGTCAACAAATAGGGCTGAAGATTTTCGGAATCCCTGTGTCCTTGTTAGGTAGGTCTTAAGTGATCTACACACATCTAACTTATACCACATTTTCTCTCTTGGATGAACTGGATTGGGACAAAAGGATGGTAAAACAAGGTTCTGAGCTCTGTGAAAAATCGAGTTCACCTTGGACACAAACGCTGGATCTAGGGACAAGGTGACTGATTGTTTCTGAAAGGAGCAGAAGTTCTCTTCTATAGATAGCAGTCCCAGCTCAGATATCCTTCTGGCTGAAGTTACAGCTACTAAGAAGGCAACCTTAATTGATAGCATGTAGAGGGAAACTTGGGAAAGTGGCTCAAAGGGCGCTCTTGTGAGAGCATCCAGTACTAGATTTAAGTTCCACGAAGGACATCTGTGTATTACTGGGGGAGATATCAATTTGGACACCCTTATGAATTGTCTCGCATATCTATGGGCAGAAATGGGTTTATTGGAGAAGGCCCTCAATACGGAGTATAGCACCACTGCCTGCCTAGCTAGGGTGTTTGGTTTCAACCCCTTATCTAGCCCAGACTGCAGGAATTCTAGTACTTCCGGGACCCCTACCCTACCCAGATCCTGATTCTTTGACTTTGCCCAATTTGCGAAGGCTCGCTGTGTAGTTCTGTAGGCCCTTCTGGTGGCTCGTCTTCTGGATAGTAGGAAGGTTGAAAGGACGGCCTCAGAGTAACCCTTTTTTCTTAGAGCGGAGCGTTCAATCTCCATGCCGTCAGCTTCAGGACCTGCAAGTTGTCGTGTAGTAGTGGGCCCTGTTTGGTAGGGTTAGTCGGGTTACATGAGGATGCTGACTCAACTGTATCGGATCCAAGAATCATGGACTTCTGGGCCACCACGGGGTTATCAATATCACCTGGGCCCTTTCCTTGTAAATCTTCGCTACTGTTCTTGTTACAAGAGGGAAAGGCAGGAATGCGTAGAGGAGACCCTTTGGCCATGGCTGGTTCAGTGCATCCACTGCTACAGTGCCTTTGGATAGAAATTTGCTCATGAACAGTGGAACCTGGTTGTTTTCCGGGGATGCAAACAGATCCATTACTGGACGCCCGAACTGGTGAGTAAGGTTCCTGAAGACTTCCTTGTCGAGAGATCATTCGTGAGGGTCTACCGTGCGCCAGCTGAGCCAATCCACCCAAGAGTTGTCCAGGCCCCTGATGTGAAGCGCCTTCTGGGACAGCAGGTGAGATTGCGCCCACAGGAACAGTTTGACTGCTTCCTGATGTAGGGTATGAGACCTTGATCCTCCCTGATGGTTTATGTACACCTTCGCTGTGGTGTTGTCCGTGTACACCAGGATATAGCGATTTTTGTATCAAGGCCAGCCGGATTGCTTTCAGTTCCAGAAAGTGTATGCTCCTGTGTGAGTCTCTCTTGCTCCAGAGCCCTTGGACCGGAGTGAGCTCCCCATCCCGTTAAGCTCACCTCTGTTGTGACTATCGCCCTGCTGGGCTCCGACAACGGGGTACTTCTTTTCCAAGGTTGTTGGCCTTAACCAACAGGACATTGAGGGTCCGAGGTCCGGTGGAATGATAACCCATGGGTTGAGGCCGAGAGGTAGCTCTCACTGCATAGGTTGCATCAGCTGCTGCAAGGGTCTGAGATGTAGCTGGCCCCATTGCACCTGCCGCGTGCAAAATATGAGTAGCCTGAGAAGCTGTGCTAAGGTCTTTAGCCTCATGCGCCATCGTACCTGCAATATCCGGATCAGCCGGTGTACCTTCTGTTGACGGCTGACTGGGATGAGGGCGACGTCTAAGCAAGTATCTAGCACCACTCCCAGATGTTCCAACCTGTGCGTGGGTGTCAAGGAGCTCTTTTCTCTGTTGATAAGAAAACCATGATGCGTTAGACACGGAATTGCTCTGTTCCTGTGTGCTATGGTCTTGGCTTCTGTCTGAGCCTTGATAAGGATGTCATCTAGGTAGGGGTATATATGGATCCCCTCCCTGCAAAGATTGCTATGACAGGAATCAATAGTTTCGTGAATGTCCATGGGGCTGATGACAGGCCGAAGGGGAGTGCCTGGAACTGCCAGTGTGCGCCCTGGTAACAAAATCTGAGCCATTTCCTGTGTGCCGGAGCTATCGGTACATGAAGGTAAGCACTCCTCAGATCTAGGGACACCATCCAGTCTCCTTGTCTTAGGCTATGAGAGATGGACCTGACAGTTTCCATTTTTACTGATTGATGGGAGTGCCTTTAAGTCGAGAATGACCCTCCGGGTCCGATTTCTTTGTAACTAGGAATAAAATTGAGTAATGACTGAGGCTGCACTCCTCCTTCGGAACCCTCTCTATGGCTAAAATGGTTTGCAGCCTTGATATTTCTAGGAGCATTGTCTGATGTTTTGCTTGGTTGCTTGAGGAGGGCGAGACTAAGAATCTTTCTCTGAGGGACCTGGTGAACTCCACTCCATATCCTTGTTTGACGATGGACAGAGCCCATCCGTCCGAGAGGGAACTTTCCCAGACTCCTGAAAAGATCGTAAGCCTTCCTCCCACCCTTGTGTCCCCGGGACAGTCAGGCATCCTGCTTGGGCTGTCCTGGAGCAGGGCCCTTAGGTCTTTGCCTGTCAAATCTGCTGTATCCTTGACCTTTGGGTCGAAAGGAAAAACTCTGGGAGGGTTCTCTATTGAGTTGGGGTTGAAATTTATTGAATGCTCCTGAGGTGCCCCCAACTTTGAAGTTTGGTCCTCAAAAGGGCTTTCTCTTAGAGCCAAATTGTTGCAGGGTTTTGGTTTCGGCTAGAACCTTGTCTAAGGACATACTGAATAATTTAAGCCCTTTTTAAGGTCTGGATATCATAGGTTTTTGGCTATGGTATCGCCCTGCCATGACCTTAACCAGATCCTCCTTCTGGCTGACACACAACCTGCTATGGAGCAAGTCGACCATGTCATGGAGTCCATGGTGGAGTCCACCAGTAGCGAAGTAGCTAGGAGGATACTAGAGGAGACAGTCTGGGATTTTCTCTCTGATAACTCTGGGTCCTGGAGATCCTGGAACCAGGATAATAGGGCTCAGGCTACAAATGAGGGTAGGATGTTAATCCTTAGGGAGGAGGCAGCGTAATCCAGTACCCTCCTAAGGGAGATGTCCACGGCCCTGTTAGTTGGGTCCCTTGGGGCCCTGTCAGTTGGGTCCCTTCAGTGGGGAACACAGTTTGTCTGGTCAGAGACGCTGCTACGGCGTCCACTTTGAGGTTTTTAAAAAGTGGCTCCTTTTTTCTGGAGAAGGCATATAATGCCTCTTGGGTTCTATTCATTCTGCGGGATTTCCATTCTTCCAACACTAATCTCTCGAAGGCTTTATCTAAGGGAACTCCATGGTCTCTGCCATGGATACTGGGTATGTAGTCCCTTTTCTCCTCCTATTGCGAGTCAAAGGAATCATCCTTAATGGGCTTCTCCTGTAACTTTAGAGTTTTTACTATCAGGTCTAACAACTCCTCTCTGTAATGTAAGGAGAACTGTCTTTTTCTTTTGGGTCAGCCTTGGCTGCCACGTACTCCCCCTCCTCTAATGCTGAATCCCCCCGAGAGTCCTATTCAGATAAGGTATCCCCACAGTCGCATTTGTCCCTGTTCTTGAGCTCTGGAGCTTTTGGAATTTTCCTCTGAAGAGCTTTCCCCAGAGGACTGAGGGGAGGCTAAAAGTGAGGCAGCAGCGCCACCTGGTGTGGCTTTGAGTCTCCCTGCCCTTTTTTCCAACTGATTTCTGGGGGGTTTTGCCTTCGTTTTAGTGGGAACCCTCTTTCTTTTCCCCTTAGTCTGCAAATCACACAACCTGTCGAGTGACTGCAAGATTTTTCCCATAGACAGAGCCAGGGATGCCACAGAGGGATCTTGCTGGCTAGGTACTTGTGTTTCTGTGGCTGTACTCGCGTCCACTGCCAGGTTCTGCATACTGCCCCGTGCCTCTGCCGCAGGAGAGCAATCGGGGCTCCCGGCTCTGGGGATTGCCGGCCTGAGCTGACTCACGCAGCCGTGGAGTCAGTTCTGTGACCGGGGGGTGTGGGGGGGGGAGGAAACAGTGGCTAGGACTGGGCACCGGGCGCAGTCTGGGTCTTCTCCCTGCTCGCTTCCCCCGCTCCCAGGCACCTAGTGAGGGAGCTGGCCTGGGCTTCGACGCTGTTCCCCCGACCTTGTCCGGGAAAGGCTTGCCCTACAGCCCCACCAGAGGAGCAACAGCTCCCTCCTCCGCTATAAGGTTCGGCGCCTCAGTGATTGAGCAGGAAATCCAGTTGCCTGTGATCCGTCGCGCTCCTAACGGTGGCTCAGAAAAACCTCCTGTTGTTCCGAAGGCACAAAACAGACTGACGGGGAAGGAGAATGGGGTAGCTCGGCACGCATGCGCAAAACAGAACTTTGAGTACTGCCTCCTGGAGGTCAAAGGGAGAAGCTACCTGCACGGAGAACTATCCAGAGGCAGGGGGAGAAAGGGTGCTGAAAGCAAGTCTTATGAAGAAAGATTGAAGGAACTATGTATGTTCAGCCTAGCTAACAGCAGATTAAGGAGACACATATAGTCTTGAAATATCCAAGGGACTGCCACAAAGACGATGGCAACACACAGTTTCTTCAATGCTACAGAAAGCAGGACTAGTTAAATGGGCTCAAGTTAAAGATAAGACTAGTTAAATATCAGGAAAAACAGCAATCCTAAAAGCAAGAGCAACGGAACAAGTTGCCTAGGGAGATTGCAGCCTCTCTGTCACTAGAGGTTTTCCAAGAGACTCAAAAGCCATCTGTGCAGGATGTTGTAACTGTAGGTCATCCTGCATCCAAACAGGGGGTTGGGCTAGATGACCCATTAGCTGCCACCTATGACAAGAACTTTTGAAAAAAGCCAGGGGGCGGGGGGAAAAAAAGCAAAGTGGCACCCATGAGTAAAGATTTCAATGTTTGAAAGAGAATGAGTTCAAGCGGTATACCTGCGTCCTCTGACTAGAAGCCTTGAGGCCTTTCCAAGCATTTCTACTGCTTGCCGTAAGCGTTCTTCATTCTAAAGAGGGTGGGGGGAAAACACAAGCAGTAGAGGCTTTAAACTTGTGCAACTTCTTGTTTCTAATTTTTCTCTCTTTAAAGAGCATCAAGTACACCTGCTCTAATTTTGGTTATTTTGTAAAGAAATATCTTCCTCAGCTTAAAGCACGACTCCCTCCCTCTGGATCACACAACAGGCGAAAGTAACTTGGCTAGGATATGAAATTCAGATTCTAAATGACAGGAGATAAGAGCAGTGGTAGGAAAGGTGCAAAGCAAGAATCTACACTTTAAGGCTTAATTGGCATTCTGCTAGGAGCTACGTTTCCGCTTCCACAACTTTTACATGGCCCACTAATGCAAGAGAAAAAAAAAAATAGCACCCAGGACTCAAATTCAGGTTTTATACTTTGTTGAGTATGAAGTCGACACAACTATCCGACTTTCCCTGAGCACCTTTGTGTTTCTCAATCTTTATTTCTTTGCAGGTGAAAAAACCCAGTGGTTTATAGGTACTTACTTCAAACACTGCAGCTGTCTGCTGATACAGCTGTATAGCTTTGTCTGGGTTCACATTTTCTATTAGCCTGAAATAAAGTAGGCCAGCGTTATTCCTCAGTTCCAGTCGTACAATTCTCGTTTTTTTCTGTATTCGGGTTATATATATATATATATATATTAAAAAGCCAACACCAATGCCTTGAGATAGTTCCTAGCTGTCCAAACTGGAGGCTTACTTTCCAGCCCGATCCAGTGAAATTGCTGCTGTGTCTGGTGTTCCATTTTCCAAGTACATCATGCTGGCTTTCTCAATCAGTTGTACTGCTTCAGGAAGCCTTTGCATCTCCTGGAAATTAAAAAGTTAGAGGCACACCTGCATCAGGAACCATGTCAAGATGGACCAAACAAATGCATCTGGTATTTTATAACATTTTATTTACTTGGGTATTGCAGTTTCCACAATTTATAAAAGAACTACAGCCACAAACCAATAAAAAGGACCAAAGAACGTTTGCTTGTCCTCTGCCCAACCTCGTCTGTTGCAAAGTTAACCTTTTTTTGTTCATTATATTAGTCACATGTTGAAATAATTAGAAGGGTAGAAATCGCATGGTTGAGTCATCAAAGCCATATTAGCCAGCCCTCTCCTGTTAATGCATTTCAACCGTGGAGTCGTTACACTGGTCTCCTAGTTGAGTATTCATTCCTACAAGTAAACTTTTGCAGACTTCTGATGTGACCGTTGACTTTTCTGCATCACTTAATTTGAAATTGGAGTAATCATAATTCTCTGAAAGTATTTTATCTTGGGTTAAGAACCACATTTTAAGTTACCAAAACTGACTTAGAAAAGTAATCTGAAATACTTTGATCTAAGTTGATTTACTTACTTCCAAATTATGTTTTCATTTATTTACTGAATCCATTCAGTGATCTACTTAAGTCTGCAAAATCTGTCAGGATTCTGATTTGTTTTACAGGTAACTCGATTACAGCAACAATTTCTCTTAATGCAAGGTGTATGCTAATATAGCACAAGGAAGCTAAGAGGTACGAAATTTGTCACCTCGAAGTGTGATCATGTAAGCTTACAGCAGGATTATGAGGTAAATGCTGGAGGAAGTGTACATAGTAGATATGGACACCCTGTACCATGCCACAAGCTAATGAGTTTTCACTATATAAAGCAAATACATCACTTCTAGAAACAAAATATGAGGTGACCCATACAAGCACTTTCAGGTAATATGCCGATATAATACTTTGTAGCTTCTTAAACAAATTCCAAATTAGCCCAAACATAAGTCTACGTCACCTAGAAAAACAATTTTTCCTTTTTTCAAATCTTAAGAGTGCCATTGTTGCTTCCATTTCTGGCATTTCCTACATTACATGCAACGGGTTATAAAGCTGGAGGAGGTTATGAAGGGTGAAGTAACCCACTCATTCTCCCACTCAGATATGTAGAGGTCAGCTGTCACAATGTGAGACACAATCTAATAACTTATTGTTCTCTGCAACAATGCCATTCCTGGAAATTCCCAGGATTTAAAAAATACTGATGATACTTGTTTTCCAGCTTTCAATTGAGTGTGAAGAGGAGTCCCCTATAGGAAATTCCAGGAAAGCATAGCTCCTCAGGAGCATGGAAACATCGTCACATGGACAATTCTGTAATTGGGGGGGGGAAGAGAGAATTAGCTATTATGAAGTTCAAATTCCTCCTTCCATTCTTCCTTGCCCCACCCCACAAAAAAATCCCATTAGTACACGTTCTCATTCAGATACCGAAATCTGTTCTAGAAAACGACTACACATAGTGTTACTTTACTGAAAATAGAAAAATTGTGTCACACCAGGTACTTTTTAAAAGGTAATAAAATCAAGAGCCCCGATTCTGTTTAGCACATACCTTCCACGTAAGAATGGCATGGCTTAAAATACTTAGGGAAAAAATAAGGGCCTACAAGAGAAATGCCTGCAATTTTAATATTGCAAGCTAAATATTTAATATGACTGAATATCCAGTATTACAGTTCTCATGTATTAGTTTTAATACCTTTAGCATCATGCCAGCTTGTTCATAAGCCCTGTGAAGAGAAAGAACTCAAGTCATTACTTTGTTTCGGCAATTCGAAGGAATATATTTTGCTATGTACTAAACGCTACTGTATAGGAGCTAATTTAGTTCTCAACGATGCATGTATCAAGCATTGAGCTTTTATCAACCAAGATATATGCTCTCATGTGTACCTTTTGACAATGCTCCAAGAAAGATGAAAACAATTAAAAAAACAACCCCTATTCAGAGAGCAGGGTTGTGTCTATTATGCAAGGCAGATACTGCCATAAGAATTTCAAAACTATTGAGTAGTCTTCTCAGTGTTTACCAGAAGCTGAACAGAAGGACAGGGAAGATGTGTTCTCTCTCTACAGACTTTTGAACACAGTGGAGCAAGAATTTTATTGGTAAAGAAAAGTTATTTTTTTACCAAATATTATACGACTTAATTTGGGCAATTAGCAACCTAGATGAAGTTTTAAATTTGTGAACATACAGAATTGCTATTCTGATTGTACATGAAGTAAAACAAACAATAAATAGGAAACAAGATAGCATCTACATTGTAGACTGAAGAGATAATAGAAGTGACTGAGAAAGTACTGAAAATTTGCCTTCAACAAGAGCTGCAGTTTCCCCCAAGTTACTTATAAGGCCTGCTCCAACATCAATCAAGTCACTTGCAGCTTTGCTATTTATTTCAATGGCAGCAGAACCAGAGCCAATGTTTTCTTTTTTGAAAGAATGCTAGTTTAGCTACATTTCACCTTTACTGGGAAACGTAGCAAACGGTTGAGAAATTTACACTTACTTGGCAGCATGGAAGAGGCTGGATGTAATGGACCAAAGTTAAGGATATGAAACATATAAGTATGACAGGTTTCCATACAAAAATAAATTTACCAAAAGATTAAGACAACAGAATTCTTATCCACATAGCAATTCCTAACAGAATATTCATTCAGAGGCAAAGCTAATCTTATAAGTATGCATGCAAAAGAAAAAGACCAGAGGGTCTGGCTGATAAAGGGATTTCCAATCCTGCTTGAAAAGAACAGAGCTGAGCAGAGGGCTAGTTTGTGCCTGCCTGCCCCAAACAGGTGTGAATGGCAGAGATGGGGTGGGGTGGGGACTCCCCTGATGTAGGATGGTGGCCCCCAGAGGGCCCATGGGGTGACAGAAGACACCTGGTGAGCAGAGGGCCAAGCAGGTAAATACCTGTGTCGGACACCACCCCCTCCTCTCTCCCCGTTGAGCCATGCACCCAGGAGCTTCTGGTGTTCGGGGTACTGCTCTGTCTTCCAAGAGCTTTTGGAACCCCTGACAACATTTATCTCAGATCAGGACAAGACGTCAGGACTGCATAATTTCTTGTCAAACCAGGAGATCTGAAGATTCTCCCCTTCATTTTACGTATTTCTTTTCTGTGAGCTATATATCCCATGTGCACACAAAAAGGAAAGGTTTTGTTCAATGAACTCTGGCCGTTTTTAAAAGGACTGTGTGGGTTGGGGGATGGGTGCGTGCCGGTGGTGGGTGTGCACCCGTTCCCACAGGTGCACATCCACCTCCACCCATGGAGCCTCCTCCAGTTTGCTGGATGGCTTTGTGGGTGGGTGATGGGTGTTTTCCAACTGCCACCTCATTTACATGGATATCCCCACCACCACATACCCACCCACACATCTGTGGGGGGGGGGGGGGAGGAAGGCGGAGTCTGTGTAAAAATGGCTTTTGTTGCAACAGGGAATTTCATTAAGGAAACAAAGCTTTGCCTCACCAAAAAAAGGCACATTTCCCCCCATTGCTTTTAAAATAAGCTAAGAGCAAAGCAGATTGTGAAGATGCACATAAAGCCAACACTGAAGAGAATCTTTGTTGTTATGCTGTGCATTATACATACGAGGAGTGAACAATAATTCCTAAGCCTAACACAGAAACAATAAATGTACAATGAAAATATTTTTATTTCTCAACATAATCCTGAACATCTGTGTGCTTGGCCCAGTAATGCTGCAACATTTTTATCCCTTCCATTTGTCACGGCTCTCCATTTGTCTGTAACAGTTAAGTTACAGCAGCCATCACCTCATTGTCACTCTCAACTCTTTTCCACAGAAGTGATCCTTTAATTGTGGAAACAGAAGTCACTAGGAGCCAGGTCAAGCGAATAGCATGGGTGATCGAGTAGTTTGAAGCCCACTTCATGAATGGCAACCATTGCAACATGGGACCTGTGAACTGGCACACTGTCCTGGTGGAACAGCACACAGTGATCCAACCTTCTCTGCCTGTTCTCTTTTAGTGCAACACACAACTTCTGAACCAAATCTGCATATTAACTGCCTGTTATTGTCTGTCCAAATAATCAATAAACATCCTCAGCATCCCCAAAAACTGAGGCTATGGCTGTGGCAGCACTTCGTTGAACAAGAAACTTCTTTGGAGCAAGAGATCGATGATGCTGCCATTGATTGGATTGTTCCTTTTTCTCTGGATCAAAATGGTGAACCCACGTCTCATCCATAGCGACATATTGCCTGCAAAATGCTTCAGGATCCTTCTGGAACTTTGTCAAAAGTGCTTGTGAAAATGTCACTCTGATTAGTTTCTGATCACTGTCAACATTCGTGGGATCCATCTTGCCAATAATGTTTTCATACCCAATTGCTCTGTCAATATGGACTACACTGTACCAACACTAGACCCCATGATCTCTCAGATTTTTCAGATAGTGATCCATCGATCTGCCATCACCATATCAGGAACTGGATTAATGAGTTCCTCAGGGCATGACTGTTGTTGGTCAGACACTGTGAGGGGGCATCTTCACAAGACTGCCTATCCATCTTAAATTCACATGTCCATTTCTTCACTGTAGCATATGATGGGATAGAGTCCCCTAAAATATCCACCAGGTCATTATGGATTTCAGCTGGTGTTAAAGGTTTCTTCTGTAAATATTTAATCAGTGCTCACAACTCCATTGGCTCCATTTTTCACAGCTCACCCACATTCCTGATCATCCAGATCAGGAAAAAAACCAAACCCATTAATCCCACATACTTCAAACATTTGTTTTTTTAAAATAATTTTTTATTGTTTTATCCAACTTGGGAAATAGTTAACAAATAAGTAGTTTACAAAATCAGAAGAAACCAAGCCCTTTTTCTTGGTCTTGAAGTACATAGCATTTCATATTAAGAAAATCTTTGGTGCATACAATTAACTTAAAAATACCGATCAAATAATATCATTTTATCAGACGGGAGAAGCTCTTCAGATTCAATTACTGCAATAATACTAAACCATATCACCTCAAAGTCCTTTTTCTTGTCCTTTAATTCTGCCATAAGTTTGTCCATGGTAAAAAGATACCAAATCCGGCTTGTCCATTCTTGGAGAGGAAGGGGTCCTGTCGTTTTCCAATGTTGGGCTATTATGCTGTAAGGCATAGTATTTTTGAAGCTTCCTGATGTAGTTTTAGCATCTCGCTGTCGGGGTATAAACCCAATATAGCTATTTCAAGTTTGAATGGTACTATAGTTCCATTTACCATTTTAAGGAATGACCACACCTGATTCCCAAAAAATTTGAGTATATATACAATCCCAGAGAGTGTTTCAAAGTACCCGGTTGTCCACAGCCCTTCCAGCAGAGGCCACTATTATGTTTTTCCCCATATTTTAATTGTGAAGGTGTCAGATAAAATCTAGTAGTGGCCTTTAATTGGGTTTCTCTTACTTCTAAGGCAGATGCGTAATTATGCATATGTCTCCAGATCATTTTAATTTCTGGTTCCGTAAATTCCTTGTTTAAATCCTTTTTCCATTTAGTAAGATGGGAATGTTGTGAGGAATATAAAAACAACTTAAGTTCCTTATAAATGCTGGATAATTTACCCCGTGGCCCTGTCAAATTGAAAAATATCCTTTAAGTTCCCATAGGATTTCTATTAAAACTCATTGATAGCCCTGGAGTTAGGAACCCACTTTTTAATTGTAGATATTGGAAAACATCAATTTTCTCTTGGGTTGCTGCCTCTAATTCTTGTAGGGACTTAAATTTACCTTCGTTGAAAAGCTGTTGCGCCTTATTTATTCCCTTTTTCTCTAGTTGGCTAGTTAACTTGGCTGCAATATCTTGTTCCCTCATACAGATCCTCTGTATAGCTGAGTAAGGGGATGCCTGAGGTCTGTCTCCACATTTTTTCTGTATACCCCTCCAGCTTTTCATTAGTGGGTTCACAAAAGGGTGCTCTCTCTTTAGCACAACCGGTATTACTCCTTCATCTACTAGCACAACTTTTAGCAAGTTAAGGTGCATTAGCTCTCGCTCTATCGTGGGCCACTCCGGGTTTTTTGGACAATGATACCAGTGTTGCACTCCTGCTAATATAGCTGCCTTATGATAGTCTAATATCGGGTACGTTTAACCCACCTTTCTCTTTAGGTTGCAGCATAGTTTCCCTTTTGAGCCTCGGCTTTCTTCCCCGCCATACTAGCTCTCGTATCATGGTATCGATTTGTTTGAAAAATGAATTTGGAATATTTATTGGAAGGGCCATAAATGTATAAATAAGTTTTGGGAGAGCTATCATTCGAAACAAATTAATTCTCCCAGCACAGTAGGTTCTGCCAACTTTCAAATTCCTTGCAAATCTGCGTAAGAATAGGGGTAAGTTGCCGAGTACAAATCCTTACAGTCTTGTTAACGTGATTCCCAGATATTTGATACCCATTGGGCTTACTGGAAATGGCACAAGTGTTTTAATTAATTTCTCTTCTGCCTCTGAAGGGGCGAACACAAATGCGTGGGATTTCTTTATTTATTTTATCGCCCACAATCTTGCCAAATCTTTCTATCGTTTGCAGTAGTGGTGGGATAGATTCAATTGGGTTGTTTATAAAGAGTATCAGGTCGTCTGCAAACAAAGCTAATTTATATTCTTGTTTTCCTATATTCATGCCTTTAATTTCCTTGTTTTGCCGTAAGACAGTTGCGAGACCTTGCAGGGCAATATTAAACCGTAATGGAGATGGGGGCAACCCTATCGCGTGCCCCTGTAGATTATCGTGGATGTGCATAAATTGCTGTAATCCACCTAAGGAAATTACCTGTTAGACCCACTTTTTTAAATATGGCAAATAAATATTTAGGCTCCAGAAAAATCAAAGGCTTGTCAGCGTCAGCCGCTATAATCACTGATGCAGTTTTTTTATGCATATATCAAATTGATTGCTTTCCTTATATTATCAGTACCCTGCCTTTTAGGGACAAACCTGGCTTGGTTTAGATGGATAATTTCTCCTACCACCGCTTGAAGTCTTGTGGCTAATATTTTAGCAACAAGTTTAACGTCATTATTCAATAGCGAAATGGGCCTCTAACTTCCACATTTATTAATTGGCCTACCGGGTTTGGGTACCACTGTAATTTGGGCATCATAGAAAGAGGCTGGCATCTTACCTGTTTTTAAAATTTAATTGAATAGTTTGGTGAGGCAAGGGGTAAGAAGCTTGTTAAACGTTTTGTAAGATTCAGAGGGGAAACCATCTGGCCCATTAGCCTTGTTACTTTTCATACTGTCTATGACGGTTTCTACTTCTGATGGCAAAATTAGGGTGTTTATAAAAGCCTGCTGATCAATATTTAACTTTGGCATTTCAATCTTACTTAAAAAAAAAAATTCTCCTCAGAATCAGGATCCAAGGAGGAATACAGATTCTTATAAAAACTCAGAAATTCAGTCTGGATTTCATCTTGCGCGTCTAACCGCGTACCATCTTCTTTAACAATACTTGTTATTGCTGCTTTTTGGTGTACTTTAACCAGATGCACAAGTGCTTTACCTGCTTTATTACTATTGTTGAAATAATAAAATTTGATACGTTTCAAGTGCGTTTTAACTTTTTTCAGTTCTATTGTATTTATTCGTTCTTTCACTCTATTTGATTCTGTAGGAATTTGGAAGGTGATTGCGTGTTCATGGCTACCAGTCTCTGAAATTCGGCATAAGTCTCCTGTTTAGCTTCCCTTTTTTTCTTTTGAACATGGGCTCTTAAAGCTATTAATTTACCCCTGATTGTAGCCTTTGCTGCTTCCCAAAATGTAGATATCAGTTCAACAGAGCCCGGATTCAACTCTAGCTATTCTTTGATGTCAAGTTCAATTTTCTCTTTTAGTTCCTTATTTTTAAGCACCCCCCTATCTAAACTGCAGGAAAATTCCCTAGGTGTTACTATGTTATTCAGTCTAATATCAGTAATTATGGCGTTATGATCAGTAAATACCAGGGGTAGTATATAGGATACTTTGCATTTTCACAAATCCTTGTTCCCAAGCAATACGTGGTCTATTTTGGAATAGGTATTATGTAAATGCGAATAAAATGTATACTCTCTGCTATTCCTGTTTAGAAATTGCCATGCATCTGATATCACCCAAGGGCTAAGTCACTTACCATTTTTTGTTGTTTGTTCAAAGTTGTTTTTTTTCAAAATACCTAAGTTGGTGAGGGGCATATTTAAGTCTCCTTGGATCACCAGGGTTCCTTTCGTGTTTTCTAGTATGATAGGAATAAAATGTCTAAAGAATTTAATAGCGTTTGAATTGGGGGCATATATATTTACCAATGTTACCCATTCATTGTCCAGCATTCCAGTAGTCAATACAAATCTACCTTCTTCATCTCCAATAACTTTAGTTGCCTTATATTTTATTTTGTTGCTGAATCCAATTAATATTCTCGCTTTCTTTTTTGATGCACATGCAGCAATCATTTTTCCTATGTTCCTGTTGGCAAACCGTTTCACATCCGCCACAAGCAGATGCGTTTCTTGTAAAATATATATATTAGTTTCATATAGTAAATTCCTAACCCTCTTACGTTGAATGGGTGAGTTTAATCCTCTCACATTAAGAGTTAACCGTTTTATCTTACTCATGTCTTTTTTTTTTTTTACTAGTAAGGGTTTTTGCCTTTTGTAAATTTATGTTACCATTATATTTAGTTAGAAAGATCCATTCTTGTCCCTTCCCCCTTACAGAATCATTTATATTCCTTATGGTAGCCTGATAATAATTTCTAACATAAAGGCATTTATAGTAAACCAGTTTTTGTTTTTTCCTTTTTTCGTCTCTCTAGTATGGATGGATTTTCCCCTGTACCTTTTATTTCTTTGCCTCAAATCCCCAACTAAGAGGCTATCCTTTACCACCACCCCTCCTTTTAACAAACCCCCCCACATAAACATGAACAAATACATAAACATAAACCAACAAATAACTCCCCCATAGGGAGAACTCTCTGGATACCAACTGCTCTCCCCACATCGGGGGAGCCTGCTAGAGCTCTCCCCCCCCCCAGTCAGAAATGTATTCCTAGCTGGAGCCTGGATGTCCCTCCAAGCTCAATTTTCCTTGTCTGCCAAAGTCTAGAATTCTGTTAATTTCACCGCCCTCATCTATGCTCCTTACCACCCCTTCTGAAGAGATATGATACTGCTTTATTTTATAGTCAAAGTGTCATTTATCTTATTACTCAGTGTCTTCTGTAGATGCCAGATGTAAAAAGGCCTCCAGGTCCTCTGTTGCTGTAAGTATTTTGGGTTTATCCTGGATTGTAATGTGCATTTTGGCTGGGAATTTTAACATGGGTTTTAACCCCCTCTCCTTTAGTATCGAAAAGTATTTGCTCCATTTTCTCCTCTTGACCATGGTTTCTGTAGCATAATCTGGGAATTTTTTATTACATTATTATTGAAAGCCACGGGTTTTTTTTAGTCTTGCTTTTCTCAAAATTTCTTCCTTTAATTGAAATCTGGCGAATTTCACCAGTATGGTACGTGGGTTTGTGTACTTCTTGCTTGGTGGTCTGCCCGTCCTGTGAGTTCTTACTATTTCAAGAGTATAGAGGTGAATGTCCTCTGGAAATTGAGCTTGTATAAAATCTTTAATCAGTTCCTATATCTCAGCTTTTTCACACCCCTTAGGGAATCCCACAAGTCTCAAGTTATCACACCTAGATCTATTTTCTAGATCTTCAGTTTTTTAAAGGAGAAAAGCCACAGACTCTTGCAATTTGATCATTCGCATTAACTGCCTGGTCTTCTAAAGAAGAGACTCTGTCTTCCACAGTATCCAGCCTTTTTGCCAATATCTCTGGCTTTTTAGTCCTGGCCTCCACAGAGGATCTTAGTTTTACCATCTCATTTTTCAGCTCCTTTTTCGTTTCAAGAAGAAGCTCCGTAACAGACCTGTCCCCCGCATCTTCCTCTTCTGTAAGGGTGGCCTCTTGGTCTGTCGCTGCCACTTTGTGGCTCTCGCTCTCCCCCTTGCCGTCTCTGGGCAACTCAGTAGGGTGCTGGCGGCAATATTTTTCAAGCGGAGCTTCTTTGATTGTTTTTCTCCGCTCTCCTTTATTTTGCTGTGACATTCCGCACTTTTGTTTTGTTTTGATAGTTTAAATAGACAGGTTTAATATCTGATGCATGCGCAGTTCATCCCACATACTTCAAACATGACACAACATACTCTAAATAGTTATAATTTTACATACTAGCTTTTTAGTAATCAATTGTGATTCCTTCCATCAGGCTTAAGACTTACTGATCACCTCTCGTATGGCAACAACAGTTAATAAGCTTTTAGAATCAGCTACCACAGCCATTCTATGTATAACAAGACAAAAAAAACAACAAAAAAACAGGGCAAAGGAAAATTGTAAAAGACAGTCTGCTCTTCTAGCAGAACACAGCTGTGCTACCAGTATGTACGTAGGCTCCACTGAGGTGAATGGGACTCAAGTGCATACTGATAGCATGCATGGTAACTGCCAGAGGATCAAGCTGGTATATATACATAGTACCTGTGAAGAGCAGATTGATTCCCTTGCCAAGTTATATTACAAACACTAGGTGTCTTAAATGAGATGGGCATGGAGCGGGCAGCGCGTGGGGCGGGTGCATAGTGCGTGCAGGAGCGCTTCAAAACAGATGGCCTGACACATGGCCACCCGTCCACACACCGCCCACCCAGTCCATGCACGGGGCACTCCGGCTTCTCCCGGAGTGCCCCGTGTATGGGTCTTGTGAGTGTGCACCCCCATACACTGAAAACACGAGTGCTCCCCACACAGATGGTGGGTGTCCATGCATGGGGGGGGTGGGGTGTCTCGTGTAAAGCCTTTCCTGAGACTTGGCTCATACACATTATTTTAATATTCAGTGTTGCATTTGTAATCGATCTTGTGTTTTGGATAGACAATAAAGGAACATATTACCAACCCAGTCTCAAACAATTTATAATTCAGTTCCCTGAAAAATGAGCTAGTCATCTGTGAAAAGATACGCTTTATTATTTTCATGGGATTCGGCTTCCCTCAAACAGGCTTCCCTTGCCTGCTCAAACTGTTTGGCATTTTTAAAAGCAACAGCTGCAAAGAAGCAAGAGATCGATTTATTTTTACATTTTGCTTCCTTCCCCTACTTAAACAAAAAAAAAGAATAAAGATTTCCATCCATTTATTACATTTTAGAGGCCAGGCTCATGACAGATTTTTCAAAGGTTAGCATCTCCTTCTTCTCTGAGCAGTAATTAAATTACTTGAGACATCAGCTATTTTGCATTTCCATTATAATCCACTGCATTGCTCTACAGTCCAATATTCATCTCATTCACTAACCAAGGAACACACTAAAAATGCCTTATTTTAAGAATTCCAAGTAAAGATTTATTGTAGTTTCCCCTTCCAACCTCGGAGATAAATCAAAGCCTTCTTCAGCAGCCAAGTTCCCCTACAATAAATAATACCCTTCATAATGATTTCTAGGCACATTGCAGTATAACATTAGACAAAACTATGTAGGTAGAATTTATTTAGCCAGGATGTTTAAAACCTGGAGGAGACTCAGCTTTACATACTTCAAACCCACAACTGGGGAGTACAGTTACCAAGACTCCTCCTATCTTCTATTTGTTACTGACTGCATACCAAAAAAGCAAGCAGTTTCAGGCTTTAAAATGTGACTAGGAACACACAGCGATAAGCCAAAAAAGAAAAGAAAAGCTAGTATTAGGGGGGAAAGGAAGAAAATTATTTTATTTTTTGTAAAATAAGGGTAAAAGTGATTACTCCAAAAGAAATCCATTAAAAACTGAGCTACTGCATTCTATACTTATGTAACATTACTTAGGACCCTTACTTATAACCAATAAATAAAATTTTAAAAACACTAAGTATTAAGATAGCAATAACATCGAGAAAAATTACCAAATGACAGACTGGGGCTCAATCTGCAGAGATTTTAAAATAAGATAAAGGTGAGCTTTACAGCCTACTCTTATTACAGTTGCCCAGCAAATACGAAGTTTGTTTGAGCACAGAGTACTTAAAGATAGAGTTACAAGAGCAATGTTCCAGAAAATGAAGACAGAGGTCGTCGTTTTCACTGCACAACAGAGGAAGTAGGATAAACAGGTTTAATTTCTGAAGTTCAGGAACAGCAAAGAGCAAGCTGTCAGAATCAGACAAATCCTGTAACGTGTTTAAAGGGGACTCAATACATTTAGACATCACTACACTAATGGAAAGCAAGGCCATATGAACAAAACAGTGAATGAATGAATGACTGATTTTATTTATGGCCTAAGCCAAAGTACTTATTCACAACCCTCATATACCCTTAGCCATGGTATATGCTACAATAAAATATAAAATAAAATATGAATATAAAGAGAGAAGGAGGAATAAAATCCTTATCCACATTTCAACATAGCAGTCAATAGTTCTCTATTACAGTTCACTATGCTGCCTAGATTTCAGCATTTGGTCGAGCTAGACTCTTACCACTTCACGTAGCTTCGACACAAACTTATCCTTTTACTGAGGGTCCACTTGCCCCTTACATTTATATTTTCCTACCGAACAAAAAAGTGATGAGCATAATACCAATGGCATTTTTAAAGGTTTTTTTTTTTTTATAAAGTCAAGGATGAGGAGTGCCATCTGTGAGCAGAGACTCATTTTCACGGCATTTGGTGAATACGAGTTCCTGTCAACCCAAAGGAAGACAATAACTTTTCACCACAGCTATTATAGCAGCTCAAAAGAGCCAAAAGAGATCTGTTCTTTAAGCAGTAAGCCACATTCACTCAAAGAATGCAAAAAAACCAAACCTTGCTTTACTTTCCATAGGTCTCAGAGAGCTACAGAACTAATAGATCCGAGGATATTTGTAGAAGCTTCCACTATTTTAAAGTGGAAAGTACACTGAAGTACGATTCCTTTGTCATCCTTTGTAATGTACAGTGAAGGTAGTGGATACAAAAAAAATTATTAGATCTCACCTAATAATTTCTCTAAACTCACATGCAAATTAAAGAAGTTATTAGCTGGGATCTAACAATTTTTTTGCATCTACTCTGCCTTCAGTGTATGTTACAAAAATGAATTCAAAGATGATAAAGGAATTGTACTTTTTACTATCAACTGTTACAGTAAAAAGTACAGAGATTAGCTTTTAAAAAACCAAACCAAACGTTAGCCTCCTTATGACTATTTTCACTGACATTTGCAAGAACATACAACTCCCATTAATTACTGTGATACACACCTGCCTTTCCGTATTCAGTAGCTGCACTATCATAGTCTGGCTTCCATTTTAAGAATCCAGTTTTCAGACTGAAATATAATTTTAAAAATAAATAAAATTAATTAACAACAATTACAAGGTACAACAATCCTCATACCACTCCCAGAACAAAAATCTCCATATAACAGATCAGAAAGAGGCAAAAAGAAGAGAGATTATTTGTCCAAACTCAAACCAAATTAATCTGAAACTCCAAAAATTCTTGTTCTATGGGACTTTCCCTGGATTACTAAACAGCTGAGTGTCCAAATCAAAAGTACCCTACCCTTGTTTTGGGTTTCTCTCAAACACACTTTTACAGGTAAGTTTCCAATTGTGTTACACTAATCCTGCACATTTGCATGGAAGGGCAAGATGTTTATGCTGGTGGATTTGTTTTCCATTCTCCTGCCTCTCACACCACCTCATTTGGGGAGCATATCAAGGCAGAGTTATTTTTTGGCATTCGTGCAAGGCTATATGGGGCAAAAATCCACTAAGTGAACTGAAAAGGCATCCTTTTTTCTACACTGTGGTAAACAAGGGAACCTTAAATGTTTTGGTCGTCAGAGCAGAAGGGTGACCCTCCCCCCAATAGCGCTAGGAGGGTTTGGTGCCCGCAAAGAGGTTGCTGTACCCCAGGGGAGCTCAGTGGTCAGATTCAATCAGACGGCTGTAATTTAATTTTGCTGGTTCCTGCAACCACCTTGGAGTTTCTACAGATGTTACAGTCCTTGCCAGGCCTCTGAGAACCAGCAGGGGCGGGTTAAGATACCTCCTCGGCCAGAGGCTCAGACCAGAGTCTCCCCACCCCGACTCTAGAGCGGCAACCTCACAGAGCCCATTTGGGGGGTGGCGGGGAGCAAACCCTTCGCGTGCGCCCCTCACCAGACCCCGAGGCGAACGAAGGGGCGTGAGTAGCCCAGGGGGGTAACTTCTGGGCGCGCTGCATCCTGGGAACTGTAGTTCCTCGCGTAGCCCTTTCCTGCCTGAAAAGCGCAGGGACGAACCTCCGCTCCCAAGATAACCCGCGGGGTGTCGGGGAGGAAGTCGCCGCATGGGGATGGCTGCTCAGAGCCCGGAATAGGCACGGGAGTGGCCTGCCCCAGGGAAGCCTGCCCTGCCCCCTCCCTTCCTACTCTGGCGCTGCACGAATGGCGCAGCCCCCCCACGACCAACCCAGCTTCTCCTGCCTTTCTGCGAGCAGCGGCCGCGCGAGAAAACTTACTATTTTTCCGCTTTGGCGATGTGCTCCAGCGCCTCGTTGATCTTCTGCGCCGCCATCTCGCCTGACAGAAATTGCGTCTGTACGTCAGAAACGGGGAAAGGTGGGGAGAGGAGCGTACGGGAAGTCGCAAGGCTCAGTGAATACAGGACGTGGCGCCCAGCTCCATACTCGGGCTTTAATACCGTACTGCGCCTGCGCAGCAGGGAGAAAGGGTGCAGAGAGAGAAGGCTGTTTCCTTGTAAGAGAGTGTTGCTGCAGCTCCCGCTTGCAGTGGCTTTGTAAATTTCACAAATGGTGAGAGACAAAGTGGTTTGAATATAATATTTTATTGGACCAACTGCTGGTGAATATAAGCATGCTTTCGGGCCACACTGGGCCCTTCCTGAAAGCTTGCTTATTTTCACCAACAGTTGGTCCAATAAAAGATATTGAGCCACTTTGTCTCTCTCTCTCTGTCATTTGGGACCAGCAGAGCAACCATACTCTATCTCTGGATCACAAATGAGATGTGCACATGAACCTTTCACTGGCTCAGGAAGTTGCCCAGCCTATTCACATTTAAATCACCTGTCTCGGTAGTCTATATTACCTAGACAAAAAACCTTAGGTTTAAGAAACTTGTTAAGGCAGCATTACAAATTATACTCAAACATTAACATGACAGTAAATTGTATGTTAATTTATTAAATATCAGACCAATCTACATTTTTCTTACTCATAAAAAAAATTAAAATGACAACGGAAATTAAGCTGTATATGTGTGGTATGGTGACTGAACAATAATTAAATGTGATGAGGAATGTATGCAGTTTAATCTCAGTTGTCATAATTTTTTAATTAATGAATAAGAAAAATAAAAATGTATAGATTGGTCTGATAATAAAGTTGCCTTAATGTACAATTTACTGTCATGTTAACATTTGAGTATAATTTATAATGCTGCCTTAACAAGCTTTTTAAACCGAAGGTTTTTTGTCTAGGTAATTTGCCCTTCTTTTGAAACTTAATATTTTTGTTAATACGTAAACTGGCCCCAGACAGAAGAACACTGCAGGTGCACACAGGGACTCACCCATCCCTCACATGAAGCAATCTGTTTTTTCGCAGGTTTCTCTGTGCAAGGGTGATGGGTGGAGGTGCGTGTTACACAGGAGCGCACAAGCGACTGCTTTCATACGAGACGCACCCACTCATGTAATAAGAGGTCACACACATTCACATGTGCTCTCACCTCTCTCACACACTCATTCTAACTGATCACACACACAATCATTCAGACAAAGTACGCACATGCTCTCATCTCACACATTCATTCAAATTGATCACACACACACACTCATCCATACACACACATGCTCTCACCTCACACACTCATTCAGATTGATCAGTCACGCACACTAACACACGACACCCAAAATGCAGCCAGCCTATTAAGCGCATTATACCATGAAAAGAGACATATATATAACCAGTTCAGTTGTGCCCCCATAATCAATTCACGCAGCCCCCACCCCATAACCAGTTCATTTGTGCCCCCGCCTCCCATAAAATCAATTCATGCTGCCCCCCACCCATAACCATTTCATTTGTGCCCCCAGGGCAGCATGAATTAATTATATGGGGAGGTGCAAATGAACTGGTTATGGGGTGGGGGTTTAAAGACAGTATTCCTGTTATCAATAACTTCATTAAGAAGAGTTAGTGAAATAGCAGCCATAATAATCTTAGAACCATATTTGCAGATTTTCCAAGATAGAATAGATATTGCTTACATCCTAAATTCCTACCTGAGATAGTATAAGTAAGACAGTTGTGAGAATGTGGCCCTTTTTACATGGGCCTCTTCCACCCATGAACACACAGATAGATTTTGCGTGTTCATGGGTGGGGGAGCCCTGTGTGAACGACACGGCGCATGCCTAACACGCATCCCCCCTCACCCCCCTCAATCTTGTCCCCACACATGGAGCAACCGGGGAAAACGGCGGTTGCTTCATGGGTATGAATGAGTGGGGGGTGAGTGGGGATGCATGCGTAGCCGTGTGCACCCCCTGCCCATGCACCAGGGCGCTCACGGACCCTCCACCCGGTGGAGCCATGTAAAAACAGCTGTGAGGAGCCACTGGAAGAACAGAAGGTTGCTGCCTTGTAAACAATGTTCTTTGAGATGACTCTAAACATTCTCACAACACCCACCCTTCCAGCCCTGCATGGAATTTTCTTATATTCCTAAAAAAGGTTGGAAGGAACTGTCATTGTGAAGGGGAGAGGGCTTTTTATATTACAGGAGCTTGAGACCATCACGTGGTCTATTATTTGAATATGGCAAGCATGCACAACCCAGTTGTGAGAATCTTACGAGCCATCTCGAAGAACCTTCTTTACAAGGCAACAACCTTCTGATCACTCACATGGGGAGGAGTTGTTTGTAAACAAACAGCTTTATCTCCCAGCCCTTTCCGTGTCCTGCTGCTGCTGCTGCAGCAGCACTACTAGCAGGCAGAGGCAGGTGAGGGATGGGGATCCCCCCACCTTCAGCCCCCACCCTGCCCCTGGACTCCCTTTCATTGTTTATAATCATAATCACAGAACACATGTGTTGCTAGAGGAAAGCCAGAATGGTCGGCAATCAGAAGTTCTTGCTCTACTGACTCCCACTGAACAGCATAGGCGCTGTTCAATGAGAGTTTGCTACCGCCTTAACTATAGGGCCACGACTGTGGCCCTATAATACACCTTTTCTGCCCACATCCATTAGTTCATTCCAACTACTTTTACTGTTGCTTCATATTTTCCCACCTGTTCCTGAGGTAAATCTTCTAGTGAAAGATGACCACAAAGCCAGACTTCAAAAGATGCCCAAAATGTAAGATCTAAAGATCTACACAGTCTTTGTTTACTGTGTTTGGGCACAGATCATGATAAACTCAAGTGTGAGTATTGTCTGCTTTTGATACCATGGGCTCATAAGGAGAGGTTTCTGGGGCTCCCAGCCTTGTTAGTGGAGCTAGAGAAAGCCTCTGAAAAATCTAGGTGGAGTTGGCCTTCTTTGATTCAGCCACACTCCCAACTTTACCTCTACGAAAGTGTCTATCCCCAGTGTAGGCACTGAGGAGACAGTGGCTACTGTCAGAGATGAAACTTTATCATCCCCTCAGACACTGGAACCCCCTGAGGACTCTGGGATGGACCTAAGATCTTCCCACCAGGCTAAAAGAAAAAAGCCTACTAAAGGGAAAAGTATACCCAAGCGGCCTCTCTGTTTATCATCTTCAGAGTATGAACAGCAATCTCCATGCCACTCACACTCCTTTGCTGAGTCCCATATCTATGATCCAGAGGACAGTGTGGACCCCAAATAAAAGGGCTCTCCCTTTCATCCACTATGCCCGACACGGCTGGCTCCAGGGTTTGCCCCTCCAGTTCACCTGGACCACTCCAGCAACAACTCAGTCACCAAGTCTAAGTTTCTCCCACCAACTAAGGAGAAAAAGGATGATCAGTCCCCATTGGCTTATTGGAGGGCACAAGATAAGGACAGGAGACAAAAGGATTCACTGATTGTGCAGTGTCTCCATCTTCTGCTCAGCAACTGTTCCAGCACCAATTCCATCTGATGTTCATCAGCTGATTGGGGCCACAGGCCACTGCATTGATAGAACATTTGATTTCGATGCCTGTCAGTGTTGAATATCCAACATCAGGGGACACATCCACGCCGGGGCTTTCAGAGCCAGAACTTTCAATGTTGGCATCTTCAATGTCTAAGGCTTCAGTGCCGAAAGCTTCAACGCCCAAGGCTTCAGCACTGACATATCAGATTCTCGCCACTTTGACATCCGAACCTCCTCCTGATGTCGGCAGCCATCCATGTTGGGTAACGGTGACTTTTGTCATGAAGAAAAGACAAAAGAAGAAGAAGTCTGTTAGAGAGGACTTACTTGGTATGAGCCAGGATCCTCCTCCTCCTTCTCCCATCCAAGAGTCAGTTTCTGATGCTGTGGTAGGGGAGTTGCCTGATGACCCTCCTCTCCCAGATACCCCATCTTAACCCACTGGGGATAATCCACATGCAATTTCACCTCCCCTCTCAAATGAGGTGGTGGGTACTACTACTGTCACCAGTGAGGATCATAGTCCGTTTCAGGCACTGGTTAAGATATTTGTAACTGCCTTGAAGTTGGAAACAGTTCCAATCAGGGAAGAGGAAAAGGATCCTGTATACCAGATCCTCAGTAAGAAGCATGTCTCTAAACTGTCTCTTCCCCTGTTACCAAAATTAGCAGCTGAAGCTAAGGTTTATTGGACCACAGCAGCCACAACTCAACCACTATCCACTTCTGCCAGCCCTTTCTACTTGTTTACACCACAATCTTCCCAGATGTTCTTTAAGCATCTGACCCCAAACTCCCTAGTAGTGGCTGCAGCTATGGAGAGAGTATGCAAAGACTCATCTGAAACTTCTCCTGCAGACAGAGGAGGCAGGAGGATAGACAATTTCGGGTGGAGGAATTTGGCCTTTGCCACAATGATTATGAGAATCACGAATTATACTTCAGTGATACAACATACCAGTATCGTCTGTGGGTGGAGCTGAAAGAGCTTATTCCCTTCCTAAGTAAAGAAGAACAGAAGCAAGGAGATAAATTCACGCAGAAGATCTCATAATGAGCCGATAACAGTTGCAGGCTTCACAGCATTATTCTTATTTTTATTCCCAAGAATAAGAGTAAAAAGAATATATTAAGTGCCTATATACAAATACTAGAAGTCTAAAAAGCAAGATGGGAGAATTAGAATGTTTAGCACTAAATGAAGATATAGACATAACTGGAATCTCAGAGACCTGGTGGAGTGAAGATAACCAATGAGACACTGGCCCTTTTTACATTGGTGGCACCCACTCATGAACACCCATAAATCTGGGTGTTCATGACTGGGAAAGCCCCATGTCAAGGACATGGCATGGGTGCGTGAAGTGAGTGGGGTTGTGTGCACGCTCTCACCTAACACGCATCCCCCCCCCCCCCACCCCACTCATCAACACACACAGAGCAAATGGGGAAAACAGCAGTTGCTCCATGCATGTTGATGAGTGGGGGGGTCCGTGGGGATGCATGTGCACCTGTATGCATGCCCTGCCCACCCACCATGCATGCACTGACGCACCCATGGACCCCCACACCCTGTGGGGCCATGTAAAAACAGCTACTGTAATACCAGGGTATAAAATATATCAAAATGACAGAGTAAATTGAGTTGGTGGTGGGGTGGCGCTATATGTTAGAGAAAGCATTGAGTCGAGCAGTCGTAACATTTTACACAAAATGAAATGTAGTCTAGAATCTCTTTGGTTAGAAATTCCATGTGCAAGGGGGAAGTGTGTAGCAGTTGGATTATACTATTGGCCCCCTGATCAGGATGGTGAAACTGACCAGGAAATGCTAACAGAGATTAGACAGTCTACTAAAGTTGGAAATGCAGTAATAATGGGTGATTTAAATCACCCTAATATTGACTGGGTGAATGACTGCTTCTTGGAGCAGCTGGTCCTAGAACCTATGAGAAGAGGAGCTACTTTGGATCTAGTCTTAAGTGGAGCACAGGACCTGGTGCAAGGGATTACGGTGGTGGAGCCTCTTCGTAATAGTGATCATAATATAATCAAATTTGATACAGCTATAGGAGGCAGATTGACAAAAAAAAACCTACCTCAGTAACGTTTAACTTTAAAAAGGGGAACTATGCAAAAATGAGGAAACTAGTTAAAGGGAAACTAAAAGGAGCAGTTGCCTGGGTAAAATACGTGGAAGAAGCATGGGGATTATTTAAAAACACCATCTTGGCAGTGCAGTTTAAATGTATTCCGCAAATAAAAAAAGGTAGTAAGCGGACAAAACATCTACCAGTGTGTCTAAATGGGGAGGTGAAGGAGGCTATTAGAGCCCAAAAGGCATTCTTTAAAAAATGGAAAGTTAGTCCTAACAAAGAGAAAAGGAAAGAGCACAACCATTGCCAAATCAGATGTAAAACGTTAATAAGACAGGCCAAGAGGGAATTTGAGGAATGACTTGCTAATGACGCAAAAAATAATTTAAAAAACTTTTTCAAGTACATCAGAAGCAAGAAGCCTGCTAGAGAGTCGACTGGGCCATTAGATGACCAGGGGGTGAAAGGGGCCCTCAGGGAGGCTAAGGACATTGCAGAGAAGCTGAATTAATTCATTACTTCTCTCTTCACTACTGAGGATGTTGAAGAGATACCCACGGTAGACTGAGTCTTGGTAGGTGATGAATCGGAAGAACTGTCCCAAATAAGTGTGACTCTGGAGGAGGTTCTAGAGCAAGTTGACAAACTGAATAGTAACAAATCACCAGGACCAGATGGTATTCACCCCAGAATTCTGAAGGAACTTAAATATGAAGTTGCAGACCTACTACTGGTAATTGTAACCTATCACTTAAATCTGCTACTGTACCAGAGGATTGGAGGGTAGCAAATGTAACGCCAATACTTAAAAAGGGCTCCAGAGGTGACCCTGAAAACTACAGACCAGTGAGCCTGATGTTGGTGCCGAGCAAACTAATGGAAACAGTTGTTAAGAACAAAATTACTGAGCATACTGATAAACATAGCTTAATGGGGAAGAGTCAACACGGATTTAGGAAAAGGAAGTTCAGTGCTGTAGAACTTGCTCCCGGTGGGTGTCCATCTCAGCCCGGATCTTTTCACCTTCCGGTGGCATTGTAAGGCCTGGCTCTTATGCCAGGCATTTGGTGGAGGCGTGGGTAGGGTGTTGGAGGAAGGGGTCTTGCTTAGTCTGTTAATATATTATCAGTGCACTTTTGGTTTGGTTTTTTGTCTTTTTATTGCTTAATTGAATATTTTGGGATTTTATTGTATTTTACTGTCTTGCTTATTCTGTGAGCATATTCTGTGTAAATCTGCATGTAGATAAGGGTGAGCCAGTCAATATAGTGTATTTGGACTTTCAGAAGGTGTTTGATAAGGTCCCTCTTGAGAGACTCTTGAGGAAATTAAACAGTCATGGGGTAACTGGCATTGTTCTATCATGCATCAGCAACTAGTTAAAAGGTAGGAAGCAAAAAGTAGGACAAAATGGTCAGTTATCACAGTGGAGAGAAGTAACTAGTGGAGTGCTCCAGGGATATGTACTGTGAACAGTGTTGTTTAATATATTCATTATTGATCTGGAGAAAGGAGTAAAGACTGAGGTGATCAAATCTGCAAATGACACAAAGTTATTCAAGGTAGTTAAAACCCACTGGGCTGTGTAGAATTGCATGAGGATCTTGAGTGACTAGGCATCCAAATGGCAGATGAAACTTAATGTGGACACATGCAAAGTGATGCACATGGGGAAAAATAACCCAAATTATGTATACAATGCTGGGTTCTAAATTAGGAGTTACCACTCAGGAAAGGGATCTTGGAGACATTGTGGACAATACATTGAAATCTTCAGCTCAGTGGAGGTGGTGGTCAAAAAAGCAAACAGAATGTTAGGAATCATTTGTAAAGGGATAGAGAATAAAACTGAAATTATCATAATGCCTCTATATAGATCTATAGTATGACTGCACCTGGAGTATTGTGTGCAGTTCTGGTCACCCCATCTCAAAAAAGAGATAGTAGATCTAGAAAAGATACAGAGAAGAGCAACAAAATTAATCAAGGGTAGAAACGGCTTCCGTATGAGGAGAGGCTTGATAGGTTAGGGCTCTTCAGCCTGGAGAAGAAATGACTGAGAGGGGATACGATAGACGTTTATAAAATCATGAGTGGTGTGGAACACATAAATAGGAATCAGTCATTTACCCTCTCTAACAGTACTAGAACAAGGGGAAACTCCATGATATTTACTGGTAGCAGTTTTAAAACAAATAAGAGAAAGTATTTTTTCACTCAGCACACAATTAACTTGTGGAACTTGCAGCCAGAGAAAGTGGTCAGGGCCGGTAATATAGCTAGTTTTACACAGGGATTGGATAAATTCTTGGAGGATAGGTCTATTAACAGCTATTAGCCAATAGGTTTTGGGAACATAACCTCTTACTGTTGGGGGCTGGGACAACAGGGAATGGATCGTCCATTGTGACCTGTTGGGTACTTCTCCCAAGAGAACGAGATTGGCTACTGTCGGAGACGGGATGCTGGGCTTGATGGACCATTGGTATGAACATAAGATAAGTATGGCACTTCTTAAGTTCTTAACATACATCAGACACAGCAGCAAGATTGGTCGCAAATGCTATCATGACCCTCAGACATGCATGGCTTCACTCCACCAGAATAGAAAACCACAACAGGTCAAGAATTGAGAACCTGCCTTTCAACCAGGAAGGTCTCTTTGCAAAAGAGACTGATGATGTCTTGGAAAAGATAGACAAATCGAAAACTGCTAACAGGATAAAGATAGCAAGTAGAGATGGGTTACGCTCATACACTTCCTCTTCTTGCCCACAGCAGTACAACAGACGCTTCTTGTTCTGTTCCTTTTACCATTATTTGCATAAGTACAATCCATCTACTTACCCCTACTGCACTCCAAGGTGGGGGAACAGCAAGAACGACTAGTTCTCTGTTATAAATTCATAAATGCCGGCTGTCCCAGGTGATCATATGTCAGAATCTTCCCTGGACATCTTTTTTCACTCAGCGTATTGGGTTGCGGAATCCACTGCCAGAGGCTGTGGTAAGGGCCAGCCCAGTACTATAGCTGACTAAAAGAGTTTTGGACAAGTTTCTGGAAGATAGGTTCATTAGCAGCTGTAGCCACTAGGATCAGGGAACATGGTGGGAGCTGGCGGAAAACAACAGGGAATGAATCCCCCATTGTGAGCTGTTGGGTCCTTCTCCCAAGCCACTGTGATTGGCCACTGTCGGAGACAGGATGCTGGGCTAGATGGACCATTGGTCTGACCCAGTATGGCACTTCTTATGTTCTTATCTTGGTCTGGCTGACTGTCTTTGGGGCTGTGCATTACACATTGGTTGTTCTTCTTGAGCTGACATACTGTCATCTCCTGCTGATTCTGGGGCTATCTCTCAGGAATAGAGTTGTCAATGACGAGTTCCCTATTAGCCAGAATTTGTTCCACTGAAAACTGTGGAGCCCCCGCAGAGGTCGTCATGACAGCATTCAGCGATGTCCCTACTCTGCTGTTTGGGATGTTGGAAGGTAAAGTAAAAGGAGGTTCAGCAGTTGAGCGGGGTAGACGTTCAGTCTTCATCCTCTGAACTGGCTGAATCTGCTGGATACTGTCAGGGTTCTCTTTCTGGTTTCCACCCCCATATTCGATACAGAACTTCCTTCATTTCTCTCTCCCCTTAGATGCATGGGTGTGAAGAGATTACAATGGAGTATCCGGGTCCTTCCCGATCCTATCTCGGGTTTGACAGCATATTCTGGACTATCTTCTCCTTTCCTTTGTATGACCACATGGACCTGATTCTCCCAGAATGCCCTCAATTTTTACAGACCACTACATTCTGATAGAGTTCTCACCAAAACACAATCACCAGGCTGAAGTGGTGATCCCTGCACTTTTCTGTCATAGTATTCTTTCCCTTTACTGGATGATTGCAGAATGCTGTGCTTCGCAAGTTGGTACACTTTTTTCATTTGCCTTTTCCAATGCTCCATATATACCTGCGTGGTGACAGTGGCTTAATTCAGTTCCAATCTGTCACAGGAGGGGGGAGATAGAGGAACCAGGGCAATCAGACTCATGCTCTGCAGGGAAATCACCGGGAAGTAATGTCCGTCAGGATAATGTTGTGGCCTTTGAGATCTCCAGGAGATCAGGCCCCTATCATCATAGGGCACAGAGCTCTTTTGTGAGAGAATGACCTCACACCACATATGCTCACTGACCACGGGGAGGAAGGGAACAAGTGAGGTAGTCGTGGGGGTCCGCAGGGGTAGAGGACCAGGTTCGGAGGGAAGGATAAGGGGGGCTTTTGCTCTCCAAGGGGGAAGGAACAAATCCCAGGGAGGGGGAAAAGGGCTTACGCTCCTCTCAGCCACCACACTCTCACACAGTCAACCCTAGGGAAATTACAAGGAGACACACCGTGCTATCACTTATTCTCACAATACACTCAGATAAGGGGGAGACAAGGGCACGGTCAGGGTCAGGGGGAAACAATAAGAGCAAGGGCAAAGGCAAACAACAGTAAGACAAGGGCAAGGGCAAAAGCAAAGAACAGTGAGGCAAGGGCAAGGACAAGGGCGAGCAAACAAAGTCACACTTAGCTTTCTTGGGGCCAGTTTCTCGGGCTCTGATTACCGGCTCTGTGTGTCTTGCAGCGCTGGTGTTTGTAGTCCAGGCTCCACCCCCTGACGTGCCTGGAGCCATGCGGAGCAGCGATGACCAGTGATGACCTCACACTGTGTGAGGTTGAAGACTGGGGTTCCACAGGATCGGTGCTGTTGCTGGTTACTTCAGCAACCAGACACAACAGCACTGCTGTTTGTGGCGCTGTGTCAGTTTCAAGTGGCGGAGGCGCTGCAGCTTGAACAGGGATGCGGGGGGCGGGTGTCCGTGGCTCTCTGGAGCCCCACAGCCTTCTCCACTGATGCCCCCCAATGGCGGGGACTGACACAGTCTAATCAGGAAATCAACAGGAAGCTTTGGGTGCCTACCACACAGTAGAAAAAATGGTGAGAAGTTTGTTGCTTCATGTACTGTACAGTTGTAGGCATGCACTACCTTGTTCAGGTATTCCTTCCAGTTAGGTTTCTTGTCTTCCTTTAGGGTCCTCAGCATTGAGAGTAGAGTTTGATTAAAGTGTTCAGCTGGATTAGCTTGAGGTTGGTAGGGTGTTGTTTTTGAATTTCGAATACCCGTATATTCTTGCAGTTTCTTAAATAATTGGTTTTCAAATTCCTTTCCTTGGTCATGATGTATCTTTGACAGGAACCCAAATTTCAGTGCAAAATCATAAAAAAAATATATTCAGCCACAGTCCTCCACGACTTATTTTTGGTTAGGTAAGCTTGGGCAAATTTTGTGACATTATCCACAATCACTAGAATATATTCATACCCCCCTTTACTTCTCTCCAAATGAAGGTAATCAGTGCAAATCATTTCAAAAGCGGCTGTAGAAACAACTTTGCATAGGTGCCCTTACTGAGTATGTTTGGTCATTTCTGTTTCACGCATTTGCAAATCCTTGTAATGTAACATTCAATATCTTGCTTCATTTTTGGCCAGTAGAATCTGTCTCTGGCTAGGTTTAGGACTCGCTCTGCTCCCAGGTGAGCCATTTACTCATGTAAATGTTTATAGACCAGCTCCCCATACTTCCTTAGTAAGACAAACTGAGTCCTGTGGGTTGTTCTGCACCTCAAAAGACCATCATCCCCAACAAAGAGCCGAGTTCACTCATATAGGACTTGTTGGACTTCATATGATTTGTTCTTTTTCTCCTTGATGCTTAATAAGCCCTTCACAGCCTGGGCCCTGCCTATCTGCGGGATCGCCTCACTCCCCATGTGCCTGTGCGACCCCTGAGATCGTCTGTGGGGGCCTTTTTGGAGGTTCCCCAGGCGAGATGGGTCACCACTGATGTGAGATCTTTTTCGGTGGCTGCCCCTGTGCTGTGGAATTCACTTCCGGAGGAGGCTCGGTTGGCCCCCACCCTCCTGTCGTTTCGATGTTTGTGTAAGACTTGGCTGTTCTGCCAAACCTTTGGCAAGGAGGGGGGGGTTGGGAGGGAGGGTGCGTTTTTATGACTTGTTTTAAAATTTGTAGATTTATTTTTAAATGTTTTATTGTTGAATTTGTGTGTATGCGTGTGTTGTTCGCCGCCCTGTTGTTCGCACTGCCTTTGGGCAGGAGGGGCAGAATATAAGTTTTAAATAAATAAATAAAAATAAAAATATGTGGCCATTCCCCTTAAGTTGTATAATTCTGTGAATTGCTGGATCATTGGCTTGCGAGGATTTTAGTTTGTTAACATGCAAATTTGTAGGTATGGTGTCAATTAGGTTCTGTTCAGTTGCCTGGAATGTAGCTAGATCAGTGGTAACAGCTGAGATCCATTCTAAGTGACCCTCCTGTTACCCGTTTTCAGCTTGAACTTCTACTTCCCCTAAAACCTTTAGTCAAGAGATCCTTTATGTAGTTTTGCACTTCTGTGTACAGTGGTCAGGGAATGGCATTATATGTTCTCTGGACTGGGGTTTTGCCGATCAGTTTAATATCCATTTTTAGTGTCTTGATGCGCCCTACATCCGAATAATCTTTTGCAAATGTGTTACACTCCTGCAACATTTTCCTGACAATTTTCTGTTCTTCCTCTGTGAGGTGTTGTAGATTGACAGGGGGGTCCCACACTTCATTGGAGATTTTTACGCTACTGGCTTGGTCTATTGCTGACTGGTTATTCAGGCTTCCTTTTAAGGTGGGTGCATTTTCTCGCTCCCCTGGTAGCCACATTGGGTAGATTGTGTCAACCAACTGAAGTTGTCGCAATATGATTTTTCCTTTCAA
>QEPC01005230.1:1191931-1218899 GCA_003113815.1 Sphenodon punctatus
GAGTTTTTATGACTTGTTTTAAAATTTGTAGATTTATTTTAAAATGTTTTATTGTTGAATTTGTGTGTGTGCGTGTGTTGTTCGCCGCCCTGTTGTTCGCACTGCCTTTGGGCAGGAGGGGCAGAATATAAGTTTTAAATAAATAAATAAAAATAAAAATATGTGGCCATTCCCCTTAAGTTGTATAATTCTGTGAATTGCTGGATCATTGGCTTGCGAAGATTTTAGTTTGTTAACATGCAAATTTGTAGGTATGGTGTCAATTAGGTTCTGTTCAGTTGCCTGGAATGTAGCTAGATCAGTGGTAACAGCTGAGATCCATTCTAAGTGACCCTCCTGTTACCCGTTTTCAGCTTGAACTTCTACTTCCCCTAAAACCTTTAGTCAAGAGATCCTTTATGTAGTTTTGCACTTCTGTGTACAGTGGTCAGGGAATGGCATTATATGTTCTCTGGACTGGGGTTTTGCCGATCAGTTTAATATCCATTTTTAGTGTCTTGATGCGCCCTACATCCGAATAATCTTTTGCAAATGTGTTACACTCCTGCAACATTTTCCTGACAATTTTCTGTTCTTCCTCTGTGAGGTGTTGTAGATTGACAGGGGGGTCCCACACTTCATTGGAGATTTTTACGCTACTGGCTTGGTCTATTGCTGACTGGTTATTCAGGCTTCCTTTTAAGGTGGGTGCATTTTCTCGCTCCCCTGGTAGCCACATTGGGTAGATTGTGTCAACCAACTGAAGTTGTCGCAATATGATTTTTCCTTTCAACGTTATGTCATGATTTGTAAAACTTTTGACACTTACTCTGAAGTGGTGGGATTTTCCTTTGTGGGAGCATACAAGTTGTTCTGCAATGTCCAGACCATCAGGCCATGGTGCCGTTTCATTTGGTACAAACAGCACCATGGTATCTTCTTCTGTGCAGTCGGTCCAGGCTATGCATCTCACTTTCACTGGATGTCCCCAGGGAATCGCAGTGTCTCCTGTTCCCTGTTTGACCCTGCAAATAGTTTCAGCCATTTGGTATTTCTGCTGGATCAATGCAATGAGGGTTTTTGCTCATTTTGCCTCCATTTGAAGTCCGGAGCTCACGAGTTGGACACATAGTGGGGACGGCAAACTTGTGGTTTCTGGAATCATCCTTATTACTTCCTCAATCACATTAAACCCTATTAGCGGTTGTCCCAAATCTCCAGAACTCACCAACATGGGAACTACTAGCTTGCTAGTGTGGCCCTCAGTAACTGGTGGTAGGCTGAACTCTGTTTCAATCCAGCCTTCAACAGGGATATCGGTGCCATTTACTGCCTGAACACTAATCTTTCCTTCTATCTCTAGCAATTCTTCAATGGATCTGATACCCAACTCTAGAAGATGGCCATTCTTCCGTTTTTTCCCCAACCACTGACACCTGAGCACCTGTGTCCCACAGTGCATTCACTTTCCTGTTAGTATGATAACATATCAAACATTTGTTCCCCACCAGCCTAGAAATTCTTTCTTGTTGCTTGGGAGCCCCAACATTAAAATTCTGGTGTCCACTGCATCTGTCTGATTCATTGCCTCTCTTCTCTTTTCCACTTCTAACATGAGGGTGGCTATTTTGGGACTCTTTCTTGGTTTTGATCACTCCCTGTCCCCTGGTTGTGATCCCCTCTCATTTCCCGACTGCTGGTTATGCACTCGACATCCCCTTGACCAATGTGCACTGCTGCCACACTTGTAGCAGTGGTTACATTTTTCACCCGAGTTTCTCCGTTTGACAGTTTGGGCAGGACCTCTGATAATTCTTGGGTCTTTGTCTCCTGGTGTTGGGAGTACCTGGGGGACTTGTGAAAGGTGCTTTCCCCGAGCAAACATTTCAACCACTAATTGTCACAGTACTTCAATATTCTGTTCCATCTGAGCAGCTAGGCTATTCTGGTTGGGTGTCTTTGTTCTTTTGTAGTAACAAGATCTCTAGCTTCACCCTCCTCCAGACTAGGTTGCAAGGCATTGATATTCAGTGTCTTTGGGTGCCTCAAAGTTTTTATTTTTTGCTGGTGCTCCACTTCCATACTTTGAGTGCTATTCAGTCGTTCCAGCAGTATCTCATCAGTCACCGATAAGTTTTGTAAGTAGGGTTTTTAATTGGTTCAAATATTGTCATTATGCAGCTGGTCAAGACAGATTGTAGGAACTGACTTTAGACTAGTTCAGGCTGATACATTAAAAGAGACTCTGTCTTATCTGATGCAAAGATTATTTCCTGCCGGAGATCCATTGCGCGCACTATGAAATCCAGTGCAGTGCAGTTTCTCCAGGTTTCTGAACAACACTTGTTAGTGTTTGGTATAGTTCTGTGGCATTCTTTTCAGAATAGTACGTCCTTATAATGTGCCTGAGTTTAATCAAAGTGAGGTCACCCTCCAGGAGTTACCCTCCAGGTAACTCCGGATCTTTAATTGTGGATTCACAGCACGAATAACACCCTCCACGATTTCAGGTTCTCGATACCCCCTCTTCAACTCATTCTCAATCTGGTGTTCCAGACTACAGAAACCTAATTTATCCTTTTGTGTTGGGTCACCAATCTGGTCGGTGATTCTAAAATCTTTCCTGAAAATGGATGACAGGCCCGCTAGGGATTGGGGGGGGTGGGGGGGGAGAGGGGAGGGGCTGCCCTGCTACCCACATCTGGGGGCTGAAGTATTTTACTTTCAGTCACCTTTTCCTCAGGTTCCTCCTTCAGATTTTGCTGCTTCTCTTCCTGGGCCTCTGATTTACCCTTCTTTTTTATCAGCTCCTGGATCTGGTCACTCAATGTTAGTAGTAGGGACATTCCCTCAACTTCCAGAGAACTCACTGCTTCGCTTTCCAAATGCTGCACAATGTGCTTCATTAAACATCTTTGGCTTTTGCCCCTCATGTCTGCCTGCTCCTCTCCTGCAGTCTGCAGAAACATGGCCACTGCCAGCAGATCCTGTCCTTGTAGGAGACATAGGCTGCTTTTAAATGAGACAAGAAACGTGGCTGATCCTTTGATCAGCTTCGTTTCTTTGCGCTCGTTTAAACTGAAAACACACATTTAAGCCAGCTCTTCCCCGTGTCAGACCGGGCAGGCGATCCTGCCCCGTCCAACGCGGATCGCCGCTGTGCCGGCTTCACGGCACACGTCGGGATATTTTGACGAGTGCGCATGCGCAGAAGGGGGCGCATGCGCACTGAGTCTCTACGCCGGGTCTGATGCTCTTCTGAGCATCAGACCCGGCGTAGAGAGAAAGGCGGGTGCCCGATCCCGCCTCTGAATGATCCCGCTTGTTAGTGGGATCGTCTAAAAGCGCCCATAGGGCGTCTTCAGTCTCCAGCAACAAGTTCTCAATTTCTGCCATTTTGTGGCCTACTCAGCTGCACTCTCTGAAGGCCCCCAGCACAGGTAAAATCTCGGTGGAACCTCCAAAATGTTACACTTCCCAGACAGAGACTTGGTACATCAAACAAATTAGTTTATTAGATGCAAGTTCTAACCTTTTGTCTGGCACGAACAAGGCCCTCAAGGAGCAGCAGGCCTTGAACTGTTTCCCTCACACACTGACAGTACCTTCCTTTTTCTGCTAGACCTCACTCACTCAAGTGCTTCCCCCCTCTCCTTCTTAAAGGAGCAGCTTCCTTTTTCCCTCTGCATGCCCATCCAATACTTAATCCAAGCATAAACATTACAGCAGTAAGTATAAGTGAAAACATTCCAATTACTCAATTTTATGGTTATATTAATTAACACCCTTACACGAGCTAAGATGTTTGTTCCTGGGGAACGATTCCTGAAATTAAAGCTGGATATCAGTGCCCTCCATCATCACAAAGAGATGCTTCAACAATATGGCAATCTGAATAAGTGCATCCAGTATCTAAGGTTTTACATGGTACGTTGTCTTAATAAGAATGTACCTACAAAAGAGACAGGGATATGCTCCCATACATTTGAGGGACACAGAAAATATTTTTCATTTTTGTGTTTAAACAACTACAGTACCTATATGCTGCTTTGCCATTTGGTTTGACATTTGCCACTTGGCTATTTACTAAGTTATGCCCCTGTAGTAGCTTATCTTTGTAAACAGGGTGTTAACAATTTTCCATGCCTAGATGATTGGCTGATAGTAGCTGATACCCAGCCCAAGTAGCCATCAGCTTATAGTCACCAAACAGGTTTGTGAAGACCTAGGTTTGTTAATCAATTTAGAGAACTCAATAACAACTCCAGCTCAGAAAATAATTTGCATATGAGCTGTCATAGATCCAGTAAGAGGAGTGATCGCTCCTTCTGAGCCATTACTTAAGTTGAAACATCAGGTCCTCCATCTGTGGAAACAGAGGACACAACAGATACAGTCTATCATAGAATTCTAGGATTCATGGCTTTGACTATGAGCACATTCCCACATTCAGCAGACCAGCGCTTTTTTCTTTCCCCCGCATATTTCCTTGAAGTGTGAAAGACTCTATGCGCTTCTTTAACCATCCTTGCATTTGTTTTTTAAGCAACAAACAGCCAAAACCTACCTTTACAAGAGCGGGTTTGAAATGACCCGTATAAATCCTCATGTCAGAATGTCAGTGTTCGCATGTGAGTTACACAGCACCTTGCTTCCCGGCTCTTGGCTCCACTCCACTCCTCTCTCCGGGAGCTGAGAGCCAGGGAAGCAAGGCGCTGTGTAACAGACATGTAACTGACTAGGCTAGTCAGTATCGTGTCAGTTACACATCACCCCGCTTCCCCGGTTGGGAGAGGGGAGAGGAGCTGAGCCAAGAGCCAGGGAAGTGAGGGCTGTGTAACTGACATGTAACTGATTAGCCTAGTCAGTTACACAGCACCTCACTTCCCGGCTCTAGGCTCCCAGAGAGGGGAGAGGAGCTGAGCAGAGAACCCGGAGGGCTGTATAACTGACATGAGACTAACTAGCCTACTCAGTTACATGTCAGTTACACAGCACCTCGCTTCCCAGCTCTCTGCTCAGCTCCTCTCCCCTCTCCGGGAGCCAAGAGTGGGCAAGTGAGGTGCTGTGTAATGATACTGACTAGGCTAGTCAGTAGTAATGTGGGAACGTGAAAGACGCATTCTTTAAAATGGCTTGAATGCACAAATTAAATGCTGGTGTGAATAAATGTAAGCACATTTTGAAATTGACTGCATTTAGAAATACCAGCATTTTTGTGTATGTGTGAATGCGCTCTATAACTCTAACCCCATATGCTCGTTCATACTTGCATCCCCTCAACCAGTGTTTTATCGAACTATAATCCTGTGCTAAATGTCCAGACAAAGAAATGAACAACTCTTTCTTCTGTGCTGCCCCCCTTCTCTTTATGAGTAGATAAGGGATTTATTTGGGGGAGGGGTTGTGTGGTGGGGGGCACCTGTGCTTATGCCACAGCAGGTGCGGGTGGTAATGAGGGATGGGTGGGCACCTGTAGGAACAGTACCCACAGTGTGTGTGTGTGTGTGTGCATGCTCCCACGCTCTACCCACGTCCACCCATCACCCATGCATGGAGCAATGGGCTCCAATGCCAGTTGCTCCATGTGTGGAGATGGGTGTGCAACTGTGGGAATGGGAGCACACCCACATCCACCCATCATGAGAGCACACTCATCCACCACAGCCCATTTGAAAAGGGCCTTAGAAGGATATCACTGCAGCCTACTCATTTCTGTAACCTGTGATGCTTTCCTCATAGGTTGCAGAGCACCTATGATTTCTACAGCTGGGACCCGTCTATGGAACGATAAAGAAAAGCATTTACACATAAACATCTTTTAGTTCATACTATAGCCATTCTAGAGCTTTCATAATGTCCCAGTCCCTGCTGTGTGGCAATATAGTCCAGGTAGCTACGGTCAACTTGACTGCAGCCTTTGTATATGGCATTGGACTTTGAACACATATTTATTTACTGGTGGTCCATCTAGTAAGAAAAGACAACACCAGAGCAGAGGTTTGTGTGGAATCTCACTTTCGCACTACAAGTAGGAACTGTGCCCACAAATTTACAACAACATAATTCACAGATGAGGACACTCCCAAATAGTTTTATTTGTAACCAAACGAAACACAAAATATCAAAGATCCTGTACATGACCAGTGCACGATCCACATTCCCCAATGTTGAATCAAAGTTTGGAACACTCAAGGGTATAACTCCCACTCATGGTGTTCATAGTTCATTCTGCTGAGTATGTCTGCTCTTGCATTGTCCAATCCAGCAACAAGGACTGCAATCAGATGTATTTTTTCTGTTCAGTGCCCAATGTCATCATATCTCTTCGGCTATCTTGGACAAGCATGGAGAGTGTGTTCCGCCCTGTTTGTTTATATAATAAACTGCAGTTGAACCTTCCATGCATATTTGGACTATCTTACCATATGAGTGATCCTGGAAAGCGACTAGGGCTTTTAGAATAGTTATGCTCTCTAGGACATTGATGTGAAGCTTCCTTTCTTTTGCATTCCACATTCCTGATACCAATATTTGCTGCATGTGAGCTCCCCAATCTGTTAACGAAGCATCGGTAGTTAGCACACAGCTCTGAAGGGCATACCCCTAAATACAAAACTTTCTTGCATCCATATGAGTAGGGATTTCAAAATTCTAAAATGTATTTTAAACCATTTATTCTCAGTGTCCAGCACTGGACTCTAGTGTGCTATAAACCAGTGTTGTAGGGGCCTCAGAAAGAGCCTAGCAGTTGGAGTTAAACTTGTTGTAGAAGTCATCAGGCCGAGGATTCTCTGGAATATCTTAACTTTCTGAATTCTGTGTCTCTGCAGGGATGTTATTATGGCTGTGAAAGCAGAGAACCCCTCTTGAGGTACATTTCCCCCAGAATTGAATCATGTAAGATATGATTCTTACTCCTATGTAATACATAGTTTGTGAAGGGGAGATTTCCATTTTTGTTCATTAATACAGAGCCCCAGGTGAGAACAGACTGCTGTAGTTCCTCTCAAACTGTCACCTGTTCTGGTAAATCCCCCACTAAGAGCCAGTCATCCAGATATGGAGGTTTTTTTTACGCCCTGCTTTCTTATGTGAACTACCACTGGGGCCATCATCTTTGTAAACACCCTTGGGGCAGAGACCGGTCCAAAGGGCAAAGATGCATACTGAAAGTGAATTCCTCAAAACACAAATCTGAAAAATAGTCTGTATTCAGGTACCAAGTGGATGTGAAATACGCATCCTTCAAGTCTATGGATGCATACCACTGATCCTTATAAAGATGGCTACATAATTTATGGTAAAAATTTATGGTATTTGACATACTTATTAACTTTACACAAATCAAGAATAGGGTGATATCCTCCATCATTTCTGTTCACCACAAAGTATCTGGAATAATATCCAGTGGCAAAGTGATTTTGTGGAACCAGTTCTATCACCCCTTTTTGGTAAAGACCAAGAATTTCTTTATTCAGGGAAGAAAACTGGGTAGAAGAGAAGCAAGTATTCTCAAATGAGATATTGAACTGTGGAGTTTTGATAATCTGAACATGGTAGCCGTACAGAATTGTATTTAACATCCATCTATCTGTGGTGATAAAATTCCAGGCAGCAAAACAAGAAAACAACCTTATGGTGAACACAGGTTGTTGAGATAGTGGGGAGGTGGCCTCTGGCCCCTCCCCCTCTAGTTGTCAGCACCTTTGTTGTCTGGAAGATTGCATTGAAAGGGCGTGATGTTTGACCCCTTGGACGATATTGTTGGCGAGTATGACAGGAAGAGTATGGGTAGGTGTTAGGATTAAATTTCCTGGAGTAATGATGATGAAGGGGTGTAAGATCTTCCATACCTCTGTTGCTGAAAAGTGTTTTGCTGTTGGGGCTCATGGTTGATATTAGTTCCTTGATGGATCTCTTTGAAACAATTTCATTTTATAAGCAGTTGATCTAGAATGTTCTAGCTTCTCTAAGATCTCATCAATATCAGCTGAGAACAAGCCCAACTGATCAAACTAAACATTTTCAATGTTTGCTCTTTTGTGTAGTGGAATGAAACCAGGCATATCTCCTTGTCACAACAGAATTTGCTATGGGTCTAGCCGCAGTATCTGTTGTATGTTTAGCAGCTTGCAGTTGATAACACATTGTTATTATTTTTATTGGAATTACTTGTAAATATTTTAAGATATGACAAAATAGCATACATCTACACACCCCTTACATTGTTTAAATTTTAAGAACAAAAGTAAAGGCATTGAAAACTGTTAACACAATTTTGGGGCATTACCGACACAGCATGCCCAAAGAGCTGTGCGTGGTATGCCACTGTTGTCCACCGATCTACTGCAACAGAGTTTTAACTTTCACTGGGCACCTGACAGTTTCACTGGCACTGTCTGTAGAAGCACTAACACTACTTGTTAGTTCCAGTTCAGGTTGAAGCAAATCTGATTCAGAACTGCTTGAGCCACATTCTCTTTCACTAAAGAATGGTGTATGAATGTGAATATGTGTGTGTAAAAAAGTTAATTACAACTTTGAAACTGCCCAATTTGACTGGTATTGGTATCCATGCATTACATTACTTATTAATTGTATGAAACAATGCATTTTTAGAAGTGGAAAATTTTCAGCCCCACGTCACTGATGTTCGGTGTGCTCCCTAGGGCCCTGGTCACTGGCATGTCTGTTCGGTGCCCTGACCCAGTCTGAACTGTGTCCGCCCCAGCTTCCTGATCTGGAGCAGGGCAGGCTGCTGCCAGACGGTCATCATTTCTGTTTTTACCCTACATCCTGGGCTCTGGGTTTGAAGATGCCTATAGCCAAGGATGTTGACGTAGCATCTCTACCCATTGCTCTGTACAAGGAAGAACAGGATGTTACCCTAGCAGTGTGACCTATCCTAGATCTTGTGGTTTTCAATCAAATATTTGAGTTTGGTAAGAAAGCAAATTAACAGAAACCAGAGAGATCACAGAACTGCTGTTTTAAAGGCTTAGAAAAATATCTCTGTGCTATGAATACTTCTGAAGTACCCAAACCAATTATTATTTTAGCTTTCCAGCACTACCCTGTTCTTTGGTTATAAAAAACTGTTCAGTTCCAAATGAAATGATGCATGTCTGGTTACACTTTCCTGGAATGACCAGGCTAAAGATTTCCAAGAATATTATTTAATGAAATAGGATATTCCTGGAGAACTTTTATTTTATAGACTCAGAAGCTACATGATGTAGCAGTGGGAATCACTGTTGCTCTTCAGATGCTTTTATGTGTAGCAAGAGCCATACAACAGCATCTGATGCTGAATTATGAATTATTTATTTACTTGTTTTAAAACATCCAGATTACTATATGCAACAACGTGCATGCATGGGAATAGTATTGACAAGATTGTACAATGATAGTTTTACATGTTCTTTTAAATGTAGAAGCAGGTGGCTGTTGTTTATATCTTCTTTATTAATTCTAGAAAGCTATTGATAGCATGCAAATAAACACTTTCTCTTTCTGAGTCACCCTTTGCTCCTGGATATGAGTTCAAATTGAATAGCATTCAGATCCCAGAACAAACCCACAAATAGGAAGCACAGCTGTAACCAGCTCAGGAAGCTTGAATGTTCTTTTCCCTCAATTCTACAAGGTTGGCCACCTGGCCAATGAATGGCTCTGCCAGATACCAGTGTTCCACATCCATGAACTGGTGGCTGAGGAAACAGGAGTCAGAGTCTCCAAGGGCCTAATGCAAAATCCATTGACATCAAAGAGAGTGAATGCTTTGTTTACTTCTGCATGCTTTGGATTAGCTTCCAAATGTATCTCAGCAACAGCACAGTTTTGTGCTGCCCATATACTGTGTAAAAAAAAATAATTGTCTAGTTTTAACTGTACTTTTGTATGCATTTGTTCCACTCACCTTCTTCAGCATAATCCAAGCAACAAGATTCCGATGGTATCTTGGTGGTTTGCATCTGACCCAAAAAGGGAATTCCGGACAGTTATTTCTGTATAACCCTCTCCCAACTCCGTGTTTTAAACACTGAAGAAAGTGCTCAACATTTTTGCTTTCATTTTGTTTGTGCCTCCTCTGGGTGGAATCAAATGAGATGATAGCCCACATTAACGTTCACCAGGCATGTTCCCGCAGGCCCATCTATTAGGCATCAGCCACATGGTCACCACAAACCGCCACTCAAAGTGGAGTTCAGGAACATTGCAGGCCCACTGTACAGCAATCAGGGCTAATGGGCACCCACATGTCCATGTCTCATCAATTAGGTTCACCTGAAGCCTCGCCAGCATCCAGGTCTGCCAGTACCATAGAGTCTCACCTAGTGCACGGAGCCAACTGAGAGGTGGGAGCAATAGCAATCTCCCTCCCCAGAGCTGCCTCTCAGCTTCCCACATACTTCCCCTGCAGTCTCCATCACTGCAGCAGCCTTTCAGCTGAGAGGCACACTAGAGATCTCCCTCCCCCCCATATGCCCTCAGCTGAGAGGCAAACTAGAGATCTCTTCTGTCCACAATCTCCCCCCCCCCACGCCTTTCATCTGAGACCTGCTAGAGGTCTCCCTCCCCATAGCTGCCTCTCAGCTGAGAGGCACATGAGAGAACTCCCTCCCTGCCTCTCAGCTGAGAGATGGGGAGGGAAACTGTGGAGGGTGGAGAGGGAGACCTCTAGTGTACTTCTCAGGTAAGAGGTGGCTTCGGGGAAGGAAACTGTGGGGAGAGGGAGATCTTTAGCATGTCTCTCAGCTGAAAGGCAGGGAGGGAGATGGGGGGGGGAGATCTCTAGCGGATCTCTCAGCTGAGGGAGACCTCTAGCACACCTCTTGCTAGTGCCACTGGTGGAAGCTGCCACAAGCACATGAAATACAGGAAGGAGGCTGCCCATTTATTAGGCAGGATGCACTAAATATGTGATTGGGGACTGCATGTGTAACCCTGTCAAGGTGGGGTTTAGAACTGGAGACTTCAGCTCTCATCTGCATCAGCCTCTATCCTCTAAGCCGGAAGAACCAAGTCCTGCAGCTTTGAGAATAGCAGGCTCATGAACCTGTGAGTGGTTAGCCACCACTCACACCACTAGAGAGGACCTCTATGCCAACCCTCTCTGGGGCTACACATGGACCAAACATGGATTCCAGCAGGTTATCTTCACATTTGATTTCACCTTTTGTCAGCAACTTCCATAGATGAGTGCATTTTAGAGCATGCACAATTGTCAGAACAATGAGGAATACTGCTTGGTTTGTGCTCATTTGACTTGTGAACTGGTTCACATGGTTCAAGTGTAGCAATTACAGTCTTTGCTGTATTCCACTGAGATGGAACATTTAATTTCTCAACATAAGACACATTCATAGCTTGTTTATTTTTAGTGAGGCATTCTAGCATAACATCATGATTTCTGTCTTGTGAAATCTTGCATTAGTTGTGAGACAGACAGACCCATTTATCTCTACATACTGTGCAATTTGTAAACTGCAGTTGGAGAAGTTGCTCAAAATGACCCAGTGCAGGTAACAATCATTCTATCTACAAACTATTACTTACCAAAAAGATCATTTCTGTACAGGATGATTGCAGGATGTGTGCCAAAGCTGTACACAAGAAGGCCACAAAAACATTTTAAAATGTGTGCAATGTTATTATAAGTAACATGGCAATTGTAAGTAATAATCTACCACATTTTCACAATTTTCAGAAATGTACTGAAAATTTTGGTCCCTCCTTAGAGCCTTTCAGATCAAACCAAGCCCAGCAGGACCCAATTGACCCCATTATTCCCCTTGGACTTGGTCCAGGCTCCCCATGGGCAGGAGGCCTCACTCACCCCACAGAGCACCGTAACATCACAGTGCTCAGCAGGGGTGTAACTATGGCAAAAAAAGGGGCCAGGGAATGCCTTAACCCTGTCCTTTCCTAACATGACTCCCACCCCCATGAAACACTGTGATGTTGCAATGCTCCATGTGGGCGGAGTTACATTAATAGGGGCCCCTTTCTTGACATGAGTCTGTTTATTGTTACATTGGGACCATGTTCAGAAGATGCTGGCTGCACCGAGACTAGGTCGGGGTCAGTCCTGACACAGTCAGGCTAGGACAGGGCTTGGACTGAAAAATTAAGCCCACAAAGGGTTCTACTCCCTGTAGATAATTATTGTAATGCAGGCCCCACAGTTCATGACTATGGGTGTTAACAAATGGCAAGATAATCCCCCATGAATGGGTGTTTTCATGGTCGTCTATTAGGTGTTTAAGACCACCCAACATGTGGCCATCATACAGCAACCTCCAGCACACCACCCACAGTGGTGATTCAGAAGGCGTAGAGCCTGCTGCATGGGCTAATGCATGGCCACATGCTGGCATGCCATCAATTTGGTTGTGGAGAAGTTGATGTGTGTTCAGGGCGGGGTATGCAGCAGGGTCTAGCTGCTGCTGTGATAGGAAGAGGGTAGCTGGAGTGCAGGATTGGGGGTGGCTTAGGGCGTTTATAGACGAGACAAGAAAGGAGGCTGATCCTTTGATCATCCGCCTTTCTTTGCGCTCATCTAAAGCTTGAGCCAGGATCTTACCCCGCGTCTGACCGGGCAGGCGATCCTGCCCCCTCAGACGCGGATACTCAAAGTGCCGGCTTCACGCCGCACTTCTGGGTTCCCTGGGCATGTGCGCATGCGCGGAAGGGCGCACGTGCATGCGAACAAAGACTCTGCGCCGAGTCTGGACATCAGATACGGCATAGAGAGGAAGGTGGGGGGGGGGGATGCTGGCATTTAACGATCCCGCTTACACGCGGGATCGTCTATAAACGCCCCTAGGTGGGAGTTGATAATCAAATCAATTCAGATTGGGTTTGTGCTTGGGAGATCTCTCTCTCTCACTGCAGCATTTCCACCCCTCTCTCTCTCCCCCCCCTCCCCTTCCTTGAAGTGACTGTACAGGGCTTGTGAGAGAGGGAGCTCCAGCTTCCTTAGTTGTTAGAATGTCCCAGGGCAGGTGAACAAAGTGGCAGTGCCTGACTTCCCCACCCCCTGGATGCACTTTAATACAATGAAATGATCAAAATCATTCACATATTGTTAAAACTCAAAACCACCCTATTTCTCCATTTGAAATAGTGGCAGGTACAAAAATGCTCACATTTCCGTTTTCTGTTTTATCTAGAGGTGGATATGTACCACACAGGATATTTTCAAATGTGACACCACCACCGGTGGCCACGCTTTCTCCGGCATGGTCACCGGCGGTGGTGTCACATCTGCTCCCACCCACCAGATGTTAACCATGGGCAGGAGCAGAGTACACCCTGAACCGTGGCTATTATACCAGATCTATTGGGAAATGAGTGATGAGTGACTGATTCCTGGGCTAAAGGGGAGCAATTGTATGACATCACTTCCTGTGCTCTGAGGGAATGACTATGGGTGAAAACAGACATGATGCTAACCACCCTTTAACCACCCTTGGTGGTTATTTATGCATGTTGCAGGGCTGTATTGGTGCCCTATGCAGCCCTGCAACATGCATAAATAACCACCAAGGGTGGTTAAAGGGTGGTTAGCGTCATGTCTGAAAGTACCCTAAGTCTACATATGCTGCTTGATAAACTCGCAGAGCACTGTCTCTTCAAGACACTCATTAAAGTTGTTTGTTCCTGTTGAAACTTACACATGAAATGTCTGGCTCCTTCCTGCAGGGGCCTGATACTGCCACTAACACCGCAGAAAACACTTTTCGTGGATTTATTTGTATTTAAAGCACTCATAAGATCTGGATTGAATCTCTGCTTTGCCAGACTCTATGATCACTTTCTCACATGGGTTAATACTTACCTGTTGGTGCCTCAGGAAGTCCAGGACTCAAAAGATGTGCAGCTTCCGTCTTGTGAGAATGGCAGAAATGCAGATCTTTGCCCGCAAACATGCACATCTGCCAGAGTACCTTTTGCCTAGCCTGCCAGCCACACGTGTTTGCAGGCAAACATCCTCATTTTTGCCATTCTCATGAGATGGAAGCTTCACGTCTTTTAAGTCCGGGACTTCCCCGTAATGCCAACAGGTCCTATTAATGCACGTGAGAAAGCAGTCTACATGTGACTTTGGAAACATGGGGGGGATTGCGCAGTCTCTGAAATGGGAATAACAGAACTCCCTTTTCCCAGCTTTCTGTCTGTCTTTTGTAAACTCTTCAGGGCAGTGGCCGACTGTTACAATCTGTTTTGTAAAACACCTGCCACATTGAGGTCCTTATCTTGGGTAGAGCCTTTAGGCATTATTAAAATTATTAATCACACTGAGGGTCCAAGTTCTATAATAGCTGCAGACCAAAGAGACAATAGAATATCAGACACCCATTTTTAGACCAAACTAAAATACAATAAGATCCTGCTCAGTGATCCTGCTCAGTCCTGATCCTGCTCAGCACAATGATACAATGATCCTGCTCAGTCCCTTAAGTGGCACAGAACTGTGTTCCTGATGACATAAAAGGATTTCAAACAAAGTGGAATGGATTGGTTCCAGAAAAAACAAAGTAAAATAAAATAGGATTTCAGTAGGCTAGTCCAATAATGAATCAACAGACTCAGAGCTTATTTCCATGGCTCTACACACAGGATTTCACACTGCAGAAGCTAGAGGGAATACTTTGAAGATTAGTTGATACCTTTCAAAAGAACCTGATTGCACCCTGTATTCTGAGTTGTTGCCAATGTGAATATTTTAAATTTGTGGAGGCTGATGTAGAATATATATGAGGGGAATACTTTCAGTTTGTTTCTTATGGTCATATTCTCAACCATGACTGATGTTTTTGAAAGCCAAGACTTAAGAATTTATTAACATTCAGGAATTTGAAGGTTGGGCACCCAGGGATTTTGCCTCTCTGACATTCTAGTAATAAATTATCAGTATATCATAAGCAGCTCATTAGACCTAAAAACAGGGAGGGAGAGAGGGAGCCCTGCATGAATAATTCAGTATAATTATTAATTATTATAATTATTATTATAATAAGAATTTATATAGCACCAGCGATGTACCTGGTACTTTACAAAAAACAAGATAGACATGGTCCCTGCCCGAGAGCTCACAATCTTACAATAGGTAAAGACATCTCTGTAAATACTCTCAGAACTACAGATAAAGTGTTGACAAACATTCTTGGTTTTTCTTTCGTATGTATATTTATTTAACCATATTTATTTAACTTTCCTATGTATATTTATTTAAATTTAAATATATTTATTTATATCTGTGTTTTTTTAACTGAAGTTTTATATTTTATGAGAGTTCGCATCAACTTTAATATTTATGGTGACAGATTTTCAAATAATCTCCCTTCTTTTCTGTTTGTCTTATTTTAGATGAAGTAACTAGCTTGGCTTATTATTTCTCTGAGGTTTGATATGCAGGATAAATGACTGATTACTGTCTGTACATAGAGAAGAGCCCAGGGGTGTTTTTTCTCACTAAAAGAAGATATTAAATATTATGTGGGAGTAATCTGGCAGATCAAATCGGCTTCTTTTGAGCCTTCGCTAGATAACCAGCCGGACTGCTTTTTAATCTCAGCATTGCAGCTCTTCATTTAAGCACATGACAAACATGGTCCCAGTGATCATAAGAACAGATATTGTGATATACACACCAAGGGTGTCCCATTTTATTTCATGTTCTTATCAGAAAGACTGGAGTATTAAACAGAATGAACTGAGGTTGCTTGTTGGAAATCATATCCCATTTGTTTTCTGGGAATTTAAAAAAGGCTGTTCCTCAGTTGTGACTAGGCTCCAGATTTCACCAACTTCAAATTTTGTCCTCCACAGAAGTACAAGATCTCATGATAATCCCTTATTATTTATTTAAACAAGGATCACTCCAACACACAAACCATTCACCCTTAAAGTGTTCATAGGCACCGTTTCTGACATCTGTCTGTCTTTTTCTGTTCCCTTTTTACCTCCACTGTCCTTTTCACTTGGGTTTTTTCTCCTCTAAACATGCAGGAGCTGTGAAGTTTAGAAAATTCAATGGGCCTGATTAATAGGTGCCCTAAGAACCCCCTGTGTGCTACTTAACATATGGACCATTCCATAATCAAAAAAGCTCCGGTTTACAAGAGTTAAGGCTCTTGCAAATTCAATCATGCACTAAAAAGCATGGAAATTGCAAGTTAAGGCTCCTGCCTTAACTTCCATGCCATGTTAGCAGTAAAGACATTGTACAGTCTCACATATTGTGCTCACTTACAACTTAGGCTCCATGCACCCACATTTTGCCTTCATCTTTCAGCCCCAATCCTCTTCATCTTTGCAGGTTGGGGGCAACACTGAAGCTGGGGACAGGAGGGTGTGAGCTGGCCCCTCATCCCCTCCATTTCCTCTTTAAGAAAGAGAGAACTTAGAAGTTCTGACTCCCACCCCTTCTCCCCATCTAATCTACTTGGCCCCAGCCCTGTAACAGAGAACTCAGGACTCCTGGCTTCCAGCATCTCCACCCCACTCTAATCCAGTAGGCTGCACTTCCTTCACAGGCAACTCAATAGTCTTCATTCCGAGCCTGTTCTCCTCTCGCCTGCTTTCAGTCTTGTAACAGACAACCCAGAAGTCCTGGGTCCAAGTCACCCCTCTCACCCCCACTCCCCTCACAGAGAACTCAAAAGCCCTGGGAAATACAATGTTTGTCTGTATGTGTCATATGGGACAGAAGTGTGTGTGTGTGGAATGACAAAAAACAAAAACAAAAAAACAAAGGCGAGGGAATGGAATAACAGGGAGGGAGGCTATTGGGAGTCGATGGATAGGGAGTCAGCTATAGTAAGTGGGGGGAAATGATAGGACTCCTTCCTCAGATATCCCATCAGTCTTCTGAATCAGTTTTTTTCACTCAGAACCTTATTATTATTATAACTATTTCTAATTCCTCTTGTCATTCCACCCATTTACTTAATCCTGCAAACTCTTCGTATTTTTCCCTGTCATTCCAACCGTTCCACTTACTGCATCTGTGCCTTCCTCATCATTTCACACCCTCTTGCCTTCCCTATGTACTCCCAAAGATGCAACTGTGTTGTATAATTTCACAATCATTTAATTGGATGTTGGAATGACAATAATATTTATTTAGAAATTGGCACTGCTGTTGCCTCTATTCCTTCCAATGGCCATTCTGTTTTATTAATTTAAATGCATAACCAACATAATTTTAATTAAACATTTGTATATGACGCTATCCAGCTTCATTGTGCTCTGGGAGGGCAGTGGAGACTAGTGGGTAAGAGGGACGGTTGTGAGCCATTAGTCAGCTGTCCCATTCTCCCCAACTGAAATGAAAGAATAGAGGGAAAAGAGGGGGTGAGGGACCAGGGCCAGCTCACGCCCTCCTGTCCCCAGGTTCAGCGTTACCCCCAACCTGCAAAGAGGAAGAGGATTGAGGCTGAAAGACAAAGGCAAAGTGTGGGTTGGTACATGGAACCTAAGTTGTAAGTGAGCACAATATGTGAGACTGTACAATGTCTCTACTGCTAACATGGCATGGAAGTTAAGGCAGGAGCCTTAACTTACAATTTCCATGCTTTTTAGTGCATGCTTGAATTGACAAAAGACTTAACTCTTCTTGTAAACCAGAGGTTTTTTGATTATGGAGTATCCAAGTTTTTTGTTAAATACAATGCAATACAGAAAATTTGTCCTGCTAGCGCAGTAGAATGCTGAGCAGCATAATCACTATGGGAGCAGGGCTTAGGAGACGCCAAGGTGGAAGAGCTGCTCCCTTCAGTTTAGAACATTGTTACTTCCTTAAAACAGAAAACAAGGTGAAGCTGCATTTTTACTGGTATCTCCCTGCTTTACTAAGAATACAATAACTTTAGTTCAGTTTAAGCATTGCAGACTTCTAAAAACTGCTCTCTATGATCTCTCTAGCTCATGGCTTGTGCAGGAGTCTTCCACTCTACTCCCCACTGTCAGAACTCTTCCTTGTGTAACACTGGCCATTCTGCTTTCTATATGGACCTCCCCATGTACAGGACCCCCTGGCTAGTTCACTCTTTGTACACGGCTCCCTGACTATGCTGTGCCCATGTACAGGACTCTCCACCTGGCATAATGCTGCCTATCCTGAAACAGTAAAGACATCCTGAAGCTTTCTGACCGGGTCGGCGATCGAGGTGGTCAGATCGCAGCTGGAAAAGAATGCACGTCCCCCTCCCGTGCACGTGACTCATGGCAGCGTCTAGTCTAATCCTGTCTCATGGGATTTTGGCAACGACGCGTGAGCGCACCGCGCACTTGTCTAAAAACAGCCTAGAGTCCTCCTAAGAGGACTACGCTTGCCACTCTGCCCCACAGGGCTGCTATGCACAGGACCCCACCATCTCCTTGCCCCCCTTCTGCAGAACGCCCACTGTATCAGGCCAGAGCACCCATTTACCCCTCATTACTTAGTGGGGTTGGGAAAGTTGGAGGGAGAAGGACTGAAAGAAGATTGATTCCATCCCGCCTGTAGCCTCCTGTCTCTGGAATAAACCGCTGCCCTCTTCCTGCACCTGGGACCATCCCAGGCAAACTCCAGTGCTCCGGCCTCAGCCATGCTCGATCAGGCTCCCGGTCAGTTCGCGGCTTGAAAAGAATGCACGGCTAACATTGAATTTTCAAGATGTCATAACTTAAAAACTACTAACCGGATTTACAAAATGTAAACTAGAAGACACTCCCTGGCAGCCTCCTTGAATTTTCTAAAAGGCTTACACCACCTCCCAACCAACACAAAGCCCCTTTACACTGCCGAGATTAAGGCCACTTTTAGACGATCACGCTGTGCACTCGCACGGGGTTTCAAAAACCCCGCACAAGCACACAGTGTGATTGTCTAAAAGCGGCCCAAGACAGTCTAACTTTTGAAAAAACAGGCTTTCAAAGTGCAGTTTTCAAACTGTGATATCTCAGCTGTTATCCAACCGATTCAGCTGACGTTTGGAGAGCTTGAACTGCTTACCCCAGTGATCCTTCACCGCAAATTTCACTATCCTAATTTTAATCATGCCAATTTATAGCAAATAGAATGTTGGGACTTTATAATGGAGGGTGTAACACGCCTTAACAATTAGAGCGCTGATGTGCTCTGAAAATGATCCTAATCAGTCACACATACTCATGAGTAAGTCCCAGTGAAATCTATGGGACTTACAAATATGTGTTTAGGATCACACTCCTGGTCTATATGGAAGAAAATGTATGCAAGTAAATACTGATAGCTCTTTTATCTAACAAATAAAGGCACAGATTTCCAGCAAGTGGAAGGTGAAGCTAGGGAAACTCAGACTGAAAACAAGGTACGTATTTTGAATGAGTGAACTAATTAATCCCTAAAACATCCTACTGTGGGTGCGCTGAGATGTCACAATTATGACCTGCAGATCCAGTGGCAGCATTCCTAGTTAGCCATTAGATTACCCCCACAGTGGTTTGTGTGTGTGTGTGTGTGTGTTATCGGAACAGATCTATCAAGTAGTATCATATAAGTGATTGTGGTAGGGGAACCCCAGGGGTGTGATGCTTGAATTCCCAATCACATCAAAGATACCTCATGATAGATCTGTTCGTATGTGATGGAAAGTGCTACCACCAAGGGGCATACCAGAAGCAGAGGAGCTGTTGCCAAAGTCCACTGGTGGTAACTGTAGCATCTAAAAGTTATCTGAGGGTGAGATGGACTCTTTTACATTAGGAGGTCTTTAAATTAAGACTGGAAGCCTGTCTAAAAGACATGCTAACTTCAGACAAATAGATGCAGCAATTGCTGAGTAAATCCTATGGCCTGTGTTTTGCAGGGGGAAAGGTCAAATTAGAATAATAATACTGAACTATTCTCATGTTAAGCCTATGAATTTGCAACTTGAGCACTTAAAATGGTATTCTGATTTAGGGTGAAATCAAACAAGACGTTAGCCCACTGGGGTCTGTGTTCGGTCTGTGTAGCCCCTGGCACTCCCCACGCACAGGTTTAGCATGTCCAACCTAATAAACAGGCAAACCCCCTGCACATATTTCATATGATTGCAACAGCCTCCACAAGTGGTGCATGAGAGCAGAGAGAGGAGTAGGAAGCGGTCGCTCCACCAGCACTCTCCATGTCCCTCTCCTCAGCCCAGGATGTGCTGTGATATTCTTCATCCTGGTCACCTGTCATCTGGCTGGGATGTGCTGTGATCACCCTCTCCCCAGCCCGGCGTGCACTGTGCTCTCTCTTTCCCTGGCTATCTGTCTGCTGGCCGGGGCGTGCTGTGCTCTCCCTCTATGATGTGGGCAGACCTGGATATGGGCAAGGCTGCAGACAAAAATATTTAACAAGACACAGTCACATGGGCACCCATTAGCCTGGATTCACCTGCAAGGTGGGCCCGCAATGTCCCTGGACTCCACTGCGAGTGGCAGGTGACCACGTGGTGGCCACAAGGTGGACACCTAATAAACAGCAGGTGGGAACGTGCCTAGTGAGGGCTAATTTGCTCTATTGTCTCCTTTTGATTTCAACCTTAGTCAGTGGGGTTGTAATGAATTCTAGAAAACACAAGAGGGCCCCATGTGAACATCTATTTGTATGATTGCAGGGCAATCCCAAACAAAAACATGTTCTGCTACTGTTAGTGTTACATAAATCTAAATTAAATTGTATTGAAAGTAACAAAATGGAGATCTTCTAAGTGCTTGCTTTGCTATTACGCGTTCCATTAAAAAAACCCTCATTACTTTGGATATTACTGTTCTGTATTTAAAATTGTCAAGGCTACTTCACACTAGAATTTGGAAAGTATGGAATGCAATATGCAAGATCTGGCCCAGCCAGGCAAGTAAAAAAGACAGAGAAGTTCCTGGATGTTTCATTCATATTGGACTCAATCAACTTTTATGACAGAGGTTTTCCAAGGTTTTAACTACCACAGTTCTGGCAATAAACTTATGACAGATTATTTTTGTTTATGCATCCAACGTTTCCAGTTTCACTATTATGGAAACAAATGAAAAGCAAGGACATATTTCAAAATAATTTTAGTTGTGCCTTTTAAGACATCAGCAGGCTTCATTAGCATGCTTACAACAGCGTTGCAATATCAGACTGTAAGATGCAGGGAATGTGCTGTGTCTCACTATGGGTGAAAACAGACATGACGCTAACCACCCTTTAACCACCCTTGGTGGTCATTTATGCATGTTTCAGGGCTGGATAGGGCACCAATACAGCCCTGCAACATGCATAAATAACCACCAAGGGTGGTTAAAGGGTGGTTAGCGTCATGTCTGTTTTCACCCTATGTTGCCTGAACAGTTCCTAGAGGGAAAAGGTCCTGATCCTGGCTGTGGCCCTTGTGAACTCAATAAAATAAAATAAAAATTTTCAACCTAGAAAAAAAGAAAACGAAAGATCTACTTTCCTATCCTGCCATGATAAGGGTAAGCATGAAAAAAAATGTGTTTTATTTTCCCATGAAAACAAAAGTTAACAATAACTTTCTTGGGAAGTGGGGTTTTGCAAGCTTGTTTTAAGCACAAGCTACAGTACTTAATATTTCAGGGTCAGAATATCTTCTGATTTTCTGCCATGAGGAACTCTCTCCCTGTATCTTTGTCCATGATGGAAAAGACAGCGTACTGGTGCCAAGGAGAAATACAAGAAGGTGTATATGGAAAGGGGACCACTTGTACTGTCATGACCACAACCATGCTATCATACACCTATCGGTAAAAACAGATGTGACAGTGGCCTGCTATGGCCTGCTTTGTCCTGGACACGTCCTGCACGTGAGTGCAGATGCTGCCAGACGTTGACCCGGGCTTGCCCTGGACTGTGTCAGCGGGTAGGCCAGGCTCTGACCTGAGTTCACAGCCCAGGCTAAGGCCTGCCCATCTGGGCCACAACGGTGTAGTATGTCTGGGTGATTTCAGACGTGACGGGGTGGATTCGCCCCGTCATGAAATGAAATTTGAATTCCCCACTGGGATGACCCCGTCACGCCGTAACAGATGTGCCGGGGGATCCCGGTGGGGAATCGGGGAGGGGGCGGGGCCGCACGGTACAACGTGCGGCCGCACGGCCCCGCCCCCTCCACACACCCCGCTGCCCGCCCTCTGGGGAGACGGGCGGGTGCCACGGCCAATGCCGCCGCAGTGCTCGCTCGCTTTGGCCACGGGCCGGAATCCCTGCGGGGATTCCAACCCGTGGCCGCTGTCCAGATGTGACGGCAGGGGTCACCATGGCGGGGAATCACATTCGCCGCATGATGACCTCCGGCCCCGCTGCTTCAGCCACTCACGCGACGAATGTGATTCCCTGCCGTGGTAACATTTGGGGGGAAACATCCATTTCCCCCAACAGATGTTACGTGGTCGCTGCCACCACAGGGGATTGACTGTGATGGCCTTTGACCACGTAACGTCTGAAATCACCCTCTGTTGCCAGGCTGCCAACCCACTCCGGTTTGGGGCTGCCATGGCCATTCACTATGGCTGGCCATCAGTGGCTGCCATGGCTGCCCATCATAGTGGAGTGCTTGATGCACGGTGGGGTGGGGCTGGCCGGCCACGCATTCCTGGTTCTCCTCTCCCTTCCTGGTACCCTGGCCGTGGGCACGTTTGTTCAGTGGCCAAGTCCAGCCCATGTCCACTGTGGTTTTTCTCCCCAGGCTGTGTTGGGCTGCTGCCATGCTGCCATCACATGTTTTTCTACCCTATGTCATGAGTTGAGGGTGTAACTTTCAAATACAAAACTGAAACTAGCAATTATGAGGTTTCAGCACGAACAATCCAATATAAATTCTAGAACCAATATCCTAAAGATAAAATTATCCCATTACAATAGAAACTGTATGAAGACCACCTTGGGACATGCACTTGACCATTGGCAGCTCAATGTGCTAAGCATCATCAAGGTTGCCAGGATCATTTTGTCTGACCTTTAAAGACAAGCGCTATCAGGCAACAGATCTTTACTGGTAGTTTAAGACAGATTTCACTATAATTGGTTTTTTATTCTTCAGGGATTTTCTTTGGTTTGAGAAGCATAACGCCACACTGAAATAGAAACAAATATATTCATTTACAGACCCGTTGGGAAGGAAATCATATAACAAGGGGCTTTCTGGATTATTGTTTTTAGTGTACATTATTATTTCATAATCTATCTTTTCTGTCTGAAAAAAACCCCTCCCTGGATTGGGTAGAAAATATTAATTATAATTAATTATCATAGTTCACTTTAAAAAAAAATTAAAAACATTGTATATTTGTATTTATTTCATGTTTAATGTTGGGTTTGGGTTTTTGGTGTGAAATTTTTTATGAATAAGACTGTGTCTTATGAATGTTGCTTTAATATATATACTTTGTTGTATGCAAGGACCTGTTGGTTATGTAAATAAAGATATTTGATTTATATACATTATATAACAGAAATGGGGAGAGAGAAAAATATTGATAGTGGGTCATTTATTTATTTTATTTATTAATTTATATATACATATATATGAGAGAGAGAGAGAGAGAGAGAGAGAGTTCACTTTGATTCTTTTGCTCCTGCTCCTTGAACTTCATTTAGTGAGAAAAGAGGTCACATAATATATTACTGAAGGAACATCTAGCACTTCTCATGGTATAGCCACACGATACACCTACCACAGTTTGGGCAGCCTTACCCCACTTTGGACACCATCGCCACACAATGCTGCAAGATGTTCCCCTCACCTTGTGGGCAGCTGGCTGCTATGCCCTGTGTCCCCAGAAAAAGTCTGAGGATGCAGGATGTAGTAGCTTACCCAAGGTGGGGTACGGCTGCCCAACGCATGATAGCACACCACTGTTTGTAGGACTGGTTCCCATCTGCTCTGCCATGAGGTTTTGAGTGGTGGGTGCTATCTCCAGTCCTGCATGGCCATGTCACGACTGGAGGCGGGATAGTGGGCAGGCCGGGAGAGGGTGGGTGGGGCAGGGCTGGGTACCCATTCGTCTAGCTGACACCTTGGCCCACCCTGGGGCATGGCAGGAAATTCAACAGTGTCCCCTCCTCCCGGCTTCCCCACAGGGACTCCAACCATCTGCCCTGCTCCCCACGTTGGCCCCAAAGTGTGGCAGCAGTGATTGCCCTCCATGGGGGACACGGAGACCAGGCCCGCCACAGCTCATGTGGCTGCGCTCATTCAGGTCACTGCTGCAAGGTGCAGCTAAAGAGTGAGAAAAGATTGTTTTTTTACTCTTTCTTGCAAGCTGTGCTTTGCAAGTGGATTATCATTTATTTATATTTATTTGCAGTACCAAGAAACTGTAGCCACTCTGTGACGACCCACTGCCTGAGATGGGTGAACAACTGGGAGAGTGTCCAAGATCAGGGCCAGGTCAGGTTCAAAGGCTGGGGCCTGAGTCCAGAACAGGTAGTGAAGTAGCAGAATCCAAACCAGGTGAAGCTGGAGGGTCCAGGCCAGAGAGAGAAGCCAAGACAGAGTCCAGATCAAGGCGGTGAGGAAGGGCAAGAACAACCCAGAGTCGAGGTAAGGCCAGGCAGGTTCAAAGGAAAGGAAAGGGCCGAGAGACCGCAACAGAGCTGAGCACAGGAAACAGGAAATCATGTTTTGCTCTGGCCAACCCTTCATGGCAGCTACGGCTCCTTATATGAAGGCAGATAGGTGATCCAGAGCTGAGGGAGCACAGCAAAGCACCAGATCAAAGAGCACAGCAGGCAGAAACCTGGACGTAAGCCAAAGCATAGCAGTGATGTTGGTGGCAGAGAGCACTAAGGGTGCTGGTTCAAGTCTTGGGTCCACATGCATGTAAACAAAGAGACTGAACTTTGGTCTCAGCGTATAGTCTGGTTTCAAATTAAAATTAAAATTGCTACACATTAATTGCTTTTAACATCCAGAGGTGTGGTTATTTTCTAGATAGGGCATGGAAAGCTCCAATCTTAATTTTGATAAAAAAACTTCTTAAATTCTGATGTCTATGAAACAAAATTTAATTTCAGGATCTATCATCTCCTATCATTAGCATGAGTCATTCATGTGAGTACAGGAGAAAATGTCGACTTGAGGCCAAATGTTGCCTTCAGGTGTTCCTGTATAAAACTTCCATTGAAGTCATCTTTACTGGGAGTTGCCAATGCAGATCCAGTGGCCCAGGAAGTTCTTTGTACAACTGTCCTAGAAAGACAAAAGAAAATAAATGTATTGCTACAGTATGGCCATGGATTTACTATATAAATCAATGATACAAACATTTTATGTATATAAATCTTTCCAGACTTACAATCACGGATTCCACTTTGAGACTCCACAAAGAATTTGGCATACGAATCTCTTCAGCATGGCAACCTCACAATAGCAAAAAAGAAACATACTGTGCTGGAACTGAAAACACTGTGGGGATGATGGCTTTCTGCCACTTTATTGCTTAACAACACGAGCTGTGCACCTTCAAAGAAGAAAGATTAAGGAAAATAAAATATTGGTCATACAACAGAAATGGGAATGAATCCCGTAAGAATAGGACAGATATAGGAAGAGGTTGTGTCTGTCCTTGCTTGGGGGTATCAAAAGCTTTCTTGTCCCTAATCCCATTGTGACAGGGTACAGTGATTAACAGGATGAGGACCTTGGATGAAGATTCATGCATGCCTAAATGGGCAGTGATCCTTTAAGAAACTGGATGCTCAGTGCCTAATGAGTCACCTGACCAGCACCTGGGAACAGCTCAGAGTGAAAAGAGAGACAGAGAGGCAGAGGCGATGTAGAGTTGACTGTGCAGCAGTGAGGAGCTCTCATTGGACCTAGGGGGTTGTGAAGCCTAACAATCCCAGCAGTAAGGAGCAAAGCCTGGAGAGGCCAAACGTTTGGAGCAGCCAAGCCAACCAAAACAGCCTGGAGCCAGAACACAGAACTCAAGTGGGAGATACCTAATTAAGGTCCTTTTGGTCCTTTTCGACTAGGCTGCTAGGGGGCCCAATGAGGCTTGGAGAAGCACAAATATACCAGAGGTCTGGGTCTGCATAGAATGGAGCAGGGAGGGTAGATAAAAAGCACATCTAGAGCAACTAAAGAGGCACTGGGGTGTGTATTGTGGGCAACGGCATGAGCTAATTCTTTAACTAGGACACTGGAGACGGATTGCACCCTATGCGCTGCCACACCCATAGACACCATGAAGGAATTGCTCAGGCTTCATGTACAATGGCTTTGGGTGACAATAGATGTGCAGCCACCACAGCCACTCCCTTACCTGGGGAGGTGTAGAAGATGGCAGACTCCACCCTTAGGGCTGGGTTGGGGCACACAACGCATGCGTACTGGGCTGGCCGGCAAGCCCTCTCCTGCCCCAGCCCCAGCCCCAGCGGGGGAACAGAACAAATGCAGCGCTGGGCAGTCCTGCCCCCAGTGCGCCTCCAGTGCCCCACCCCCTGCCATGATGGGCAGCCATGGCAGCCAATCACGGGCAGCCATGGTGGTCATCCATCGTGGCCCTCAATCCCAGCAGGGATGGGGCCTAAAATAGTAGGGATGGGTGAACAGATCGCGATTTGGGTTCGGCCGTTCGGTTCGGCTGCGTTCGTTTCGTTCGTTCAGTTCGGCCGTTCAGTTCATTCATTCGGTTCGTTCGCCGAGTTCGGGTTCAGCTGTTCGGTTCGGTCGTCCGAACAGGCTGTTCGGTTAGGCTGCTTGGCTGTTCGTTTCGGCCGTTCGGCCGTTCGGGAAGTGTTATTATGGGTGGTTTTTTGTTTTTTATATGTTTTTTTGGTTTTTTATTGGGTTTTATATGGTTTTCTTTTGCTTTTTATTTGGTTTTTTGGTTTTTATATGGTTTTTTTTATTTATTTATTTTATCTAATATTATATATATCTATCTACACTAAATCTAACTGCTATGAACTATTCTAAATGCTATGAACTAAATGGATTATCTAATAAGTACACAGACCTACTCCTACAAACACTAA
>QEPC01005230.1:1227747-1240495 GCA_003113815.1 Sphenodon punctatus
CAAAGGCCCGGCAGAACAGCCAGGTCTTACACTGTCTATGGAAAGAGGGCAGATCTAAGGGCAGGTGGGCCTCCACAGCTGTGGTGCGGCCACTGAGAACACCCCCCTCATAGTTGGCATCCGGGATATCCAGGGGACCTCAAGGAGAGCACCTCTGGCCGACTGCAGAAGCCGATCCAGGACCCAGGGGTGAGGCTGTCCTGTAGATAAGTGGGGCCCAGGCCATTGAAAGCTTTAAAGGTCAGAAACAACACCTTGCATTGGGCCCAGAAGCCCCATGTAAAGCGTGTTACAGTAGTCTAGCCTCGAGGTAATAAAAGCATGGATGATCGTGGGAAGGTCCATGTCTGAGACATGCGTCTTAAGCTGTCACACCAGATGTAATTGGTGAAATGTGCCCTTCACCACAGCTGCCACCTGGACATCTAGGCGGAGCTGCAGGTCTAGGAGTGCCCCCAGACTACGGACCTAACATACCAGGGGAGGATGGCCCCCATCAATGATGGGGGTCATCACTCCCCCTGCCTTTCCCACAACCATCACCTCTGTCTTGTCAGGATTCAAATTCAGGTGGCTCGCCCTCATATAGTCCCCCACAGCTGACAAACACTGGGTGAGCACCGAGACTGCTGGGCTTGGGTGTGATGAAAAAGAGAGGTACAGTTGGGTGTGATCAGAATATTGATGACACCTTACACCAAATCCTCTGATGACGTCCCCCGAAGGCTGCATATACATGTTGAACAAGAGAGGGGAGAAGATGAACCTTGTGAGACTCCACACATAAGGCTCTGGGGAGAAGATGAACAAACACCCAGCACCACACACTGAGTTCTCCCGGCCAGGAAGGAGTGGCACCATTCAAGGACAGTCCCGCCTACTCCGGCTTGGTCCCACAACCGAGTCACCACAACCCATGATCAATGGTAATAAATGCAGCTGAGAGATCTAATATGATCAACAGGGTCAAACGACCCTGGTCCAACTCTTGGGAGAGTTCATCAATCAAGGCCACAAGCACAATCTCACACTGCTTTTAAATGAGGGCGTGCTGAAGCGCCCCCCAAACGCCACATTAAAGCAAAGCCACCGGAAGTGACATTCTCCCCGTTGCCGGCGGCGGCGGCAGCTGGAGACACGGGGCTTTGCAGCGGCGCGTTCTTAAGACTTCAATTATTAGGCTTAAGAACGCGCCGCTCCAAAGCCCCGTGTCTCCAGCCGCCACCGCCGGCAACGGGGAGAAAGCCACTCCGGCGGCTTTGCTTTAATGGGCGTTTGGGAGGCGCTTCAGTGCACCCTCGTTTAAAAGCAGCCTCAGTGCCTTAACCCAGATGAAAGCCAGATTGCGAGGGATCTAAGAAAGTGATTTAATCCAGATGCTCCTGAAGCTGACGAGTCACCACCTGCTCTATAACCTTCCCTAAAAAGGGAAGGTTAGAGACTGGCTGATAGCTGGCCAGGACGTGATTGTCCAATGATGGTTTTTTGAGCAGAGGCCGTACCATCGCCTCCTTGAGGCAGTCCATCACTCTGCCCTCCCTAAGGGAGGTGTTGACTATCCCAGCCAGCAATGGCCCCAACGTCTCTTGGCTGGCCTTGACCAGCCAGGACTGGCATGGGTCCAGTTCACAATAAGTGGCTTGGACAGCCCCCAGAACATTCTCTGCATCAGAGGGTGACATGCACTGAAACTGATCCCATAAAACAGGACAAGATGGGGTTTCAACTGCCTCTGGTTCACTCACTGTTAAAAGTGCAGCATTGAAACTGCGGTGGATTTGAGCGATTTTATCCTAAAAAAAATATCCCAAAATAAGTCACAGTGAGCATTAGATAACTCTGGATCCAGGCAGAGGGAGGCCAGACTGACCAGTCCCCTCACCACCTGGAAAAGCTCAGTTGGACATGACTTAGTGGATGCAATGAGGGCAGCAAATAAAGCCTTCTTTGCTGCCCGCACTGCCACAGCATAGGTACGTAAACAGACTCTATGTCGCAATTGGTCAACTTCAGTATGGGAATTACACCACCATCGCTCTAACCACCGCCCTTCTCGCTTCATCCACCGCAGATCCTCCACGTACCACGGGGACCTGTGTTGCCAGCGATTTGGGAGTGGACACCTAGGAGCTGTACAGTTCATAGCCTCTGTCAGCACAGAGTTCCAAAAGGCCACGAGGTCATCAAGTGAACGACCATCGAAATCAAAGGGAACATTTCCCAGGGCATTCCAGAACCTCTCTGGTTCCATAAGTCTCCAGTGGTGAACCAACTGAACTGACTCCGCACCACTCCAGAGACCGACATGAGCTAGGATACTGGCCTGGAGGATACATGTTCCATCCATGACAAGGGCACTGCTGAAACCTCCCCCACTAATGGATCCCCCGCCTCAAGGCCTGTGCAAAATATCATGTCCAGGGTATGTTCCTCAACATGGGTAGGGCCGACAACTATCTGAGACAGGCCCATTGTTGCCATGGCGGTCATGAACTCATGTTCTCCCCTTCCAAGACTGGTGTTGGCGTGGATATTGAAGTTCTCCAGGACCACCATCCTGGGAGACCCCAAGACCATTCCCAACACCAGTTCAATCAGAGCGGGCAGGAAAGCTGCTGTACATGGTATATCAGCAGCAACCCCACTCTGTCTCCGGCCAAATCCATCACCAGGTGGAGGCTCTCAATTCTCATTATAGGTTGCACAGGAAATCTCCTCACAGACCATGTCTCCTTATAAATAATGGCTACATCTCCCGCCCTGCTACATCCCTCCAACCACGGATGATGTCCAGCCAGGTCTCCATAATACACATGAAGTTGGCTGCCTGGTCCACGATCAACTCCTGGACCGTAGTTGTTGCTCTGCACCCATTCTGTCCAGTCTAGTGTTTTATAGGGATGGGCAAACAGAACGCGTTTTGGATGTTCGATCGTTTGGTTTAAAACCCGAGTTCGGGTTCGATGGTTCGGTTCAGCCAAGTTCGGTTTGGCTGAACTTGGCTGAACATTCAAAAATAGTGAAACCGAAACCGAAACGAAATAAAAATTGAAACTGAAACCTATTTTTTTTGCCCTGGAAAGACGGTTTTTCCGCCCCTGAACTCATCTGAACTCATCCAAACACGACCAAACTGTTTGGTCATTTGAGAGTTCAGTTCGGACGTTCAGTTCAGATGTCCGAACAGACCAAGTTCGGTCTGAACTCCGAACATCCAAACTGCATTCGCCCATCCCTAGTGTTTTATCGGTCTATTAATTTAAATGTCCTGACATCACCATAGCCTCTTAGAACTTCATGGGGATTAATGAGTTTATCCTCACAAAACCTCAGTGTGGCTGGGAAGTAGCTATCCCCATTTAATCGATAAAGACTGGAAAGATTCACTTGCCCTGTTCTGGGCCAACCAGGAAGCCTGTGCTAGATCAAAACAGAATCCATATCTCCTTAGTCTGTCTTTATCAGAAGCCCATCCTCCTCCAACCTTACACCCTTCATGAGTGCTATATTCAGTTATAGTGGAAGGAAAGATTAAGAATTTACTAAGTTAAACATGAAGAATGGCACCTGTGCCAAATTCACCCTTACTCAGGTGAATGGAAGTGGAAGGAGGCTTTAAGTCAGCTCCCTTGATCTTTTGCTAGTTGGAAACCAAAACAGTCTTCCTGTTTGAAGGACCACTATGGATGCTTTCAAATGTAACAGTAGCCTGCTTTGCCATGGTATTCCTGGCTTTAGCATGGGGGTCACCGTCACATTTGAAAGTGGTCGGGAAGTGATGGTCAAATGTTGGCATGGGATAGATCCCAACCGTGTTGGGGGCTAGCCTGGGTTGTGCCTTGGGAAAATCCCAGAGTCACAGCCCAGGTTAGCCACCACCATGTTTGGGATCTGATCGCTGGATCTGGAGTAAAGTGGGATTTCATGTCTGAAAGACCACTTTACTTACTGTAAAGTACTGCAGGGGGGAGGGCTGGGTGCCTTGGCGGCTGTCATTGGTCACCCCCTGTCAGATGGGGGGGGCAGGCTGCTGCACGCACCGCGGTTGCCGGGTGGATGTACATCTGTGTGTCTTCTTCCTGCCTCTTCCCCAGCCACCATCACGTTAGTGGCCAGGCCAATTCCTGACTGGGCCAATTCCTGGGTATGTCCATAGCAGTGGTGGGAATCATCACTTCTGAAAGTACCCTATGTCATCCAGGAATCACTTTCTTCTCTAGCAGGCCCTTTACATGGAGCAAGGGAGTAGATGGCATGGAGCCAGCTGTTGGGGCGAATTTTCTGCTGTCACTTTAGAGCAGCTTTCTCTCTGCTGTGTACTTTGAAGAAAGTGTAAAACATGCAGAACTGAGGCAAAGGTTCTGGATGTAAAATGTGCACAACTGAGGCAAAGGATCTGGGACCTGAGCATCTGAGTACACTACTAAGAGGTGCAGATTAAAAATATTATATGTAAAAATACTATATAGTGGGTTTATTATTATTTATTTATTAGTGTCAACATACCTGGCAATGGTCAATCATTAGTTAGAGAAAGGCTTCTATCCTGCGGGGCTTACAATCTAGGAAAGAGGGCGGGGGGGAGACAAGGAAGAGGGGGAATGGATCCATTCATGACACTGAAAAGTCACAGGTGCATATGCTTAGCTAGTTACAGGGGAGAAGGAGACCCTGAATGATAGAACAGTAGAAGGAGCATCAGTGAGGGGGGGGGGGGGGGGGGACTAAGGAAACCCTGATGGAAGAGGTAGGTTTTTAGAAGGGATTTGAAGTTTGTGAGGGAGGATAAAATTTAATCATTCAAATTTTTGTTTTTCGTTACCGAGAATTTCTGCTTTCCTTTTGTAAGTTTCATTTTTGTTTTCCTTTTGTTTCAATGGGAAATGGATTTCTGGCTGCAACGTCTTTATTTTTCATCTGATTTGCATGGCATATGGACTTATTGTACCCCTCACCCAGAGGATCATCCCTGCCACATCTCATAAAGATTGGATAAAGGGTTCTGATTTTATAAACAGTTTGTGTTTTGTGGTTTGCACATGTATTTCCAGCTGCAACATCTTTGTTTTCCATCCACTTTAGTTGAAATTTGGACTCATTGTACCCTTCTAGCAAGGGATCATACATGCCAAGTTTCAGAAAGGCTGGATAAAGGGCCCTGATTGTATAGGCATTTTAAACATTTCATGGTTTGCACGCACATTTCCAGCTGTAACTTTTTTTGGTTTCCATCCAATTTTGATGAAAGTTGGACAGGTTGCTAGTCTCACCCATGTGAGTATCCTTCCAAGTTTCAGAAAGATTGGATAAAGGATCCCCATTTTATAAGCAATGTACGCTTCATGATTTTAACAGAAGTTGCAAATTTCCTTAAATCACGTGGAGGTGTTGCCTCTGCTTAAATTATCGAGGTTTTACTAGATGCAGAGAACTGCTGTGAGGGGCATTTGTAGAGAAGGTGAAGAAGGTAGGAGGAGGAGGTGGGCAGAGCAGAGAAAGAGCAGGTGCCAGAGGCACTGATACTAGCACAGGCTTCAGTCATCAGCACTCCAAAGTCTGTGCAGACATACATGCGGGAGGATAGGTGCAGAGTTCTGCTTTTATGAGTACTTGCAGTGAGGCTGAAGACTGTCACACACAGAGCACTGAGCGCTGGCTATGAGCCACATGAAGGGATTGGGCTGTTGCAGCTCGTGTGGTCGTGCCCCTTATGTTAAAAAAATGGGGGTTGATTTGACCCCAAGTACCGTCATTGGGGGATGTTTCTGTTAATGTTGTGTAGTGTTGGAATCCGTGAGCAACTTATTGCCCCCTGGTACCCGTCATTTAAGGTAGAAAGGGGTTATGAGAAATATCTGACTGACATAAAGAACTTTAAAGTCAGAAGGGCTATGATTCTTGTGAGATTAAATATGATGCCCACCTCAGTAACCGAGGGTAGATTCAAGGGTATCCCGTCTGAGCTTAGATTTTGTTACTGTGGCCAGACGGAAACAGAAGACCTTCTGCATTACCTATTGTATTGCCCTAAGACAAGCGGGGTATGGGGCAAATTTTTTGCCCCATGGTTTGTAGGCAAGGATCATTGGGATCAGCAAAGGCAGGTCCAATACATTCTTGCCAATCGGAATGAAGCAGTAGTGTGGCAAGCTGCTGTAGGGATCTTCCAACTGGAGCTATTTAGGAAGCAACAGATGGAATCCCTCTGACTCGCCCCGCGGAGAATTGAAGCTGACGCATCTGTAGAGAGTACTGGTGAGGTCTTCTGAGTAACCGATGTACTGCCCTCCATTGCGAGTGCAGAGGCTTCTGTTTTCTTATAGCCATAATATGGCATTTTGTTTAAGCGTCCCTCCTCCTAAACGCAGATCTAGAGGGACTACATGTTGTAGGAGTCAAGTGTGCCGTCACAAGCCCCGGGAAGGGGAAGGTATTTTACTGTTCGCTCGAAGGCCCGGTACACATTGCTGGCTGAGGATAATCCGGTATGTGTGTGTCTTTGCTTCCCCATTTATCAGCTTCCTGCAGAGTCTTTGCAGGGGCCAAGCCCAGCACACAGGACCTGCGATGGGTAAGGTTTCCTTGCCCACTGAACTGTCAGGTATCCTGCGTGGTTTGTGGTGGCTACAAGATATGGTAACAAGCTCTGACATATAGAGAATTTATTTATTTATTTTATTGTGTTTTAATGTCTGTATTTGTTGTGATATATTGAATTGTTACACCACTTTTATTATTGTTATGGCCTAAGGCTAAACAAATAAATTATGACTTACACTTCTGTTAACGTTGTGGGTACTATTGATTCCAAGTACCTTTGTGTGGTAGTGTTGTATTTCTGTTCCACAAATACTAACTCTTAATAAAATTTACATTTTTTACATTAAACTGGAGTCATTTTCAAATCAATCACATTTATTTATTTATTTATAAACTTTTTATTAAACTTTTAACTTAACATTACAGTATATAACAATTACTTCCTATTCACTTATTGCCCTCCCCCGCCCCCCTTCCTCCCCTGGCCAGGTCTTCTTCATTTCCTCATCTTTATATATAGAAGTCGATACCTTAATTTTTTTCAACTGTAACTTAATTGGGGTCTATTATACCTCATTAGCGTATTAATATAGAATACATTTTTCAAAATGGGGCGGGTTAGGGATGTGCAAGGGGGGAGGGTCAAATTTTGTATTTCTGATTTCTATTCTGGTTTCAGTGCCAATTTTGGTGTGTGTGTGTGTGTGTGTGTGTGTTTTGACCAGCTACAGTTGGTTATGAAGTAAGGAAGCAGGAGGGTATAGCCTCTTTAGCCTCTGTGTGTGTGTGTGTGTATGTGTGTGCGTGCGCAAGGGGTACAGACGTGTGTGTGTGTAAGGAACCCTGGTATCAGCAAGTTCCAGAGCAGCTGACAGGGGAAACTCATGTCCTTGCCCCATCCCATCTGGTTCCCTGGGCACAGTTCCCTCTCCAGCTACCTATGGAAACAAGCCAAACCACTGAACCACAAAGCACTCAAAGATCAAAAGTAAACCTAAATCAAAACACAATCCGCTCCTATAGATTACTGTTGTTGGGGCTAAACTCCCCACTGACCAGCACAGTATAACATGAAACTCGAACCTCAAAAGATGCCCAAAGTGCTAGATCAGCAATTAAAAACATCAAATTAGAAGTGGAAATTGAGACACAAAGCACACTAACACGATCTCAAAAATTGCAGGGCATTTTTTTGTGTTTAGAATACGGAAGCTGAAAAGGACTTTTTGTGTTTTATCCAAACCCAATACACAACCCTAGTTGAGATACTATCACACAAGCTACGGGACTGAAACCTTTCAAGTGCATCTGTTTTATTACAGTGGCCCTTTTCAAATGAACCGTGGTCAGGGGGATGGGTGTGTGCCACGGTGGGTGTGCGGCATATGGGTGGCCATCACACAGCTCCACCCACCTCCACCCATCTCCACGCACAGAGCCATCCCCATTTTGGCTGATGGCTCTGCGCGTGGGCAACTGGTGGAGGTGGGTGAAGATGGGTGGAGCGCTGGAGCGCACACACATGTACCCCTACCCACCCGCTGCGGCGGTCACACGGGACGCCCCCATGCATGCACACGCAGGCACCCACATGGGGGTAGTCTGGGGGCGTCTCCTGGGGAAAGGACCAGTGTCTAAAGACAACAAGAGATCAATGCTCGAACAGTGCTACAAAAGAGTGACTGTTGTACACAATATCACTAGTGCATTAAAATGCAAGTTTGACCTGTGTGCAGAACCAGAATGAAACTCACCTTATAAGTAGGTATGCAAAATACTGCAATATAACGTTATTTTTGGGGTTCTTCAGCAATAGGCTTAAACATGTTTGCTTGTGAGTTATTTCATCCAAGTGTTCTTTCTTGTAAATAAAATAACCATCATCACCTTTGACATATTTACCTTTAGGGCAGAAGATACACAGGGTTATTTCTCCCCTCTGTTTTTAGTTTTTATCCATTTCCGGGAGAGGAGCTTGGCACCATGCCCACTGCCAGTCTGCTTTCCTCTTTTCACGTCACTGGCTCTCAAAGATAACCAGGCCCTGATGAACCTAGGAGGAAATATCAATGCCTTCCATACCTCACTGACTGATCCCTTTTGATATACAATGTTTCTGTTCAAAATAGACCAAGAAAATAGAAAAAAGACAATGGGATTGAATCCTGGCTCCATTGAAGTCAACAGCAAAACTCCCAGGGGTCCCAGAATTTTACTTAAAAGATGTTTCTCCCCTCCCACGCAGCAATAGTGTCAAACCCTGCTAAACTGCCAAATTACAAATATTAAACAAATGTTCCCAGAATTAATCTTTAATGGGCACATTTTAATAGCTTTCCTCTGTTTTATCAACACTGCAGATGGGCTTTTATGAACACACAATTTATCTGTCTATTGCTCAAAGGGTCATTGTTCTATTACATTTCCATTGTTGAGTTACTGCCAATGGATTCCCAGACATTGTTGAAACAGGTCTTAAGTTTAAAAAGTAAATTTTGTGTCAAATCAAGACATTTTCCTAACATCAGAATGATAGGGACTTGAGGAAAAATTTATTAACATATTTTACATATTTTAGAGGTGACCATGCCAAAAGAGTTAGGAAATGATTTACTGAATATCTGAATAGCAACTAAATTATTTGTGGGAATATTGGCTAAATGAGATGAACTGAGAGAACATAGGTATAGCCTAATATACCTATTGTTAGGAGTAGGGAAAGGGCCAAGGGATCAGAGGGGAAACAATCAGGCACACCCCAAGCACTAGGGCAGTATAGCTGCAGAAAAAGGTCCCTCAGGGTCTTATAGTGGCATTGGGTATTAGCCGCAAGAGCTAGCCCTCGCCGAAGCTCATCACGGGGACTGGTGACCTGAGTACTGTCCACTCTATGGCTCGTACACACCCAAGTGTACACGAATAAGGTGGGGGTGAGGGTCAGTGGTGGTTCAGCAGGGAATAGGGCCCTTGGACCCCGGGGGGACAACCCAGGAGGGGGGAACAGGGCTTTCACACAGGATCAAGGAGGACCAAGGATAGGTTCAAGGAATACGCGCACACACTCTACACCCAGCTCCTAGTACTAAACAATCACCCAAGCACTCATCAGTCACGCTCCACACTCTCACACAGTCATCCATGTCTCTCCGGATATCCGTTCAATCACCACTCCACACTACGCTTTGGGGCCGGTCTCACGGCACAAGTCCGATCACCAGCAATGTAACGCTGTCTCCACGGGGTTTAAATAGGGTGCAGCCTGGTCTGAGCTTGCAGCCGTGCGGAGCGTCAGGCTGCACTTACGGGTCAATGTTGCGCATGCGCACTGCGCCTGGGGTTGCCAGGCTACCCAGGGATGCTTCTTCCCTCTGACTCCGCCCTCCCACTGATAGCGCCGGCGGAGGGGCGGCACGCTGAGCCCGCCTCCTGCTCTGTCGGAGCCTGCAAGGTCTGATCCGGCCGTGCCGGGGCGGCCATCCCCCTCTACCTTTCTAGAATCGGACAGTACCCCCCCTTCCAGGGTGGTGTCCACGTGGCTGGCCTGGTCGAGGCTTTGTAGGGAAGCGGTATGAAAGGCACAGGTCAGCCGGGGGGCCGTGACCGCCGCCGCAGGTTCCCAAGAGCGGTCAGCAGGGCCATAGCCCTTCCAATCCACGAGGTAATAGAGCGCACCTCGCCACCAATGTGAATCTAGGATGGCCTCAACTTCAAACTCGGGAGGACCAGCAACTACAGACTCCACGAGCGGCCTAGGAACCTGTTGGGGGAAGAGCGGGGGACACGCTGCCTTCAGGAAGGAAACGTGGAATGAAGGATGTATTCGTACGGAGGGGGGAAGTTGCACCTGAAAGGTGACGTCATTAATTTTTTTTTGAAATAGGGAACAGGCCGATAAATTGCATATCAAGTTTAGCAGAAGGGCGGGTCGTCGGGTAGTGTCTGCGATCTACCCACACTAGATCTCCAACCTTGAGGTCTGGGGCCGGTCGCCGATGACAATCGGCCTGTTGCTTATATTGCTGTCGGGCCTGATTGAGTGAATGTTGTGCTTGTCGGTGGGCTTGATGGATTCTTTGTACCAGTGCCCCAGCGGCGGGAACGTCCACATCAGTAAGTTCCGGGAAGCAGATACGGGGGTGATAGCCGAAGGTTACAAAAAAGGGGGAATGTCCTAGAGACGCATTAGGAGCATTATTGTAGGCGAATTCAGCAATGGGGAGAAACTGGGCCCAATCGTCTTGCAGATAGTCACAATAGCAACGGAGGTATTGTTCCAATGATTGGTTGATGCATTCGACCTGGCCATTTCCCTGGGGGTGGTATGCAGTGGTTGGGCTCAACTGAACCTGCAACAGAGGGAACAACGTTTTCCAAAAACGTGACACAAATTGCACACCCCGATCGGTTATTATTTCCCCGGGGAGGCCATGCAATCTTACAATGTTCTGCAGAACAAGTTGTGCAGTTTGGGCGGCAGTGGGTAACCCCTGGCACGGGATAAAATGTCCTAATTTGCTAAAGTGATCAATGACTACCAAAATGGTTGTAAAGGAATTGGAGGGGGGTAATTCGACAATGAAGTCCATTCCTATGCGCTTCCAGGGGCCCCAAGGGGCCTCACTTACTTGCAGTAACCCCTGGGGTCGCTGACGTGGCGCACCCTTTTACGTACCGGGTTACATCTATTCGGAGAGTCGGCCACCAGTAGTGCCTTTGAATCAAACGAAGGGTATTACATTGATCGGGGTGGCCGGCTAAGGGGGCATCATGGTGAGCACACAATATTCCGCGACATTCCTTCTCTGGGACGGCTATCCTATTCTGAAAGTGAAACAAGTGGTGGTGTTTTTGTAGACGAAGGTCCCCCTGCATCTCTGGGTCCTGGGCTGAGCACGCCCGTAGCCGTTCCAAAGATGGTTTCCACGTTGCCGCAAAGACTTGGGTTGGTAATAACAAGGCCCCGCGATCAGCAGGGGGTTCTTCGGAATCTTGACACCGAGACAAGGCATCCGCTAGCACGTTCTGGTGCCCCGGTCTATATTGAATACAGAAATGGAATCGGGTGAAAAACAAGGCCCAGCGGGCATGTCGAGCATTGGTGATCCGAGCTGTTTGGAGAAACGTGAGATTTTTATGGTCTGTGATTACAGTGATCGGGTAGCGGGCCCCTTCTAAATGGTGCCTCCATGCCTCAAACGCTGCTTTAATGGCCAATAATTCCCTATGGAGAATGGTATAGTTCTGTTCCGCACTCGTAAGTTGATGTAAATAGAATGCGCAGGGTAACAGGGGGCTCCCATCAGGGCCAGATTGGAGAAGTACGGTGCCAATGGCCGTACTAGAAGCATCTGTTTCGACAGTGTAGGGGTAGGACGCATCAGGGTGCTGTAGGAGGGGGGCCTTGGTGAAGGCCTTTTTTAAGACCTCGAAGGCCTCCTGCTGTTCCTTTCCCCCATGCAAACGGGGGTCCCTTTTTTAACAGGCGTGTAAGGGGGGTGGTCAATTGGGCATAGTCAGGGATATATTAGCTGTAATAGTTAGTGCTACCAAGGAATCTTTGTAGCGCTTTCACATTGCCCGGAGGGGCCCATACCTCGATAGCTTGAACCTTCTGTTGTTCCATCTCTATTCCTCGTGGGGTAATCACAAATCCTAGGAAAGCGATGGAGGAGACATGAAATGTACATTTTTCTAACTTGCAGAACAGCTTATGCTGGCAGAGCCATTGGAGCACGATCCGTACATGTTGAACATGTTCTTGCGGGGTTGTGGAGAAAATTAAGATATCATCTAGGTATATAATCACAAAAATATCGAGAATGTAATGAAACAAATCATTCATTAAATGCTGAAACGTGGCTGGGGCATTGGCCAAGCCGAACGGCATCACCAAGTATTCAAAGTGCCCGTAACGGGTACGAAAGGCCATTTTCCATTTGTCCCCAGCCCGAATCCGCACTAGATTATATGCTCCACGCAGATCCAATTTAGTCTAAATTTGTGCCCCCTGCAACCTGTTTAATAGGGGTGGGAAACTGGTAGAATCCAGTATCCGATAATGCCGGTATCGGGCGTACCGGCATTATCGGATTCGGCCCGGTAATCCGGCCCCGGTACCGGATTTCAGTGTGCCGGTTTTTTTATATTGCGGCCATTTTTAAATGGCTGCAATGTAAAAAAAATTAAAGCCCCAGCCAAACAGTTTTTT
>QEPC01005230.1:1261591-1274432 GCA_003113815.1 Sphenodon punctatus
CCAACTCCTCCGCCGTCAAGCGTGGCCCCAGCCGGTAGATGCGGCCACCCTGGTAAAATCTCTTCATTTTTAAAAAAAAATAATTTAAAAACACAACCAGCAACAACCAAACCACACACCACAGTCACCGCAACACACACCAACCCACCCAAACACACAGCACAGCCAAAACCAACACAATCGCAACCAAAACACACTAACACAAGCAGCCACCGAAACAAACACACACCCTCTCGCCTCACTCGCACACACGCACACGAATTTCCGGCGTGACGCCGATTTTAGGGCTTCCCACGATCTCACGATATTTCTGGCCGAAGGACGAACGGCCAAACGCGAACGCGCGAACCACCCGAACACCGAACGACCGAACACGAATGCACAACCCGATGGCGAACGAACCGAACGTCCGAACATGAACGCACAACCCGATCGTGAACGAACCGAACGTCCGACCATGAACGCACGACCTGCCCGAACAACCGAACATGAACGTCCGAACACGAATGCTACCGAACCGAACGGGCGAACACGAACGCGCGATACGACCGAACGACCGAACACGAACACACGAACCAAACGCGGCCGAACCGAACGGCCGAACACGAACTGCGATCTGTTCGCCCATGCCTAATTTTCAGCCCTGTCATTCCGTGATAAAATACATGTGCAATTTCATCCCGTATGAGAAAGGTATAACTTTACCCACATTACCCAAAGTGGTTAATGTGAACAAGTAGCCATAATCTGCTCAAGAGCAGAAATGGGAAGTGCATTTGCTATCTGTGGGCAATGCCCAGATTTGAAGTTGTCCATCACGTGCCAAATCGGTATCCAAATACCAAGATGAGGACCTGTTTGTTAAAAAATACCAGGTATTTACCATTATTGAGTTACTGGTTTACAATTTTACTGATCAGTCAAATGGCAAATTGGTACAAAAATTGGGATGGAAAGTTGAAAAACCAGTAGCAGAAGTTGGAAAATTGGGGTGAAAACTGGTAAATCAGGTAGCTCGTTGGGTGGAAATTGGGTACCAATTAATCCGGTATCGGATTAATCCGATAAACCCGATAATCGGGTGTATCAGATTAAACTGATAATCTGATAATCACCGGTATCGGCGTACCAGATTTTTAACATTGGTCACTTTACCGTTTTTTTTACATTGCGTACATTAAAGTTAATGGCTGAAATGTAAAAAAAACTGGTAAACTGCCCAATGTTAAAAATCCGGTATGCTGATACCGGTAAATCCGGTACTGGGGAGATCTGATACCAGTAAATCCGATATCTGGTATTCTCCCCAGTGTCCCACCCCTACCAATTACTACCCAATATTACCGGGTCAGGTCACCTCAGGCTTCATCTACTGATGGTCGCCTGAGTTTCACCTCACAAAAAAGATAATATTTTTGTTCTCTTTATGCCCCTTAAACTTTACTCTGGACCATACCTCTCAAATGTCCTGGATTTTCCATGACATGCCTGAGTTAACCCCCTTTTGTTATCTGTCTGGCCATCATAGAAAACTGCTGCAGAGTCTCTAGTTAGGAAGGTGTGAAAGACAAAAATTCAGCAAGTTGCAAGCCATCAATGGGACAAACCAGGGATTTTAAAGCAGGGATGGCCATGGAAAATCTGGGACACTTGAGAGATATACTGTGGGCTGAGTTTATATGGAAAGATAAGGGTTAAATACATGGTTATATTAAAGCCACTCTCTCTTCTATGTTCTGGTACTACCCTATAATCCTTTTTGCTTTTGTCTTCAATCATTTGTACAATTAGCATGATGTTGGGTAAATGTTAAAATCCATTCCCAAAATCTCATGCTGGACTTTGTCTCCTAAAATTGGGACCTTTCCTTATCACAGGGACTCTGGTTCAACAAGGCAAACGTAATTTCACAAAGAGTATCTTTACAAAAGTGGAAGATAAACCCACCTGTCACATTAGCAAAATGGCCAATCATACGGCCATGCAATGACACTCAGGTATTGTGGTTCACAAAGCAAGTTGTGAGCTGCTCTGTAGAACCAGTAGAATAAGAGTTTCAACCCTGCTTCTGCCATTTTCCCTTCTTTTACTCCCCACACCATCTTTCTTTTCATACTTACTCCTTGAATGAAAACAAATGAGACAGTAGCCTGCAAGTCATCTATCCATCAGTTAGGTGGCTGCCAGATGTTCACCTGCTTCCACCTCATGGTGGGTGCCTAGCTACTATGGGATGGGATGCATTGGCCGGAGAAAGCTGGTGACACAGCACAGGCTACTGTTGCCCCACCTGGGCTAATGTGGGGCCACAGGGATACCTCCCATCTGGTTGGCCCATGCAGCCCCACCTGTTTGAGGATGGGGCCTGGAGGAGCACACCTAATCTGGTCACCAAAAAGCTGATGGGGGGGGGGGGCTAGAGGAGTGTGCTTGTGTCGAAACGCAGCAAGGGGGCACTATACAGCTGAGCCACCCACCTCACTATGTTCGTCCAAATCTCTAACTTGGGGTCCCCACAACTGGCAAACCCCAGAAAAACCTAGTTTTCGCTACCACCACCTGGGTTCCATAAATAAGAGGGGATCCACACAACCCAGGATATGTGAACCCCAGAAGTTTATAAGCCCACAGCTTCCCAAGGCACCCTAGTCCCCTTTATCTGGTGTTCTCCCCCTTCCAGGAGGAAGAACCCTTGGAGTCACCCAGTGGTGCTTATTTTGGTCAAAAGCTGCCTTGGCTAAAAGAGTCAGAGGGGAATTCCTTTCTCCCTCTTTGGTAGCTATGCCTTCCAGGCATAGGGAGGTGTTCTTTGCAGGTAAACACACATACACCCAGTGGAGTTAAGAATAAACTTTAAAAAGGCACAAAAAGGCACAAAAGGGTAAGAAGCAAGATAAGTAATTGAGCAAGCCCCAGAGTCCAGTTTGAGGGGTACGAGGACCCTTTTTGAATCTGCAACTGACTAAACTGTACTGGTTCAGGCAGGCAATCTGGTGGCATCTAACTCCATGTACAGGTAACTTAAATAGGGCTCAGTCCTTAGTTCCGATCTGGCAGAAGCCCAGATCTTGTAGATGTCAGAGCAGACAGGAAGAGGCAAGACAGCAAAGAAGGGGCGGTCTGTCCCTTTTAAGGTCCTATCCCCCTCTGCTGAGATTGGTCCATGGGAGGTCACCTGGTCTATGACCCAGTCCAAGGCACGGAGGTCTCTGCCCCGCCATGTGGTAGCAAACCAGTCGCTCAGTTCAGGAATGTCAGGAATGTGGCTAGGTTGCCATGTGCCGTCCCACCCTATTCAGGAATGCAACACTGTCCTTCTAGGGTCCCTCTAGAGGCAAAGGCAGGGACAAAAGACTTTTTGCCACAGTGCTCACCCCAGTGGCCAAACAGCTGATGATAGTCACAATGAGTAATACATTCCCTGTTGTTCACTCCCAGATCCTGACAGTAAGAAGTTCATCCCGTAAGCTACTTGGTTGATAGCCATTAACGGACCTACTCTCCAAGAACTTATCAAGTCCTTTTTTAAACCCAGCTATGCTACTGCCCTTGACAATGTCCTCTGGCAACAAATTCCATACATTAATCATGCGTTGAGTGAAAAAGTACTTCCTTTTATTTGTTTTAAATCTGCCGGCAGCTAGTTTCATGGAGGGTCCCCTAATCCTAGTACTATATAAGAGGGTGAATAACCGTTTCCTGTCTACTCGTTCCACACCACTCAAGATTTTATAAACCTCTATCATGTCCCCTCTCAGTCTTCTCTTCTCTAAGCTGAAGACCAGCTTGTCAAGCCTCTCTTTGTACGGGAGCCGTTCCATACCCTTTATCATTCTCATTGCCCTTCTCTGTACCTTTTCTAGTTCAGCTATGTCCTTTTTGAGATGGGGTGACCAGAACTGCACACACTATTCTAGGTGCGGTTGCACCATTGATTTGTATAGAGACATTATGACATCCTCAGTTTTATTCTCTATCCCTTTGCAAATAATTCCTAACATTCTGTTGGCTTTATATCTTTAATAAGTCCCTGGCAGACCTTAGAGTAACAAAGTGCTTTCTCAGTTCTGCTGCATGCCTTGCCTTCCACAGTTCTGTCACATTTTTATCAAAAAGCTAATAAAGAAAAATAATAATTGTACTATGTGTTGTATCCAGCAGGGACAGATGCTAAACAGTATTCCCTATATTATGTATTATGATGTATAATTTGTTTTTAGACATCTATTTCTTGTTATTAGAGGTGTGCACCAGGGACTCATGTCATTATTCATTTTAATTTTTCATTTTTGTTATTTAAAACTTTCATTTCTGTTTTTGTAAATATTGAAATTTTGTTTTCCCTTTCATTTTTGATTTCCATTGATTTAAGCAAAAAACACATTTATGGCTGTACTTTTTTTGTTCTTTATTATATTTGGATGGAACTTTGAAGGATTATACCTCCAATGGAAGGCATTATGTGTACCAAATTCAGAAATATTGGATAAAGGAATCTGATTTTATAAGCAGTTGAAGTGTGTTATTTTGCAAAAAACTTCATATATATTCCTGGCTGTAATTTCTTTGTCTCCCATATAATATGGATGAAACTTGGTAAGTTTATACCCCTCCCAAAGTTTAATATCTACACCAACCTCCAGAAGGATTGGATAAAGGGTCTTGGTGGTACAAGCAATTAACTTTTAAATGTATGTCTGATTGTAATATCTTTGTAGTCCAACTAGTGTAATTGAAATTTGGCAGGGCTGTATCTTACACCTTCAGGATAGGGATTTGTGAACACCTGGGGGTTTAGTGTTCAGCCCATTCAGAGTTTGGCCCCCCAAAACCATTCGGGTTCTGACTTTTTGGCCCAAACCTGTTTGGGGGGGCAAACCCATTCAGGACGGGGACAGGGGGAACCTGGTTTTACCTCCCCCATGCCCCCTCCAGGCTGCGTGGGTGGAAGGGGCACCGGGGCTCACCTCCCACCCCACCCCATCCAGCCTTGTAAATTATTTTATTTTTTAAACCCTCACCCCAGGGATCGCCCTACCTGGTGGTGCCGGGGCTCCGGCCCCGGCGGCAGCAGGGGGAGCAGCGGTGGTGGCAGCGGCAGTGGGTCTCGCGGTGCTCCAGAGCACTTCAGGCCTCTACTAGGTCTTCTAGATCACATGACCTGGAAGGACTAGTACAGACCTGAAGTGCTGCGGAGCACCACTGGACCTGATGCTGCTGCTGCCGCCGCCGCCGCCACCAAGCCTGGGGCTGGAGCCCCGGAAAATTACGAGGCTGGGTAGGGTGGGGGGGAGGTGAGCCCTGGTGCCTCTTCCACCCATGCAGCCTGGAAGGCGGAGGAGGGAGGGAAAGCTGGGTTGCCCCCTGTCCCCTGCCCAAACGGGTTCAGAACCCGAACTTTGTTCAGGCAGTTCGGGCGGGGTGCAGTTCAGGTTCGGGGTGTTTACGAATGGGCCGAACACCCTGAGTTCAGGCTGAATGCCGAACCCCCAAACCACGTTCGCACATCCCTACTTCAGGACTGCCAAATATCGGAAAGATGTGATAAAGGGTCCCAATTTTATAAGTCTGTACAGCATATGCAGAGAATGAGCCTATGCCAGTGATTCTCTTACGTGTCACTGTGGTATAAGATCGGTTTGTGATGCCAACTGGCCAGCAGAAATGTCAACCAAATATCCTCATTCTGTGCTGTGACCATCCCAACTTTTCTCCCCTAATTGTTACTGGGAAGTTGGAAGTAAGTGTTTAGGAAAGAGCCAATAGAGATTCTCTTATGTCCTCTGTCACAGTGCTGCAGAATGTGATTGTGATGATAATTGGCTAGTCTGGATGTGTAAACCATGTCTCCAGATTGCTGGGATGTTATCCCCAAAGTCCCTGTTATGTCCTTTCTATGCCCACCTCGAAGTCACCACTGATTGGTCCTGTAAAGCTGGAAGCATGCAGTAATTGGCCAGTGAATGTGTCTGTCAGTCTGTCGGGTTGCTTCCCATCTTCCCTCCTACATCCTCCCTCCCCCTACCATGACAGGTTCCTGCCTCTGACTGGCACTGCATGTGCTGCTATTTATCTGAATAATGGTCTTCAAGGGGATAACTTCAATTGCTTATAAAATTGGGGCCCTTTATCAAATTGTCCTGTAGTTTGGCTGAGATGACAGGGAAGGTGTGGGATACATTCCTCCCAAATGTCTTCTAAACAGGATGGAATATAAAAATGTTACAGCAAGCAATGCATTTTCAAGTGAATTACTTATAACATCAGGCTCCTTTATCCAATCTTTCTGAAATTGCCCAGGATTGGGGAGGGACATAATATTCCCAGGTTTCATGCAAATTGTATGGAAGCAAAGATGTAGTCAGGAATGTGTATGCAGCTTTTCTTAAAATCATAACATTCAATTTCTTATAGAATTGGTTCTCTTTATCCAATCTTTCAAAAATTTGGTGCATATAGTACCCTCCATTGGGGGTACAATCTTCCCAGGTTTCATCAGAATGTAATGTGGTGGAAATTGTATACAATATTGGTTTTACAATAAAATTACCTAAAGAGTTCTACACGGGGATGAATAAAAGCTTTAATCAGTCATTTGGGGGGGAAAGCAACAACCAAGAACTTGGCGTAGTATACTAGAAACAAAAAAAGAAACTGGGGGCCTCAGCCTCCCAGATGTTAAATTGTATCGCTGGGCATCAGCACTTAGGGGGATAAAATGCTGGTATCAGGACAGGGAAGGACCACAGTGGGTAGCAATGGAAAAAGAAGCTGGTAGCTTTCCAGTCTGGTAGCTACTGTTAGCTGTTGGCTCCAGGCAGACTGTGCTCAAGGTTATAGTTCCTTATCAGGATTAAGCTTCTGTAAGCAATTCCTAAAACTTAAAATGCAAGCAGTTCTTATTAGGACAGACGCCTAGCAATCTTGGAGCAGAGACCAGAAGCCTAATACAGTGAGACCAATCTTTTAGGTTTTGCCCCTGTACCAGATTCTTCCTCCACAGTAATAAGAAGCAACAAAATTATAGCTGGAAATACCTTTTTCAGTTTTTCCCCATTATTTCGAAAACAAAAATTTGTTTTTGTTTTCATTAATTATTATTATTATTATTATTTGTTATTATAATAACAAAAATGAAAACAAAACCATTCATTTTCATTATCATAATAATGAAAACTAATTGCACACCCCCTACTTGTTACGTGGATATCTGCATCTTACAACCATATTGTATTATTTGCTGGTCTCTCTTCAGAAAAGTCAGTTTGGGCCAAGTCAGCACTTGGGAAGGAAACTATGGAAGCAAGGAGGGGGTGGGGGAGAATTTGGGTGTGTTTAGACTGGTGGGGAGCCTGCCAACCCGTCCTGGAGTTGCTCTGCGAGCCCACCCTCACATCCGACTATTTCTAGCTCTGCCTGGGTCTGCTTTAGATGGACCAGTAGTGTCCACGGACTGCGAGACACCTGCACCCCCACACACCATAGAGTTCTGGATGCTCACTCAATGCTCTAGACTGGCGCCCGTGATTCTATGGTGTTGACCATGGCAAAAGACGGACAGGTGCGGAGCTGCAGCATGGGGCTGCCCGACTGATGGGCAGAAGCTCCATGTTCAGCTGTTGCGCCAAGTTTGGGTTGGCCCAATCCATGTGGCGGGCTCCTGGATGGTCTGGAGCTCTGTCAGCGGGGCTTCCCCAGAGCAACCTCAGCTAGCCTGCTCCACTTTGAACATTCGGTGGGTGCCCTTTAGTCAGACCAGCAACCTGGGAGTGGCAGGGGCACCCCCAGAGCTGCTGTCCATCTGTTTACATCCCTTTCCACACATGTAACTAGGGCAGCGGTGAGGAACGTTTTCCCTACCAGGTGCCATTTTGAAGATTAGTACAAGCTGTGAGGACCACATAGAGGCTTACGGGGTGAACTTAGGAAGAAGGGGGTCTAGATAATGGATCTGACCATAATTATTTCCCCTGTGAACTCAGGCTTTCAGTGCTTTCAGTGCAGGCTTTCAGTGCTTTCAAACTAGATCCAGGGACCAGATCAAGAAACTAGAAAGGGGCCAAATAATAACTATCCATGGACCTGAGGTTCCCCACCCATTTTCACCTTCATTTCATTTCACCTTTTATTTGTATTCCATTCTCTCTCGCCTACGGTGACTCGAGGCGGCTAACAACAAAGGTAGAAACATACAAAATAGCAATAACAACTATAATTCAATACAAAACAACATAACCCAAGTAACCCCTCAATTATTACAATATAACATAATCTTTCAACATTAACCTTTCCTAATGTTCTATCCCTGCTGCCACCAGGGAAGAACCAAACAATTCCAGCCCAGTCTCCTGCTCTCACCAGGAGAAGGGGCCCATCCTCATTCCAGTTTACAGTAGTCTAATATTCAATACACAACAGTATTCAATTCTGTACCCATGAACTAGGAGATGGAACTCATTGCCACAGATTGCTGTTGGGGACAAGACATTAGCACGATTTTAAAAAGACTGGGGGCAAAATCCAGCTCCCATTGATTTCAATGGAAGTTTAGTCAATGGTAGGAGTTGGATTATGCCCTGAATGTGTATAAGGCCCTTTTTACACAGATGCTCTAACACCCATAACATGGGTGTTACATTTTATTATACATGTTGCAGGGCACCACTGTAGCCAATCACCATGGGTCCTGTGCACACATAATGCCTCCACCCAGTTCCTCTGGGTGGAGATGGGTGTTGGCTGGTGGGTGGGGAGCATTTCCCTGGGTGGAGATGGGTGGGGCCGTCTGTGTAAACACCACTTTTGGTGGGTGTTGGTGAATGTTTGCTCCTGGCTAACACCCATCTCCACCCACACCCACCCATGGAGCAACAGACGCCACTGCCGGTTGCTCCGTGAGTGGGTGTGGGTGGTGATGGGTGTTGGCCGGGAGGAAACACTCACCAACACCCACCGAAAGTGACATTTACACAGACGCCCCCACCATCTCCACCCAGAGGAACTGGTTGGAGGCATCATGTGTGCACAGGGCCCATGGTGATTGGCTGCAGTGGTGCCCTGCAACATGTATAATAAAATGTAACACCCATGTTATGGGTGTTAGAGCATCTGTGTAAAAAGGGCCTAAGAATAGCAGAATATCCAGAGATATAAAATTTAATGCTACCCCATATATATATGTCCAACTTGTCCATCTCCTCAAGACTTTATGCTGGATGTGGCCCACAGGCCACCAGTTGGACAAACATCAATTAAATTTTGAACCCATCTTGGATCCTGAACTACAGCTTGGAAACCTACACCCAAAATATTAGGTATTAGAGGAGACCTTCAAGGGAGGCAGATTATCACATTATTGTCTATTGCTGGGTTCTGGCATTTTTCTTTGAAGCATTTCATGCCAGAAATTGAAGACCTTCATTCAAGATCCAATGGAACATTGTTCTAATTCAGTATGACAATGTGCTTTCTGCTGGAATACACAACATCTCAGTTCAGCCAACTGAAATAGGTTTTTGATTTTCTTAGGGAAAGGAGGTTACTGAATCCTGATTGAAGAAGATAACCAGCAGGAGCTGAGACATTGGGTGCTTTTACACGGACTGCACCCACACCTCTGCTCCGCCTCACTCCTGGGAAGCCCTGCCCATTTAAAGTTGGGCTGCCCAGGTGTGAGGCGGAGCAGGCTCTGGAACATCCTGGACCACCACACACGGAGGCCACCCAAACCCAGAGCATCAACCAGGGGTAGAGCAGCAGTCTGTCTATTTGGTGGATGGGCCACTGCTGCTGTGCTTCAGGCCAGGGGTTGCCCCAGCCCCCAGCAATGCCAGAGAGCTGCAGGCGGCAGCCTAGGGCAGCTTCTAATCCCCTGCAGTTCTATGGTGCAGGGGAAGGGAGCGTTGCAAAGGAGGACTGCGGGCCATGACAGCTGCTGGATCAATTTAAACCCAGCGCTGTCGGGGTTGCACACGTGGGTTGGGTCAGCTTATTAAAGTTTTCTCCCGCTGTTATTGTCTCTCTCAATAAAGCATTTTAAAGTTATACTATAAACAACATTGTTTGCTGTCCTTTGGACTGGTTCCTAATACATGTTTCTTGTTTAGGAAAATCAAGTGCATTTGGAGGTAAAGTTAGCCCTTCCCCAATATTTCCATAGCTTTGTTGTTATTGCTCTGATGTGGGAAGACCTATTGGCCATAGGCGTGAGCTCCCACTTCACACACAGCTGGTAAATGAAAATAATATCAGAACATCTCCATGATTCATAAGGCTTTTATATGGTAACGTTTTAAACTTCACTGCAGTTTCCTTTGGAAAAGCTTAAAACAGCTACATCTGTTTCCTTTCATTAAGATTTTCTGGTGTTCAAGCCAAAAGGAGAGGATAAAGTCCATTAATGCTGCACAGTAATTACAATGTCCGATGTAAATATATCATTTGGATCAAAATGTTTTCTGAAGACGTATAATATGTTGTCCATTCAACATACCATGAGTTAATATGTGAGGGAGTGTCACTGAGTCTCCCTCCTACCCTCCCACCCCCGCCAAAAGATCTCAGGTCCAGATGGGAAGTATTAATATGTATAATGATGACCGTACACCAAAGAATCCAAATAAGTATTCTACAGTGCTACCTAGGTTTGCTGAGCTCTACAAATTCTAGTTTTGATTTACATGAGCTACATAACTGATTTTTTATAAAGTGACTAGCATTCATTATTATTTATTTATTTATTATTTATATAGCACCAGCAATGCGCCTGGTACTGTTGGAGCCCTATCAATCTCCCAGAGGATTGCATCTTCAGTTAATCTTCTCTGTGGTGAGAAAGGTGTTGTGTCTGCATTATCAACAGACACATGTATTTTTAGTATGTTGTCATCTGCCCTGAGCCCATGGGATTAGGGCTGACTATCAGGGCCGGTGCATCGTAGGCAAACCCCTGTGTGTGTGCCCCTTGCACAACCAGTGCACACATTGTGCACCTCACATGCAACCCACATGCATGTTGTGTATAACCCTCACATGCGCACACCTAGTGCTCAACATGCACGTGTACGCCCTGCTTCTAGGGCACTGAGGGGCTGGTAGTCCCATTCCCCCCTGCCTCCCACCCCCAATCCAGCCACAAGGTTTAGTAGTGGTGGCACCTGGTTCAGGGACGGGAGAGGCACCCCCTTCAACTTGCAGGAGAAATGTCAGCAACAGCTGGATCAGGGGCAGGAGAAAGGGCAGGGGAAGGTGGATCAGGGATGGAGCCACCTAGGGTGTGCCTCTTCCACCCCCGGTCCAGAGCAGAGCTTATTGACAAGACTGCCTAGGGCAGCAAGTTGAAGGAGACGCCTTTCTCATCCCATCCTGTACAGAACTTATTGCTGGTGGCAGCAGAACAGCTTGATTGGGAGCAGGAGAGCTGCCCCCTTCAAGTTGGCACCTTAGGTGGCTGCCTGAGCTGCCCTAATGGTAGTACCGACCCTGCAGGCTATAAATCTAAGTAAATAATAACCATATTTACTCACTCACCGAGTCTAGCAGTGATTTACTTATGAATGTGTATCTCATAAGCACAGGCAAGTCCTGGTGTAGAAGGAAACACTTCTGTGTCAGAGTGTCCTTCTGCACAAGACTCAAGACTTGCACTTATGCCCATTTACACCTCTCTGCTTGTGTAAAGCATGAAAAAAGCTTCCATAACAAAGAAAATCAGACACTTGATTTTCTTTTCTTTGTTGTTGTGAGGTTCCTGCCATTTTTATTTGCTGACGGTGGATCTGCACCAAAACCCTGTATTTTACCTGTGCCCAGAAATGTAGACTGAGTAGACAGCTTGAGCACATGTAGACTGAGCAGCAGCTTGAGCACATGGGGATATTAACATTTGTACATGTAGATATGAATATTTTTCTTTCATGGAACACAGACATCGAGTCACACAGCATTATTTCACATGAAACAAGTACATCTGTGCTTGGGACATTACAGCCAGGGCAAGCTTATGAAAGAATCTCTAGATAGCGACTCATTACAGGGGAAATGCCAGCTTGTGAGCTGCTCCTGGGGTTGATGAACTAATTCCCTGTAGCTGAACTTTGGGGAAAGGTTATAAGATTTTTTTGTCCATGGGCTTGTGTTTAATAGTATATTTTTTATTGCCACCTTGTCATCTTCTCCCTTTTCTTTGGCTTGTTCTACTTGCCAGTGCCAGCACCACCCTGTCTTTGTCCTCCATTTCACTCCAAAAAGTTTGTATTGAGATATTCCAGTTCCATGAGAAATTTCCCCAAAGAAGTGAGAGATGCAATCTTTTCTGTATAACCTACATGAAAACTGAACATAAAAGGAATGTATGGCATCGATGAATGCAGGCCCCTAGGCATTTTATTTCCTTCTGGCATTGATACAAGTTTGTAAACTAAAGAGTTTGATATACATTATTATTTGCTGTGGGGAATGAGTGGTACATTATATCTCAGACCACATGGCAAAAAAAATGTTCAAGATGGCACATTTGTTTCTCATTTAGTGGTTAACAAAAGTTTCTCAATTGATGTCTCCCATTAAATGCCATGCCACAGGAGTTCAGATCTATGTAGAGGAGGGCATTTCCCTACAATTACGTTTTTGGGGAATATTGTTTCTGTTGGAAAACAGCTCCAGATGACATCACCTTTTGCACCAACAAACCCTAATGACCACTAGGGGCATTGGGAGTAGAGATAGTGAGTTAGTGTGAGTGTCACTTTAACCTTTCCTGATCTCTGCTTCTAAGCCCCCCTCCCAGGTGGGATGTGCCCAGGAAGCTCCTACTGGACTTCCTCCTTCTTCCTGACCTTTC
>QEPC01005230.1:1298970-1318176 GCA_003113815.1 Sphenodon punctatus
GTCTCATCCCTTGTCTCTCCCTCCATTTCCCCCTTCCCTGTCTCCCCTCCCCCTGTCTTTAGATTGTAAGCTCTCGAGCAGGGACCATGTCTATCTTATTCTCTGTAAGCACCAGGTACATCACTGGCGCTATATAAATGCGTATAATATAATATATAATATAATGTGCAGCCTTTGACGTCACGAGAGTCAAATGACACGCAGCTCCCGTCTTGTGGGAAATTACGAAGTGCGGGTCTTCCACTGGCAAACATGCACGATGGCGAGAGTAGGATTTCACTACTCTGCCATGGTGGTGGCTTTATGTATAATATTCTGAGCCGCCTCGAGTCGTCAAAAGGCAAGAGGGGCGGGATAAAAGTTAACATCATCAGTCAATCATCATCATCATAATGAATAATACCCTGGTTATGTCCAAGACCAAGGCAGTCTGAGACAGTAGCACAGGAGGGCAGTTCACTGCTCCAAAAAATCCCAGGGTCATTTTATCTCCCTTGGGCATGGAAGGTGAGAGGGGGAAGTAGAGGGATAGCTATAATAAATGCAGCCCGCTAGGTCCAATGAGCCTGAGGGCCTACACACATGTAGAGTGCTTATGTGCACTGAAGTGGAGGGGGCCGATATTCCATCTGTGCACCCGAGCCCATTTTCACCTAGCTATGCGCTTGCCCCCCTGCACAGCAGAATCTAGACAGTTGCCTTTGGAGATCTGCCTGGAGAAAATCCAGGTCCTTGCAACTAGGCTTGAAATGACATGTCACAGTTTCTGACAATTTTGTTGGAAACTTCCCATTCATTGCTATGTTGATTTTCCCAGCACAGCATCCCTGGTCAACTCAAGTCCGATACTTAAATGTCACAAAGTTTCAGAAAGTGTCGCAAATTACCACAAAGTTCCACAAATTACCCAAAAGCAGGAGCTGAGGTGCTCCTGCTCACCCCACCCCACCCCTGGGATCCCAGGATGGAGGGCTCAGCACCCCTATGCCCAGCCCCAAACCCACACACATGACCTTGTGGCACACGGCTCCTGTGTCCTGACTACTCACTTCTGGCCCTAGTGCCGAGATCTCCAGATGGAGTCAGACCCCTTGCCGCTGCCAGTGCCTGCTGTCACTTGTTAATAACTCTGGGGGTTTTGAACGGGCAGCAGGGGCTGTGGCTGGTTGGCGGGGTTGGGGAGCAGGTGCGGGGGGCAGTGAAGTGGGCATCACAAGTCTTGCCATGGGGCGCCAGCATGGGCACTCGGGCACAGGCCTGAAGCAGGCTGCCAGAAAGCAAAGGGGAAACTGTCGCAAAAGCCAGAAACTATTATAAAATGTCCAAGTACTGGCATGTCTTTTGTATGCCAAATTTTCTGTCACAGTGAAGGCCATGACAGCATGTGATAAATAGAATTTTCCTGGTTATCTGTTAACAAGAAAAAGCCAGTGAATCAAATATAAGAGTAATACATCTTATGCCTGTCTATCGTGTATGTTGCAAGATACAAAACAACTGAAACTTATAAAAACTGGACCCAGCCACTATGAACAACAAAGAAAAGAGTGTCTGCAACAACAATTGATATTGAGTTGTTTAAAATTGGCTTGTTTATATTATGTATTATGAAGAGAGGGATTAACATTTGTATGTGATGTAGCACACATTACAGAATGTATTAGCTGACTATTTGAGATTGCTAATTAATGTCTCAACACACTGTTTGCAACAATAAGGTTTTCAATAGTTGTTTTTGTTACACTGACATTAACTCAGTTGGGTTTGTAATATAGGATACCTGTCTTGTCAAAATTCGATAGAATTACAGGGTAATTTTCAACAATAGCTTTTATAAGGTGTAACTTCAAGTATTCTCAATTGTCAGTTTTCCATTTTGGAAGTGTGACAGCTATCACCTGTATAAATAATGATAGGGCATGATGAGCCCACAGTATTTAAGTACTCTACATTTTAACAGCTAGCTTTTCAGCATAGTCATGAGTATCCTCCCAAACTTGGAAATATGGTAAGGCTTAATATTTCTTGGTAAATCATTATTTTATTTTGTGATATATATTGGCAACAAAATATTTTTTTCAGTATTTTTTCTTTGTTTTTTTTAACCATGTAGGGTTTACAGTATATTTATGTAAATAGATGTATTTTTCATATGATAAAAGTTTTTATTTTTTCTTTAAAGGATTCGAAGGTCTAAGGACTTCATTTCAACTATTCCTAAGTCAATTACAATTCTTCTGTCAGAAGATATGCTTTTGATTCACTAGAGGTATTGAGATTTTTCTACTTCTTTTCCTTGATACAGCATTTGTTAACAATATGTGGGGGTTTAGGTGTATTTTTACATGCTAGTTGAAATATTATGCTTCTCTTTTTGTTGAGGGATTCATTATTTATAAGTAAGTCAATATTATTTTCAAAAGAGTTTCCCCGCCGCCCCATTATGTTTGTCATCCAGGATTTGGAGGTTTAAATACCTTTTTCTATCTTTACAGTATACATGCATGGTTTAGTGATATTTATTTACTTTATTTTATTTAAATTTGTATGCCACCCTTCCCAGAGGCTCAGGGCAGCTCACAAACAGTAAGAAAAATATTAAAACTCCTAAAAAATACCCTTCACCCCTAAACCTCCCACAACCCCCATCAAACCCACCTAATATCACCTCCCAATTCCCCACACCCACCCACCCCTCACTACCTTACCCCGAAACCACCCCCAAACCCACCCCTATCCCCGCCTGCCAAATGCTTTTTCAAATGAAAAAGGCTTGCATTGCCTCTGAAAGACACTCAGGCTTGGGCTCAAATGAGCCTCCAGGGGAAAGGAGTTCCATAACATAGGTTCAGAGACTAAGAACATCTCCCTGCAGACCCTTGTATGTACAAGGCTAATGAATGGTACACATAGGACGGTGCTCCTGACTGACGTTAGGGGCCACAACAGGACATGGAAGGACAGGTGGTCTTTCAGGCCAGATGATATATAAGGCCCAGATTATTTAGGGTTTTAAACGTCAAAACCAGCACCTTGAATTGTGCCCAGAAAGCTATAGGGAGCCAGTGCAGACATTGGAGCACCGGTATAATGTGCTCCTGGCACCTCATCCCCAAAAGGAGCTGAGCCACCACATTCTGCAGCAGCTTCCAAACAGTCATCAAGGGCAGCCCCACATAGAGCTCTTTGCAGTAATCTAGCCTTGAGGTGATGAAAGCATGGATGACAGTGGCCAGATCTAAATCAGAAGAAAAAGGCTGCAGCCTCCTCACCAGATAGAGCTGGTCAAAGTGTTCCTGGCCACCATCGCAACCTGATAATCCAGGTGCATCAAGGGGTCCAGAGCAATTCAAGGCTGTAAACCAGAATGAGAAGAGGGGGCCAGACTCCATCAATAACAGGTGTCCTAAACCTCTCCAGGTCACAGGGCCAGTCAACCATCATCACTTCACTCTTGTCTGGATTCAGCTTCAATCGGATCACCCTCACCTACTGGGACCACATTCTCACTGGACAAAACACGCAGCATTTGCCCCTGGGAAAAACTCCGGGAGGTAAATGCTGCGCATGTTTAGTCCGGTGGGAAAGCAAAGCCACGTGGCTCTGCCTCCGATCATGCAGAGAGCTGTAACCTCCGTATGATCGCACAACTTTGCTTTCCCACCAGACTAAACATGCACAGCATTTGCCTCCCAGAGTTTTTCCCAGAGGCAAATGCTGTGTGTTTTGCCCAGTGAGAATGAGGTCCCAGAGTATTTTTAGAACTTACAGGCCTCCCTCTTACCACAGTCAATCCCCTGTGGTGGAGGAGAGGCCTGTAATGTCTAAAGGATTCCCACCAGATGTTCACCCTAGTGAACCTCCGGAGGGAATCAGATTAACCACGATTCCGGATGTGAAGCCGGCCTCACCTCCGGAATCGTGGTTAGCGCAACCATGATCCGGAATCAGTGGAAAGTAATGTCTGTTACCTTCTGCCAATCCTGGATCATGGGTCCGGCCACAATCCGGGCTCAGGCACAGTGGCCAGATTGACCACTGCGCCCACCCATCTCCTGGAGGGCAGGCGGTCGGGGGAGCGTGGGGAGGGGGCGGGGCTGTGCGGCTGCATGTTGCGCCACACAGCCCCACCCCCTCCCCGAGCGGAATCAGGCCGGCACATCTAAAGGACGGATGGCCTGATTCCAGACCAGGATCCGAAACGGATCCTGGCCCATGGTAAAAGGGAGGCTCGTCACATCTAAAAATACCCCCAGTCACTGATATAAAAGAGAAGTCCTACTGAAGACCTGAAGTTGAAACGTGTCAGCTATATTTAATGATTTAATGATTTCATGAGTGATGCCTACATGACCTGTTCTCTATAAAACGTTGTTTTTTTGTATATTTGGAATGTGTCTAATCCTATTAGCTTCTTTTTTTTTTTTGCATTAAAGTTTTCCACCATTTTGTATATCTTATATAACATAAAGAAGTTTCTTTTGTTTTCTGTACAAATTGTACATCAACTGTTGTAGACCCTCTTTTCTTTGTTGTGTATTTTATACATTGCACCTAAATGGCTTGGGTCCCAAGTATCTGAAAGATCGCCTCTTCCCTCCTGTTGCATGGTGGCTTCTGAAGTCAGACAGGAGTGCCTTCTTGAAGGTACCATCTGCCTGTGAAGTTTCCACAACAAGGGCACACACAGAAAGGCATTCTTGCCCACAATTCTAGAACTCCCTCCTCTTGCAGATTCATTGAAGCCCAAATCTGCTCACCTTCCAGAAGCGATGCAAGACCTTTCTGTCTGGCCAGGCATTTGGCAGGCAGGATAGAGCTGAGTGGGAAGGTTAGGGGAATGGTTGAGGTGAGGAGGTTAAGGGATGTTTTAAGCTGCTTTTATATGTTGTTTTTATATGTTGTAAGTTGCCCTGAGCCTTAAACAGGCAGCAGACTTTCTCAGTCAGCCCTGTCCTAGGCAAAGTTCACACTAAAGTCAATTGCTTGTTGACATTCTTATTTTCTTAGCACAAACATAAAGGGCAAAACAGGGATGGACTCTTTTCTTATTGGAGTTAATGTGACCTGAAGGCTCAACTGAAATGAAAATAAAAACAATGCAATATTTTTATAATCTATTTTATATAATACATAAGATAGAATTATGTCTCCGCCCTGATTTTCTCAGAGTCCCCTTCTCCCCTATAACTAAGCTAAGTATGTGACCCTTCAATTTCAGAATTTCACTGATCTCTCCTTCTCTTCATCTCCCCTCCCTTGTCTCTTTAGGCCCTTTTTACACGGGGCTCTCCCACTCATGAATGTGTAGAAGCCTGCATGTTCATGAGTGGGAGAGGCCCGTTTTAAGGATTCGGCGCGGACGTGCATGATGAGGGGTGTGTGTGCGCACTCCCACCTAACACGCATCCCCACGCACCCCCACTCATCCCCCCACATGGAGCAACCGTGGGAAACAGCGCTTGCTCCGTGCGTGGGGATGAGGGAAGGGGATGCGTGTGTGCCCATATTCACGTGCCGCCCAACCACTGCGCACACACTGGTACACCCAAGGACCCCCCACTCTGTAGGGGCAGTGTAAAAAGGGCCTTAGATTGTAATCCCATTGGGGCAGGGACTTGTCTATAATTGATTATTGTAGAGTTCCAGGTACATTACTGGTGCTAGATAAATAATAATAATAATAATGATTATTATTTTATTAATGTTTCAAAAAGCCATTTTGAGATGGTAGGCAGGGATTGGGGGCATTGTCCAACTGATGATTTAGAACACTTGATTTTGGCAGTCCTGTCTTGTGTGCAGGAGTTAGGTTGTGACTTAGAGGATCAAGGCATGGTGCACATTTCCCTCCATGTTCTGCTGGAGAAGTCATCTGTGCCCATCTCTATGGAGATGGTTTCCCCTGTTGTACTGTCTTTAAAAGCAGATACATTTATAGGAGGATAAGAGTAAAGTTCCTCCCACTGTCTTCTTCTATTTCCCCAATCTCCACCTACAGGAGAAGGATAGTTATGGCACTATGAATATGGAAGTGTCACCTCCACTGCCGCACAAAACCCCGGTAGAAAGAGCAGAGGGGAAAGTGGCACCTTATGTCCTCTTCCTATATGGGGTAGCAATGGGGCAGCTTGCGGAATTTCTGCCCCTCCATACTTTGTGCATAGGTAGTGGATTTTAATCAAAAGTCACAAGCATTACACTCCAACACAGCAATTAAAACTTTCAACAGTGCTGAGGTTTCAGTATGTGACTGATTTGGGGTGAATTATACAGTTACCAGCTCAGAAGCTCAAGTCACACCCACAAGCTTCACTGGTAGCCCTGCTGCATATGTATTTGAGTGCAGGATTTGGTTTACAGCACGTCTGCCACTTTAAAGGACCACGGTTATAAAAAGAGACACGTCACTAATATAATTATCCTCTCTTTTATCTTTTAAAAAAACAGATGGTGCTAAACTGAGGCTTTGTGTTAATAAAAAGCCAAAATCATGAAGCAACTTGCTTGCAGCGGTACCGTGAAAACAAAATGTAATGGTAGGGGAAATGGGGGAAAGAATGATCAATGAAAAACACGCTTGTGATCAAAGAAACGTGACTGAAAATCTCATTTTTAGTGTGACAAATGAGGCCCAGTTAACAAGCTGCTAAATTTTGCCTTCAGATCCACCAGTTTAAATTCCTGAAAATCAATTCAATCTGGACTAATTTCAGTGAATCACAGAAGTTACAAAAAATAAAGATGGAATAAAGGAAAGTTCACATTAGCCCCATACACTAGCTTCATGTACTACAGTGAAGTTGATAGATTTGGGGTGAAGAACAGACATGCACCTTAATTCCGTTTTAACACTGCTTTAACATTTCTTACACATGTTGCAGGGCTTCATAGGGTTTCAAAACAGCCCTGCAGCATGCATAGGAAATGTTCAAGTGGTGTTAAAGCAGGGTTACATGCATGTCTGTTTTCACCCTTAGGCCATTTTTAGACGATTCATCCTTAGGCCGTTTTTAGACGATCCCGGCTCCCGGCTTTTTTTTCAAAACAAGCGCAGCCGCGATCGTCTAAAAATGGCCTTAGTTGAGTTAATCCAGGTTTATGCCAGTGTACCTAAAATCAGAATCAAGCATCCTATGGAAGATCCTTATTTCTTATATACACAGGTGTGAAAAGGCTTAACATGACTTTGGTGCAATCTCTACTATATTTCATACAGAAAAAGCAAAAACAGTATAAAAAGACCCTAGAGCTAGTGTGACAGAAAGAATATTGCAGTTGTGCTTAATCTTTTCAAAACTGCAAGCCAGCACATATAAGATTTAATTATTTAAGGAAGGGGGAGGAGAGAGAGGCCGTTTGAAGAAAATCCCACAAACTTTCAAACATTTCAACATTGCATCATGGCAATCAGCCAGATGCCAAACAAAATGCTAGTTTCCACCAGGGATCTGACAGGTGGCCTTTCCAAAGTTTACACACTAAAGTGAGAGCTGATGTTCAGCTGCTTGTTTTTCTGCCTTTTAAGTTATTCCTTTATTGGAAACAGAATGGAGACATCTTTCCCTGTAACTAAAGATAAAAATCTCCCCCTGAATATTTTGGGATTTCATATACGCTCTTATCACATACGCTGGATGGATAATTACTCACACTTTGAGATAAAGGGATATTGTGGGGAGGGGAAGAGAAGACAGAGATGAAAGGTGAGCAATATAAAGCAGCACTAAGAACAGAGAGCTGGACTGTGCATATACATAGGGTCCCAGTGGTAAAGCAAAGCTGTAGCAGACTTGGGCTCGGGGCTGGGTCTCTCTCAGCAGAGCCCTCCCAAGGGGGCCCCTGGCCACCCTCGGCCTCCCCCCGCAAAGGTGGTGGTGCTTCCCTCACTCCCAGTGAGCCCCCTGGAGAGGCAGCAACCCCGGTAGGAAAGAGGTTTTCAGAGTGGCCAGGGTCAGCAGTCCAGCCCTGCCCACTCTGCAAAACTTTCTTCTTGGCAGGCCCCTTTGGAAACACCACTAGAAAATTTTCAGAGTAGTGGAGGCAGAATGTTGGCATTATTTCCCCCCACCACCACACACTGAAAATGTCCATGTCTCCCAGGCCACTTCTAAAAGGTCCCCTAGAGTCCAGGGTCCAGGCTCAACTAAGCCCTGTTGCTTCATGGTAGCTACACCCCTGGTGAGGTCCAAGAAGTTCCATGAGGTTCGGGAACCAACTTCATTTGTGTAGAGGTAGCCACTTCCTAACTCACTTTAAACTTGCATGTGTGCTCACACAAACACAGGGGTTAAAGTGTAGGTAAAGGAACATAATTTCCTCTGTAAATAAGTTGCGTAAAACTGGAGAGGGAGGTTGCTGCTCTGAGAGTCATACTTTTGTGTACCTTTCAGGGGAACTTTCCTTGTTTACATTCCTCTGTGAAGTCCTCTGCTGTCCCAGTATAGCTCAGTACACCTACTTTTTGTGTGTCCATCCCACAGTGCATCAGTCTCACTGACTGCTGGTTGGTTACTCCCTCTCCTCCTCAACATCCTAGTGGAAGTTCTGTACAAATTTCCAAAGGGAGGGTCAGAAGAAGGGAAGGCATATTTAACTCCTGGTTCCCCCTACTCATGAGAAAAGAAACAGAGTAGGCTAGTTACTCTAGAGGAAGGGTAAGGTAATAGTTTATTTGTTTTGACCATAGGTCATAACAATATAGAATCACAAATCAAAAATACATAACCAACAACAACAAAACAATCACATAAAGTTAAAATAAAATGGAGATTAAATTATAAAGATTAAACAAAATTCCTCTAATAACCAAATTAAGAGAGGAGATAATCAAAAATTGAATAAGAAGGTCATCCTCAAATTACTAAAAGATGGGCAAAATAGTATTTTACAATCCAACAGCATAGAAAAATATAAGGAGAAAAAAAAATCCATTTCCTACTCCCATGCACAATTAGAAACCCAAAGCCCCTGTTTCAATAATCTCTTCCCCTATGGAGCACAAATTTAATCTGCCAAGCCCCGGGAGGTGGGGATGGGGTGGGTGGGAGGGGGGCTAAATAATATCAAACACAAATAATATGTTTCCTACTACAGCCCCAATCATATCAATTATCAGATCACCAAAAATCTTTCAATTATGCATCAAAGAGACAGAGATTAAAGCTTCTCAGCTCCTGGGACAAACTATCTCAAACAGGGTTTTTTCAATGTAATTCCTCAAGAGAAATAGTATTAAGGCACTTGCTCTGTGCTATGTCTACTTGCAGCTAGCGCATGTGCAAAATGTGCAACCTTCTGGATAATATCATCTAAAGGGTTTGCCAGCAAGAAAGAAATTTTTAAGCCCATTTCCTAGTGGGATTTTCCCACTAGTAAAGGGGACAGTAATTTAGATTGTATCTCCTGTGTGGCCAGACAAGAAAATAAATATGAGGTATGTTTTCTATTTGCCAAGACTGACAATAGCAGAATCTTTTATCAGCAGGTATCCCCTTATACCGGCCCTCCAAAACGGTGGATGGTATCTGCTGGAATCTTAATAGCGTACGCTCTCTATGCAAAGTAAAGTTATGCAAAATAGTCAAATAATAATATTCTAACTGATGTAGTGATTTTATTTTGCTGTACCAAGGGGCCATCCTAAACAGAGGTAATGCAGCCAAATCAAATTGCGCAAATATATACCTCAATCTAAGTTTAATTATAGTCTTTGCCCTGTCCAGACTCATGCCATCAAAAAACTCTGCGGAAAAACCAGCCGTTCTCAATAACCTATCTAGATTCCTCCTCCAGATGGTACTAATGTTGAGTTGCAATTGCTCATTCCAACAAAGTTTTGGGAGCTGATTATTAGGCATGGATTTCAGACTCAGCCAATAGTAAAGCACTTGCAGATGTGCCTTCATCTTAGCGGGCAAGATACCAGTTTTGGTTCTGATAAAAAAAGACGGGGTGCCCATGGGGACCCCCAATACACTTTGGATCAAGGTGTTCTGGAAAACCTCCTCTGCTCAAGCGGAGTATCCCCATAATTCAGCACCATAAAGAGTTTTGGGGCATAACTTCGTCTCCAAAAGTCTGAGAGTCGGTATGAACATCCTCCCACCATGAGTTCTCCAAAATTTGATTACCTCATAGGTGGACTAGGGGTGATTTCAGACGTTACGCCACCATGGTCAACCACGGTGAATCCCCCTGTGGGGACCGTGATGGTGTAATGTCTGCTGGGCCGAAAAGTGATTCCTGCCAGATGAATCACTTTTTGGCCCAACAGACGTGATGTTGCCATGGTCAACCATGGCGGGATTCACCATGGTTGACTGTGGTAACGTCACGTCTGCTCCAGGACCATGGCCTGGAATCAGCGGTCGTGCGCGCCGCTGATTCCAGACTCTGGTCAATAGCCCGGGGGGCGGGCGGGCGCTGCAGCTGCATTGGCTGCTGCACCCGCCCATCTCCCAGAGGGCGGGTGGCCTCGGGAGCATGGGGGGGCGGGGCTGTGAGGCAGCACGTTGTGCCGCACAGCCCCGCCTCCTCCCCCGATTCCCCTCCGGAATAGACCGGCACATCTGTTGATGGGCCGTTTTGATTCCCGAGGGGAATCAAATGGTGATTCCGTGCCAGGGTCAATGGGCGCCCCGGCACGTCTGAAATCGCCCTAGGTCATCTTTAGTTTAGTTAATCTCAGATGTTCCTGCCAGGAGCCAGTTGGTGTAAAAGTCAAAGACTCCAGAGGAACTCATCTCAAGTAAAAGCCCCAGATCTGACACGCTTATGAGAATACACCCACACATATTCCTTTTATTCTTCTCTTGAAGGAGGAATCTTTTTTGTAGAAGCACAAATTCCAGGACAGTGTCTCTTTCTCCCCTCCGCACCCCCCAATATCCAGTGTGGCTCCACTGAAGCCCTGTCACCTGACTCTTCTTGACCTTTAAAGGGGAGTTCATAGATGCACTGAACATTCCTCCTTTACCTCCATGAGATTTGCCCACTTCCCCTTACCACTCTCCTTGTATGTGCATCCCCACAAACTCACAAGAAGTCTAGGAGAAGAGTAAGGATGGGAATCAGGATTGAAATTTGGATTCAGATTAAATTCAGATTCACTCAGTTCATATTTGATTTGGTTCTAATTCAGTTCTTATTTCCCCCCCACTGAGTTCAATGGGAAAACTTGCCATTGAACTCAATAGGAAACCAAACCTATTCATTTCAATGGGCCCTTCATTCTAAGCCACGATTCTAGAATGAATGGGCCATTAAAGGAGAGTCTAGCAAGAGAGGGGGGAATGAGTGAGAGCACCTGATAAGCACACACACACACCCAAAAAAGACAATGGCAACAGCCCAAAACACTGAGAGGGGACTAGGGCAGAGGCCAGGGACCAAGCAGTCAGAGCAGAAAATAAAACCAATCTCTCCGAGTGCCCATTACACAAAGCACCCCATAAGCTGCACCCCACCCCAAAGGCAAAGAGCACACAGCGACCCCAGCACAGAGGAGGGGGGCAGGAAGCCAGAAAAACTATCCATGAAGGAACATCATAGGGAAGCAAAAGGCCAACCAACAAAACCATCCAACCCTCCTCCAGTCCATGCACACGTCTCCCTTTCAATGTCACCCCAAAGTCTACCTACCTTGGTGATCCCATCCTTCTGCCCAACACGTAGGTAGGCCTGCACATAATCCTCAAAGTCCTCAGTCCAGTGGCACTGCAAGCAAGCAAAACACAGTAGAGCAATGTAGCGCTCCCACACTCAAGCTGCTACTGCAACTGGAGAAGGGAGGGGGGTAAACTCATACATTTGTCAAAGCCTCTTACCCTATGCTGGCTGATTGCCAGCCAGATTTGCCTCCCCTTCTCAATCTGCCTCCCTTCTTTCCCCCCTCTACTCCTGTTAGCCAGTTGTTAGAGAAAACGCAGTTTCATTGGCTGGCTTTTTTTATTTATTTCAAATTTGAAAAAGGCCGCCAGAAGCTACAAGCCACTGAAGCCAGCCAATGCAACTGAGATAAGAACTGAATCGCAGTTTGTATTGCAGTTCAGTTCATATCCTTGATTTGGATTAATCCAAACCAGCCAAAATTCAGATGGTTCAGATTAAACCAAATCTGAACTTCCCATCCCTAGAGATGAGCAGGGTAGAAATTCTGATGCAGGGACAGCTGACCCTCCCATTCATGTGGACAAACAAAAGTCCACATTCAGAAGTCCCTCTCTTTGCGTGGGTTACGATGTTACAGTCTGAATAGTAATATGTTAAAACTGACTCTGACAAATTGTAATTTTCATATGTATCCAGTAGACCCAGTTCTGCCTTACTTATACACGCAAATAACTCCACTGAATTCAGCACCAGCGCAAAGATTTTTGCTGCCATAGGCAGCCCCGGCTCCCCCTACCTCTCCCACTGTGGAGCTTACTGGCAACGGGGGTGGCTAGAGTTTTTGCTGCCCCCTTCAATTTGCTACCCTAGGCGGCCACTTGCCCTGCCTCTATGGCACCACTGCCATTGTGCCCTGACGGTGCTGAACCTGAAGGCCTTTCCTATGCTGGCTTGGCCACATCACCTGCCCTCCCAGTAGCCTGGTTGCCTTCTTGTCATATATAAAGCTACCACACGAAGCTGCATGGATCATCTCTTTAGCCTATCCTTCCTGTTCCTCCCGGGATCCTCCATGGCAGGCTGCATCTGCTGTCTGTTCCCTAGCCTTGTTCTGTGTGCCCTTGGACCAACTCTGCTTTGCCCCAGACCCTGTTTGTTTGTGGACCAGCTCTGCCCTGTTTCGTTTCCCATTTGGATTCCATCTACTTGTGTCTGTTTTTGACTTGGTTTTGTAACCAATCTTTCTGCCCCTTGCCCTGAAAACGGGTCCTTCTGTCTCTCTGCTTGCCCATTTATTCTAACTTGCCTGCTAATCGGTCCTGTCTCTTGGTCGGTGTGATGGACCCCTGTCCTTCACTGACTCTCCTGCCTTGATCTCTGCATTTCTGACATTGTATCATAAACTCTGTGGATTATGGATATGCTTGTATCCTCCTGTAATCTGACTGCCCATTCCCTCTGCTCTTCTCCCAACCTTAGCCTGTAACAACTAATGTCAGAAATTTTTGAGTGCAAGTGGGGGTGGAATAAAAGTGATATTTTAATGTCCGATTGCCATGTGACTCCTATTGACTTTAGGGTGTAGAATCCAGCTTCTTGTAAAATATGCAGAGATTCACAATTTTAGCCATATTTTATCATAGGGCAGATGATGAAAAATTTGAACCCTCTTGCCAACAGGAAATAAGAACACGAGATCTTGCCTTTTCTACTACTACTTTCTCCCTTAATTTTCTCTCTTCCTACTCGCTTTTATATATATTTAAGAAAGAGCTGTAATAAAACTACTCAGCAAAACAGTCAATTTCTTGGGTATTATCTTAATTCAACATCTCTTTGAAATTTGCCAGCAAGTAAACCGCAGACCCCCACTGGTCTTTTTTTCTCTTGCAAAAGAACAACATACAATGTTCCGCTCAGATACAGTAATTGCAGTCAACGTAAGCAAAGAAAAGTAAACAATATCAACCATCAGTGCCAAGCATGTGACTGTGCATCCAAAAAGGTAATTACAAAACCAAAAGATCAGTCACAGCTGCACTCCTTGCTAATTACCATTTATTTCTTCAGGGTGGGATGACTGTAACTGAAGAAACAATAATGATTTTTTAAAATTAATTTTGCTTTACCAGCCCAAGATCTCAATGCCTCATGAGTCTGAGCTATGCAAAATTTGAATTCAGTGCCAACGCTGCATCTCATTTCTAATTCTGAAAAGGCTTGATCCAAAAACAACTCAACTCAACAAAATACTCTGTATAGGCCAGAGGTGGGAAATTTCTGGTCCACAGCTGTTTTTTTATTTGGTCCTTTTCCAGTCCCTGATTCTGGCCCTTGGATGCAGTCCCTCCCCTCAAGCACAGAAAGCGAGCTCAGGGGAAGGGACCAGAGATGAGGACATGAACTCAAGGATGGGGGGGAAAATCCATGAGCACAGATCCAGGATCTCAATCCTCCTCTTCCTTTCTCCATCCTGAGCACACAGCACCTCGACCTCAAGCTCCTGTTTGACTCATGGCGGTGGAACTAATTTTCAGTTTGGCCCACAAAAGGGAAAAGGTTCCTCCCACCCACCCACCCTGATATAGGCTAAGCCTCTGCTGTAGTGACCTGGATGTTTTTGGACTTTTGATTTTTGGTCCTCAGGAAAAAGACCTTGGAGTCATTGTGGACAATACACTGAAATCCTCAGCTCAGTGTGCAGCAGCGGTCAAAAATGCAAACAGAATGTTAGGAATTATTTGTAAAGAGATAGAGGGTATTTTCAGACATTACGAGATCACAGTGAACCATGGTGAATACGCACCTGTGGTCAATGTGTCTCGAACGTCTGTTTGGCAGCCGCCAGATGTTCGCCACGGTCAATACCCGCATGGGGTCAATTTGAACCACGCTTCCCGGGCTAGCGGGGGGAATGTCCCGGGAAGCATGGTCAAAGAGATCCCCAGCAGGGACCCCCAAAAAATAACATCTGGCTGGGTGCCACGGCCCGGGATCCCCGGCGGGATCCCGGGTCGTGGCGAATCCGGTCCGACATGGTGGCCGCATTGGCCCCGCCGCCTGCCTGTCTCCCCGGAGGGCGGGCAGCGGGAGCGTGGAGGGGGCGGGGCCGTGAGGCCACACGTTGCGCCGCACGGCCCTGCCCCCTCCCAGATTCCCCGCCGGGATCCCCCCGGCACATCTGTTACGGCGTGACGGGGTGACCCCGGCGGGGAATGAATGGAGTGATTTCGGTACGGGGCCAATGGGCCCCGTAAAGTCTGAAATCACCCAGAGAATAAAACTGAAAATATCATAATGTCACTATATACATCTATGGTGTGACCACACTTTGTGTATTGTGTGCAGTTCTGGTTGCCCCATCTCCAAAAAGATATAGTTAAAGTACAGAGAAAGGCAACAAAAATGATCAAGACGGGTATAGAACGGCTCCCCTATGAAGAGAGTCTAGACAAGACATGCTGGGGGCTCTTCAGCTTGGGGAAGAGACATCCGAGAGGACATATGATAGAAGTGTATAAAATCATGAGTGGTGCGGAACAAGTTAATAGGGAACAATTAATCATCCTCTCAAATAGTAATAGAACTAGGGAACACTCCATGAAACTAGCAAGTAGCAGTTTTAAAACAAAAGAAAGTATTTTTTTTCACTCCATAAACAATTAAGTTGTGGAATTTGTTGCCAGAAGATGTGTTCAAGGTCAGTAGCATAGCTAGGTTTAAAACAGGATTGGACAAGTGTCTGGAGAATAGGTCCATTGGCAGCTTTTAGCCAGAGGTAGGTTTGTGGAATGTAATCTCTTACTTTCAGGCGCTGGGAGTGAACAACAGGAAATGGATTGCCCCATTGTGACCTGTTGGGTACTTCTTCCAAGCAACTAAGATTGGCCACTGTTGGAGATGGACCATTGGTCTGACTCACTATGGCACATCCTATATTCTCCTGACTCTTGTAATGTTCTTCTTCTGTGCCACTGACCACTCCCACATGCAGACCAATGAGCATGGCAATTTATTATTTAATTTTATTTATTTATTTAGATTTCTACCCCTCCCTTCCCAAAAGACTCGGGGCGGCTTCTGGTAAGCATCTGAGGTCATAACTGAGGACTGTATTTGAGATAGTGATGAAGAGTAGAGCAGGTAGGCATGTGGCTGAGGGTAGGGGTGTGCAGAAGGCACCCCATTCGTTTTGGTTTTAGTTTTTGTTTTCATTTAGGAAAAAATCCTTTGTTTTGGGGGGTTTCATAAATGACTACCGTTTTGGGGAGTTCCCCCCCATTTTTAAAAATTAAAATTAATTTTAAAAAATCACTGCGCATGCACAAATGGCCACTTGACTTTTCTGCGTATGCACCATTCCAAAATGGTGCTGGCAGCATCAGTGCCATTTTGGAAAAGGGCAGCCAGTCTGGGCATGTGCAGAGAGACTGGCTGCCCTTTTCCAAAGTGCCGACACTGCCATCTTGGGGAAGGGTGAATATGCACAGAATGGTACGGTGGCCATTTTTTGCATGTATAGTGATTATATGAACTTTAAAAAAAAAAAAAAATAAGGAAAAAATTAAAAATCATTGCACATGCGCAAATGGCTGCCAGGGCCATTCTATGCACATGCACTCCTTTCCCAAAATGACGCTGATGCTATTGGTGCCATTTTGGAAAAGGGGGCACATGCGCAGAATGGTCCTGGTGACCATTTTATGCATGCACCATTTTTTAATTATTATTTTAATTTTAATTTTTAAATTAAACTGGTTAAAGCAAATGACCATCTTTGCTTAGTCATCCATTTTTGTAACATTCATTACAAACACAAATGAGACTCCATTCGTTTTTGTATCTAAAAGAAAATATTACGGCTGCTGCACACCCCTAGCTGAGGGTCCGGTGTTGAATGGGGCCACCAGTCATATTCCATGCACCTTCCATCCTCTCACCAGAGAAATGGGGGGGGTAGAAGGATTAGAGCAGCAGTGGGGGCAGCTGGTGGGCCCCATACAGTGAAGGGCCCTCACCTTTGCTCCTTCCACCAAATCTGGTATGAAGGGAAAGGAGGTAAAAAGAGCAGGCTAGTAAGGCAGGCAGGTGGCTGAAAGCCTTGCAAAGCATGAGGTTGGGATTTGTTGTGCTAGGCACTGTATAAACACCACACAATAAATAACAGTCCCTGACCCAAAGAGCATGCAGTCTAGAAGGCTGCTGTTGCCTTCCTACTAGAGTTGCCACCTCTTGTGGTTTTGACCCTGAGACACCAATAGCCCGAAATGGGAGTCTTGGGGTCAAGCTGCAAACAGTGGCAAGCCTACTTCCAACTATCCTCTGTTTCACTGACTTTCAAAGAGACGCCATCTTGCTAATGTTTATGACTATATCCATTAACTTTTTTGGCACCTTCCAAAGTGATCTGGTCACTACCATGTGACTGCTTCCAAAAAGCACGATGCATTTCTCTTCTTTCCCCATTGGGAGTGGGAGCACCCTTTGACACAAAGGACATTTTGAATATATAAAATGTTTCCATCAGTATTGCTAGGCACACATCCAAAAATACATCAATAAAATAAGCTACAAACTGACCTAGGGTGTTTTCAGACATGACACTAAACCCAGTTTAACCACACTTGAACATTTCTTATACATGTTGCAGGGCTATATTGGTGCCCTATGCAGCTCTGCAACATGCATACAAAATGTTTAAGTGTGGTTAAACTGGGGTTAGCATCATGTCTGAAAACACCCCTAATGAAAGGATTGAACCAAGAACCTTGCTAGTGGAATGAATAAAGTCTGCAAACTTGAACATGTCATACCCTACTGACCCACCTTTCCTTCAAAAGTTGCACAGCTCTTTTTGTGCTGTTGGCACATGGAAAAATAAAGTAAGTTTAAGCATGACTACTAGACACAGGTTGATTTTGTTGCCCTTGGTGACTTTGGTTCAAGAAAAAAAATCTTAAGAGGAAAACAGGATAGAAAAATTGTGCTATCATTATGGCAAGCAATGTGTTCTCAATGGAATTCAAGGGCTGAGCAAGTTTAGGGCAATTGGATTAGGACTTTGCACGCTGGAGTATATGTAAACTCAGCTGCTATTTGAAAGATCAGAACTATGAAACACAAACAGCTTACACAGCCTATAAAGAAAAGAGTCACAAGCCAATGAAAGCTCAAACCAGGCTTATTCTGAATGCCTGGCTCAGGCTTGGCTCTGAGTCCAAGTGCAAATTGGAGCCAAGGAAAGCCAAGCCAGGGAGGATATTCTGGCATTGCTTTCTGGCGGTCATAGTGACCTCATATATCAATTATGTATTTTCTTTTTCATACTGTATGTATTTAGTCAGCTTCACTAGCCTGACTTGTATTTTGGCTTATTTTGCTATGGCTTGGCTGTACCTTCAAATTGTCTGGCTTGCCGACGTCTTGTATCACTCAATTTGTAAAACTGCTACATTTTCTTAATTGGACAATTACATATTGGAGCCCAGCTATGAAAGTTTGTTTTCTCCAGCTCATGCTGTGTTTGGGCTTTATTTGTTTAGTCATTCACTTTCCCTTTCTTTCTAAGCTCAGCACCCAGCCAGAGCAGATCCAGGATTTCCACTGGAGACTTGGAAAGTTTCTGCAAAGGAAGGATCTAACCAATAAGCATCAGAGAACACAATTTAAAAATCCCTCCAAGGACTGTGGGGATTTAAATTAACTATAAAACACAGCAGCAACAGAGCATATTTTCAGATGGGCTCATTATGGGTTACTTATTCTTCCGTGTGTGAGGGCTTTCAAACTCATTCCCTGTGAAGTAACCAAGGTGCCTTGTGCTCATCTGAAATCGCAGTCACGGGAGCTCCAGGAATTACCATGTGAAAGAAGCAAATGTAGATCAGATGCATCTTCTCCTTCTCTCTCTGAGACTGATGCCCAGGGGTGTAGCAATAATAGGGACAGGCAGTGCAGCTGCACTGGGGCCCATGAGCCTTGAGTAGTGAGTGGTAGTGGTTAGCAATAGTCACATTTTCACACACACCCAGCGAACATGGGATTGAGTACCTGACACCCCATTGGGTACCCAGTGCCCAAAATGCGAGTATTACTGGGGTGTCCCAGCACTAGGGATGTGCGAACAGATCGCAGTTTGGCTTCGTCCATTCGGTTCGTCCATTCGGTTCGTCAGTTCGGTTCGGCTGTGTTCGGTTCGTCCGTTCGATTAGTTCACCGAGTTCGGGTTCAGTCGTCCAAACAGGCCATTTGGCTGTTTGGTTCAGCCGTTTGGCTGTTCAGTTCGGCCGTTCGGCTGTTCGGGAAATGTTGTTATGGGTGTTTTTTTGTTTTTTATATGGTTTTTTGGTTTTTTATTGGGTTTGATATGGTTTTCTTTTTTTTTTTAATTTGGTTTTTTTGTTTTTATATGGGTTTTTTTATTTATTTTTTTACCTAATATTATATGTATCTATCTACACTAAATCTAACTGCTATTAATTATTCTAAATGCTATGAACTAAATGGATTATCTAATAAGTACATAGGCCTATTCCTACAAACACTAAAACTAAATCACTAACGCTATCTCTATCGCTAAGCTAACTCCTACAA
>QEPC01005230.1:1349906-1369493 GCA_003113815.1 Sphenodon punctatus
TGTCGCTGGACCTGCAGAGGGGCTCCACCGGACCTGGCTGCCCTCCATCTGCCCCCCTGTGACTGTGGGGGCCCCTTCCTCCTCCTCCTGGACCCTCTCCGCTGGGTTCGCTGTGCATTGCGGGCCCCCATCATGCCTTGTTACGGGGGTCCCGGCCCCCCCTCCGAGACTGCCTATGTTGCTGTGGGGGCGCCTCTGTGGACTGGGGTGCTATGGGGGTGGGGGTTGCTGCTGCCTATGCCTTGCCCCTTGGTGGTGCCCCCCCTCGTTCCTCCAGTTGTTCCTCGTGCTGTGTTACGGGCACCCCTGCCCCCCCTTCCCGACCTTTCTCTTGTGTGGGGTGTGTGTATGTGGGTGTAGGTGTGTGTGTGTGCCCGGGCATGTGGTCATGCAGTGTGTCCCGCTGCAGGTCCGCTGTGTGTGTATGTGCATGTGCTGTGTGTGGCGCCTGTCAGCCTGTTCTCCCTCTTCCCCCCTCCCTTCCCATTTCCCTTGTGTGGGCATTCCCTTGTGTGCCTTTTGGCTTCGTTTGCCCTTAGGCGGCCATGTCTGTGTCCCGCCCCTGCCCGGTGCCTTCTGGGAGTTTTGACTACGGCGGGGGTTTGGCTGCACGCCTGTTGTGCTGCCCCGGTCCGTGATGGTTCGGCCCGGTTCCCGGACGTGGTCCTGGTCCCATCACCTCTGTTTGGGTCATTTTTCCACCCCGGCCCGTGGTTGTGATGTTCACCCCCCCCCGGGGGTTCACTGTGGTGAACCGCCCACCCGTAACGTCTGAAATCACCCAAGTACCTTATGAAAACAGGTCAACATGTGGAATATATCCTACCCAAACAAATAATGGCAGTTTAGGTAACAACTTACATCTGTCTATGCTCCATCAGGTATCCATTTCAATTATTTAGTGTTATTTTTTTCAGGTTTGAGAATTTTGGTTATGTTTTTTTAATAATTAGCACTATTATACATGCACAATTGTTAAAAGCGATGTAACTGAAATACCAAAATAAGTAAAAAACAAACAAACAAAATAACTGAACTGAAACCTCAAAAGAAACAAAAGTCATTACTCAAAAAAATGGATATTTGAGTACTTGTTTTGATTATAGATATTATTCAGGTACTCAAAAGGCTACCCAAAAACATGAATAATATCCACAAATATTTGAATAACAAAATCACTATTAATTTCAGCTCTAGTGGGAATGAATATGTGAATTATCTTTGTGGTTATAAAAATATATATATTTGTTTCAGCCCTTAAATATGTGTAAAAAGAGAGCGGGAGATCAAATTAATTTTTCAATCTCTCTCATTGCTAGTGGTGAAGAAACCTTTATATGTTAATTCTGTTGGGTAGATCAGATATGGATCTCTGTCTCAGCTGACAATTTGTTTCCATTTCCCAGGGGCAAAAGCATGCAGTGGGAGTGAACATTGGTAATATGATATTTTCCTCTTCCTGATAAAAAAAGGTTCTTCTCCACAACCAAAAGAATTCCTTTCAGCATGCATTTTTCCCCAGTGAATGATAATGCGGCATTCTTCAAAGACATCAGATACTAAACATTACTTCGAAAGTGATAAGAAAGATTAATAGAACTTCAGGTTACTGACTAGAGATTTAATGGAGGCAAAATAAATGAAACTTTTCTTAAAGGTTGGAATTTAGCTGCACACTAAGGCCCTTTTTACACAGACACTCTAACACTGATAAAATGGGTGTTACATTTTATTATACATGGTACAGGGCAACACTGCAGCTCTGCAAAATGGGCCCTTTTCACACGAGATGCCTCCACCCAGTTACGCTGGAGGATCTTGCACAACACCCATCTCCACCCACCACCCACCCACAGAGCAACGGACTCTACTCATCAAGTTCACACAGCAAGGAAAAGTAGAGAGGCAGTCTTGGTGGATGCCACATAGTTATGGAACTCCTTCCCCATGGAGGTTTGTCTGTGTCCGCTCACCTTCTAGAGGTTATGTAAGACCTTATTATTTGAACAGTCATTTGGCAAGCAGGGATAGACTTTGGGGAGGTTTGGGAGCAAGGGGTACAGAGGTTTGTAGATAACCATTTGGGGATTTTGTATGTTGTAACTCACCCTAAGCCCTTGGGATAGTACAGGATAATAAAAGAATAAATAAATAAACAAATAAATAAATAATGGAAGTCGGGGTATGGGTTAGATCTCTGGAGTTAGACTATAGTGGGGAGGTAATCTCTATTTATGGGATTCAGGAGCCCAGCCAGGTGCATATAATTAACCCTGGCACCAGTTGCCCAGAATGGACCTGTTCCAACTGGACTAACTGTAGGGCTTTGGAGGAAAATGAAATAGGCAGTGTTAAATTAGTGGTGTCTTCCTCACCTGCAAGTGGGCCGCTTGTGTCTGGTGATTTAATTAGCTCGGATTCTCAAAACAAGGGAGGGGGTTCATTGGAAGGGGGCTGGAATGGAACCCATGTATTAAAGGTAACCACCCCCTCCTCGGAGATGATGGCTCAGGGTATAGAATGCAGATGCATGTGAGGCTCGCGGCGCACAGGAGGGGTCGATTGCAGGGGAGACCCCCCCGACGGGACCATAATGAGCCCCAGGAAACACTGCCCCTGCCCCCTCCGGAACCACAAATCCAGGACACCTCAGAAACCCCGCCGGCTGCAGGGATGGAGGTGCACCCACTGGCCACGCCCCCGATGCCGGAACGTAATCAGGGAGTTCCCCCGCCCCTGTTGCGATGCTCAGAACACCTGAGAGCGCGCACAGGGTCGGGGCTTGTAGCATATAAACCTGCGCCACAGAGACAGCGGCGCTGGTGATTTCTGAGAGACCGGCCTCCCTTTGCTTGGCTTATGTGTGATATTGAATGAGTGTAACCTTGGAATCTTGGACATAGCGTGCGTGGACCTTCCCTTCCTGGATACCAGTAGACTGTGAGATTGCAAGACTGTGTTAGTAAATTAAGCGGGTGTTCCTTGACTGTTTCCCCCCCTTCCCTGGGTTATCTCCTTCACCCTGGTGCGAGTGTCCCTTTTTCCCCTACCCCTCGGGGGTTCCTCATCCCTGTCCCCCTTGCACAAGACCTCACCTTGCCCCTTTCCCCCCCTTGGTACCTGGAGTGCATGTGCTCGAAAGTGTCAGAGTGTACCTCGGTTTTCCAGGTGTCACTGGCCCTATGATGATAGGGGTCTGTTCTCTTTAATTAGAGGTGAAGGCCCACACACTATCCTGATGGGCATTCTTTGTGCAGGGCGCGTGCCCCTGTCTCTGGGATTAAGACCTTGGTCACAACTGTGTCAGTGCAAGTGTGCCCCAAATCCCCCTACCCCAGTCACAATGGGATAGGAGTGGACCTGATATTCCTTGGCAGGATATGGTTGCTCTTGCTGCCCCACTGAGCCCTCCTGTGGATACTGATTCCCTGGGCAGTTTGATGGGGGGAAGGGTTAAAACAAAGACCGACTGACATACAAGGACCCATGGGTCTGGGCAATTGAAGGTTCTTTCTTGGAACGTCTCTGGCTGGAAATCCAGGGTGGTAGAGCCTGGGTTTCTTCCTTTTTTACGGAACTTTGAGATTATCCTAATTCAGGAAACCTGGTTAGTGGGGGAGCTTACCCTCCTGGGTTTCCAGGTGATAGAACAGCCGGCAAGTAAGATCTTCACTAAGGGAAGACCAAGAGAGGGCCTGGCCTGCATGATAAGCATTGAACTGAAGGCTAGGATTATCCCCCTATTAAATGCTACACCACATGTTTGTGGTTGCCTTCTAAAATCCTCGGATGGTTTATTACTGGTGGTTTCAGTTTATATTCCCCCAGTAAATGCTTCTAGCTATCAGGAGGAACTATGGAGGGAGGTATTTACCTACCTGGTGAATATGAGAAAGCAGTACCCTGAGGCTGGTCTCCTCTTAGCAGGAGACTTTAATGAAAGGATGGGTGCTTGTGATGGTGATTTATTTAACTTTGGGTCTTATTGGCAGGAGGAAGCCCCGTCCTCTCTCCTGGAGAGACTTTCAAAGGATGAGGTCTTAAATAGGCATGGAGTCCTGCTGTCTAAATTGCTAGTAGACCTAGACCTGTATGCATTAAACGGCAGGGGGTGGGATGACTACCCAGGTGAATATACCTATATTTCAAAACGGGGGAGTAGCCTTATTGATTATCTCTCAGTCTCATCGGATATTATTTCTTTGGTGTCTGATTTTTCTGTAACTAGTTTACCAACTGGCGACCATATGCCAATTGCTCTCTCTTTGAAATTCGGGTGCCCCCTCTCTTCATCAGCCCCCCTGATGAGTAACGAACCTGGCCCAGTTAGGAGGAAATGGGATGATGCCTTGGGTCAATCTCTGGGACTCGCCCTTGATTTGGAGAAGGGGAATCAGGTTAGAAGTCTTCTTTTGCAGGTCTCCACCCCGGATTCCATTTGTGCTCAGTTCCGGCAAATAGTAGAGTGGCTGTGCCCCATGTTGGTGTCCACCTCCACGAGGGCCGGTGAGTCCAAGGCAGGCTTGGCTAAGTTACCGTCATGGTTTGACGGTAGCTGCCGTCTTGCTCACTCGGGTCTCCGTCGTGTCTATAGATCCTATAGGATTTTTGGCTCAGACTTTCTGAGACAAGATCTGGTGGTTAAAAGGGGCACATATAGGCAACTTCTTAGATCCAAGAGGGAGGCATATTATAGGCAGATGTGGGCCCAAATTGAGGAAGCCTCAAAAGATTCAAGTTCCCAGAGGTTCTGGAAGTTGGTAAGAGGATGTGGGAAAGGGTCAAATGTTGGATGTATGAGAGTTTCCCCTGAGGCTTGGGAGAAGCATTTCACCTCATTATTTTCCCCACCCATGGTGGTTGAGCCCAGATTGGCCTTATCACCGGTAGCTTTAGAGTGGCTGCCAGTTACCCCCGAAGAAATAAAGGAGCTGATTTCCTCCCTGAATTCCAGAAAGTCTCCAGGGGGAGATTTTTTTACCTGCTGAATTATTCAAGGGGAATGTTGAATGGTGGGCCCCAGCCTTAGCAGTGTTATTTACTGCCATCAATACTCAGGGGAAAGTGCCAGCGGATTGGACAGAAGCAACTGTGGTCCCAGTCCTGAAGAAGGGGGCTGCTAATGACCCCAACAATTTTAGGCCAATTAGCTTACTTAGTATATTGGGTAAATTATATGCCAAGTTTTTATTAGGTCAGCTTAAAAGCTGGATGAAGGCTCAGGATATTCTCGCATCTGAGCAAATTGGATTTTGCGAGGGGTGTTCAACTATTGACCACTGCTTTCTGCTCTCTCACCTTATTCAGAGGTATGCCTCCCCAGGGAATGCATTATATGCAGGTTTTGTAGATCTGCGAGCTGCTTTTGGTCTGGTACCCAGGGAATGCCTTTGGGGAAAACTGTACTCCCTCAACTTGGATAGACGTTTGTTGCATCTGATAAGGGAGCTGTATATGGATACCTCTATTAGGGTTAGGCAGAACCATCAGGGGGCTCTATCAAATAAAATTTTGACACGGAGAGGGGTTAAACAGGGGTGTGTTCTTGTTTAACCTATATCTTAATGACCTGACCAGAGAGTTCCCAGTTGTGAGATGTCATCCCCTTAGGGTGTGGAATACTCATATTTCCTGCCTCCTTTACGCGGACGATATGGTTCTTTTGTCCCGTATGCAGGTTGGCTTAAGGCATGCATTGGAATTGTTCAGAAACTATTGTTATAGGAACATGGTTGAATTAAATTACGCAAAGACCAAAGTGATGGTGTTCTCAAGTAAACTAAAAAAACACAGGTGGTTTATAGATACCACCAATGAGCTTGAACAAGTAAGGGTCTATAAATATTTGGGACACCTTTTCCATTCTGCGGGCACGTGGTCCGTACAGGCCTTAAATGCCTGCTCCCGGGCCAAGCAATTGACGAAGACCTTGTTGGTCTTTTTTCGATCGCATGGTGGGAATTTGGTAAATCCTGCTATAAAAGTCTTCTTGCTTAAATGTATACCCCAGCTACTGTATGGTGCCCTTCTTTGGGCCTTAGATAAAATTAAGGTCCTGGAACATATACAGGCAGGTTTCTTGCGCTCCCTATTGTTGGCTCCTCCTGGTGTAAGTACCCTGGCCTTGTATGTGGAATGCAGAGTTATTCCTCTTGAAGAAAGGATTTGGCAGGGAGTACTGAACTATTGGCTAAGACTCTATTTTGGCCTGGTAGCCCCGCTTACGTGCTTGGTAATCACTGATTAGTTGAGTGCAGTGAATGGTAAGGAAATTATATCTGCTGGGGTTTTCCCCCGAATCCCTTGCCCCATTGGGGTATAAAATTGCCAGGAATCTGGTTTTCCAGAGGTTGGCGGATGTCGGCCAGCAGGAGAGAGGGACTAAACTAAGTGTTAGTACAGCCCATGGCCCTCAGAAGTTTCTGTTAACGGAGACTGGATATCCAAGGGCATATCTTGACTATGGGCTCCTTACACTAAAGAGAAGGCTCTTTTTCTTGGCTCGGGACAACTACTTTCCCTCAGCACTTACTCTGGGGAGATATCAGGGGATTCCTTTGGCTGAGCGCTTTTGTCATTGTCCCTTGAAGCAGGTTGAGTCCCTGAGTCATATTGTACTTGACTGTCCCTTCTATGAGGACCTCCGCAAGAAACTAAAATTAACAGTGGTTAGAGAAACCCTGGGTTGGTCTCGGAAGGTCATTATGAGAAAGCTATTTGGTGATACTTGTAAGGAGATTACAGGGAAGGTGTCGCAATTTTTATTTTGTGTATATATTATTAAACAGCATTAGGGGAGTATATTTTGCTCATTGTACTTATTAATTTTAAAGTTTTTAAAATTTATAATTTTGGTTGGTAATTTTTGGTTTCTTTTATATTTGTATTTGAGTACTTTGGTTTTATTTTGTATGTTTGTTATTATTATTATTTTGAAATGACCTTCAGGTTGTGCATTAAAATTTATTATTATTATTATTATTATTATTATTATTATTATTATTGCTTTCTGAAATAGGTATGGTTATGTAAAATTATTATGGTGGTTAACATTAGCTAATGCAGGGGTCAAGTGTGGCCGCCACAAACCCTGGGAAGGGTAAGGCAGTACAAGCAAGTAGTCAATTGTTTTTTGTAATAGTAATGGTTATGTTAGATCATTATTGTGGTTAACATCAGTTAATGTAGGGGCTATGTGTGACCACCACAAACCCCAGGAAGGGTAAGGTAGTTTAAGTAAAAGCCAATACAGGGGTTAAATTTTGCTGGTATAACCTCCGGGAAGGGCAAGGCAACAAAATGTAATTATAAATTTTTTAATTTGTATTTTTTGTATAATTACAGATACGGATATTCACTATCATATATTTTGGATTTGGTTTTTATGTGAATAAGTAATTTAATTTGTATTTGTTCATTTTTTGTTACGGCCTACGGCCAAACAAATAAATATTCATTCATTCATTCATTCATAAATAAATAAATATGGTAGCTTCTTTTTCCGGTTAGAGAGAGATGTAAGTCACAAAGAGAGAAAGTCTGTGGCAGCTGTGGGGAATGGGTTAGTGAAGCACAATATCTAGGTTCCCTGGTAATAAAAGTGATGGTTGAAGGCAGCTGACAATTGGCGCTGATGGTACTTTGGCTCCATCATGTGTGAGAAGCAACTAAAATGGTCAAAATAGTGACCTGAGCCATGATAAACCTGAATCTGGGCCCAGTGTCAGTGGACTGAGGGTCAGGACCCAGGAACTGCTTGTCAAAGGTTGCAACTGAATCAGAAGTGGGCATCTAAGAACCGGTGATGAATCAGGATGAATCCAGGAGCCTATTATTAGGAAGCCAAATTGGCATCAAAACCAGGATTCTGAGACCGGCAACTAAAGCCAGCCAATATCCAGGAGTTAGGCTGCTTGATGATGTTCAGGGAAGGGAAGGGATTAATGGAAGTTTGTGTGCATGGGGTTTTTAGTGTTATTTTCCTATTCTCCTGTTAAATTCAATAACGTGATACACGGCTCCCATTAGTCCCCACCCCTCCCTGAATGTCGACAAGCAGTCCTAGCCAAGGCCACATCTGGAGGAGGGTGCTTACTCAGAGCCAAGCTGAGCTTAGCTGAGACAGTGCTGGAAGTGCACATAGGGCCCTCTAGGTAGTCATGGCATTGCACAGAAACTGCCTGTTTCCTGTTTACATAGGTCTGGGCTGCCAATAGGGAACAGGTCCTGTCAGCCAGTCAATGAAGAGCAGTGCTAGTCCAGAGTACCATGGTCTGAAGACCACTGTCCTGGTGGTGCAGAGCCAGAACATCAGCCCGAAGTCCTGTAGGCCTACATTTGAGACCCATGGGATCTTACGGTTAGGTCAGCCAAGGTACAGGCGGCATAGAGACGCTGAGTCTTTGCAGGATTGGGGCCCGAGAAATGAGGTCTTGCAGGATCAGGGTGCTACATAGGCAGAGCAAACCAGGGTCTTGAGGAGATGTTGAGTTCAGTAGTAAAGAAGTTAGTCTGATGAGCAGGGTTCGTACTAAGGGTAAATAAAGTGAAGTCTGGAGTTGATGCAGGAGTCAATAGCCAATAGTCAGTCTTGGGGAAAGGAGTCTAAATGGAAGGCAGATTTCGGGATGGAAAACAGGCTGGAGGAAGACTGGATTGAGGGAGTAAAGCAGGGGGAAAAGGTAAGCAGTACAGGAGCTAGGAAGAGCACAATGAGCTGCTGGAAAGCATTGATCTGCTCTGAAGAAACTGAAACCCAACCCCATCAGGCTGATATAGCCAGCTGGGGATGTGGGTAGTCAATGAGGAGCCAGATAGCCTCAGTGTTTCTCTGGAAGCTCAGCTGCAGCGTAACCCTAACATATGCAGCTCAGCTGCAAGAACTGCAGCGTCAGCACTTGGAAGGCCCTGCGATATACAGACCAAGAGTCAGGAATCACAGCAATGTTTCAGAGGGGCAGGGGGAATGGTTGTAAACACAACATTACAGTGGCCAACAAGAGTGATTATTAATACAATGGTATTCATATCACCAGGGAGGCTGCATGGATGGATTTATCTGTGCCAGCTCCCACAAAACATACTCCTGCTCTCCTTCATTTTATATTTTCCTTCCTTCCTCCTCATGTCTCCATCCTGACCCTATCCTACTTAAAGTTTTGTTTAACACCAGGTGGGAAAGGCTTGCTCCCTCCTAGCCCATGCTAGAAGCACCAGTCATTAGCCTCTTAGCTAAGGCTGGCTCTTGTGATGTGAGAGGCTGGCACATTTGCTTCCCACTGAGCAGTGTTGGGTCGGGAGCAGGCAAGCCCTGCCCTCCCACATACTTCTCACAGATAGGGCATTCCTGCTTGCTGTCTGGAGAGGTTTTGGAACCTCCTTCCTTGGGAGTTGGTTTTCAAAAACCATCTGAACAGGCACGTCTCTGTAATGCTGTAGGTATAGGGTACGGTTAGACAAATTTCTCACTACAAGAGCTGTGTACCATGCTCTCCCTATGGTTGAGAGCCCCAAGCCAATTTACACAACTGTTGCTCAGCCTTCACAAGGATGCTCTCTCTTTCACATACATCTCCACCACACTGTCACTATTTCACACAGAGACACATTCTCACACCCACACACTCACAGATGCACACGCGCTCACAGACGGTCACCCACACAGCCATTCTCAAGCAAAGTCACTACAGCTGAAATGAGCACCCGAGCAATTGGGTAAGCCTATCAAATCTATGGTGCCCAACTTGTCAGAGATGAGTTGGACATCATGAAGTACTTGAAGGGTTATGGACAGATGCTCATTTAACATCCCACCCATTACCTGCCTATAGAGTGTGTGTGTGCTCTGTGAGGTGGTGTGGGAGGGGGGCACTCATTGGGAGGAGCAGCCAGCAGCAAAGAGGAAGCATGACCCAGCCACCTGGTTCACTGGGTATGCACTGTCTAACAGTTGTACTCCTGGTAGAAGGACACCTTTGTGAAACCCAAACAACCAGTCATAAGAGCGGGGCCTTCAATACACACTAATAAAGAGTAGAGCAGAAGCCATGGGGAATCAGATACTCAAGCACCACACACGCTGCCGTGCACATGCATGCACCCACCACTGCATGGTTTGCACACACATCACGTGCTACTGGGCCAGGGGTGCATGCATGCCATATGTACACCATGCACCAATCCACAGGTATTGGGATCAGCCCCACTATCTATTTGAAATTCTTTATTTTCTATATTTCTTTTTATTAAGTCACATATATTTCCCAAACCAAAAAAAATCACAATAATTTCTTCACAATATACCATTCATATCTCAAAAGGGCTATAATCTTGAGGCCGTTTCTGTAGAATTCAGTCCAGGTAGTCTTGAAGCTGAATTTGATGATCACCATTGCCTGTAGAGTGTACACACTAATGTTTGTTTTCTTGGACCACATGTTGTTAGCCAGTGAGAAAATCCTCTCAGTTGGAAAATTTGTGCATGGGAATGATTCAGCATTCTCCACCAGACACAGAAACTTATTGAAGGGGTGCAGCCAGATGAACTGTGGCAGTCCGGTCACCATGCGGCCTTGTAGTGGGAAATTGCTGCTGCCACACTGCGGGGCCAGCTTAGGAGCCAGGCAGACAGTCATGGGGAAGCTGGGTTGGCCGGCTGCTGCCAAAGCTGCTGCCATGAGTAGGGGCCCGGCCCAGCCTCCCAGCCTGATTAAGATCCCGTTCAAGTCATGACATGGTCATGCATGATGGGCGACAGCACTTGATGCTCAAGGCCCTGCAGCAGTACTCCCTGTGTGGCAGGGCAGGCGTGGCCCAGGAACATAAGTTGCCCCGCATTGGGCAGTCATACCCCATGTTTGGTAAAGCTGCTTCACGGTAGGTTCTCGGAATTTTTCCAAGGACACATTGTGTAGCAACCAGCTGCTCCCTCTCACCCCAGAGCGGGGGGAACATTTTGAGAGGTGCTGGATACACAATGCCCTGCATTGCATGGTCCAGCTGTCCATAGGAGGGTAAGGCTACCTAAGGCATGGTAGCCTTCCCACCCTGTCTCATGTGGCTTCACCCAAGGAGATTTACTTTGAGGAGAAGTGCTATGTTGGAGCCAAAACTCTACTGCTCATGTCATCTAATCAGGACCAAAGCCAGTGGAGTAGGAAATCCCTCTCCTTTAGGCTGCTAGAAGCCATCGCTTGCTGGTTTGACACTTCAAAATGGCTGGAGGACCAGACTCTATGACTTCCTATCCCAGGGACTGGGATTGCTAGCTTATAGCAAAACCAAAAAATTGGTAACCAAAACAAAATCATGATTTTAGCAAATGCTTGGAGGGAACCAGGATAGCTTTTCTGAAACTAGGATGGAATGGGTCTGCATGAACTGTAGTGTTGCTGCAGGATCAGGTCCACACAATACAGTCTACAACAGTTCCTTTATGGACACCTAGTGCTCTTTTATTGATGAAGAAAGGTACAGTACCAACACCTTACACACCTCTGCATCAGGTTTCCAGTTTCCCCCTCCTATGCTGCCGGTCCTTCCCAAGGCTGAGTTTTTAATTAAGTCCCTTGGCCTGGCTCCACTGGCTAGTTAACTCCAGGATGAGCCCATACAATGCAAAGTCCCTGAACAACCTCCCAGCCTTTTTACCTCTTGCATGGGGAAGCCCTGAGGTACCTCAAGCTTGAGGAATCTGACGCAGTTCCAAACTGTACCTGTCTATGGTGAGTCCCCCTACTGATTGGGATTTTCTGCATTTTATTCCAGCCAGCTCTATTCACCTTACTCTAGCTTCCAGTTACCTAACCTCATTTGGGGCAATTCTCTCTTCAGATACTCAACCTTCCCAGAGATGACCAGTGGTAGGGTGCTGTGGCGAGTGAGGGACATTGGGTGTCTTCAGATAGACATGGAACTGGCCACCATTACAGCTGCTCTGTGGGAATACCCCTGTGTCTGCCCCTGTCCAGTCCCACCTGGGTTCATTTTAAACAGACCCCACAGTTCACCTGTGTGGCACCCCCTATCTGTTTCAATATTCATGTGTTTACAGACACCCCTTAAGTTGTTGAATCCTCATCCAAGCAAGGGTTTGGCTAGGGCAGAAACGTGCACTTGCATTTCTCAAAAATCTCAGTGAGAACCGGATTCTTGCAAAGATTTTCAAGAACAAGTTGAAAATCAACTGATTCTTGACTCAGTTTTGTGAGATTCTCGCATGGCCGAAAACCAGATCTCTGCATTTGCAAAATGGCTGCCGTGGCTATTCTGTGCATACACGTTCATTTTGCACATGTGCAGAGAATTTTAAGGATTTGAGTATCACGTGAGTTTCTCAGAAAACCTCAGGGGGCTGTGTATGCACAGAATGGCTGCAGTGGCCATCTTGCACATGCATGGAGAGTTTTTTGAGGTTTCTTGAAAATCTCATGTAAAAGTGTGAGATCTTGTCAGGGTTATAAGAATCTCACGCATTCTTGCAAGATTTAGAATCCATTCTAATTTCACCCCTAGTTTGGACCAGATGACCCATGAGGTCTCTTCTGACCCTGTGAGTCTATGAAACATTCAAGTTTTATCTGCTTGTGTATAGTTGCACTTAAAACAGGCCCAGAAGACCATCTTCTAGGGGTGGGAATTCCGGTTCTCCCGAGATCCGATATTGCCGGTATTTGGGTGTATCGACTTAATCCGATATATCTGATATTTACCTGTACCGGAATACCGGATTTTTAACATTGGCCACGGTACCAGATTTTTAACATTGCGGCCATTAAAGTCAATAGCCGCAATGTAAAAAATCCGGTACTGTGGCCAATGTTAAAAATCTGGTATGCTGATACCGGTAAATCCGGTACCAGGGAGATCCGATACCGGTACATCCGGTATTCTCCCTGGTGTTCCACCCCAACTATCTTCCCAATTAAATTGGGATGAGGTTTCAGTTTACAAGGAGCCCCCAAACTCAGTAAATTTCACATACTTTCAAGTTTCAGAGCAGAGGTATAATTTTTGTAATCATTCTCTTGCTTTCCTGCACATTGGACAACTTTTGCAGGTTGCATATGCTGTATCATAGCAAATCTAGTAGGAAGAAAATGAAAATAAAATAAAATAAATCAACAAACAACAACAAAGCTCTACATGCCTATTTTGAAAAGGTTGCAGAGACAGCTTCTTAGATGTGCACTAAAATAACAAGACATTTCACTTGTATTTTGAAACCATGTTTATTTCACTCATGGATTCAATGCAAGATTTATCTTTATCACCGGGGGAATTTGTGAAGGAAAAGTATACCTTTTCCCTCCTTTTGCAGAGCAAGTGTCATTGTCCCCATATGAAAATACCTTTCTCAGGAGAGTTAATTATCAAGGTTAACTGAAGTATATTAGCCTCCAGAACTCTGCTGCCACACAGTTCAAGCTAACAAAACCCCACTGATGTTAATGTAAGATTCTAATTTTTAACCAGCCACAATTCAATGCCTTTACAGAATAAGGGGCTTTCAATTACACATCAGCAAAGTACTTTGGCTCTGCTTTTCAACTACAGAATAAGGAAAGTGAAGACCTATTGCTGTCAAGATTTTTTACTTTTCTTTATGGAACAACAAAACAAAGAGCTCTTGGGAAAGCTTTACACTGAGTCACCTGCAGTCATGTAAAGGGAGGGTAGTATAAAGGCAGGGAAATATTAATAACTAACTGGAGGGCAAAGCACCAGGAAGGCCCTGATCTTTTCTTGTGGCAATGTTTTTCCATCTTCCACATTTGTTTCCCCCCCATTTCTAATATGTATGTGAGAAAACTATATCTCCAGGCTATGACAAATGACTGCTTTCGCATCCTTCGCATTAGGGATATACACCATGTCAATGATAATACTCCCGTTTCTGACAGATTAATGTTAGTTTTTGTCTGAAACAGAATACAGGCACTTCAGAACTGCCACGCTGGAATAAAATCATAGTCCATCTACTCTGTAAGCGTGTCTCTGTCAGCGTATAATGATGGATAAGAAGAAACCCCAAGAAAAACTAAACAGAGATAGTATCTTAACAGAAATATACAAGAATTAGGAATAGGTGTCACAGAATCAAATTAATCCATAATTGCTCCTAATGGGCAGTTACAGAATAATATGAATCAATCTGTGAATGAATCATTCAGTTTAAAATCTACTACATTAACAAATTTAAAAAACAACAACCCAGCAACACCACAGATGCACATGTGCAAAATGGCTGCCAGATTGTTCTGTGCATGTGCAGCCTTTTTGCTGCCATTTTGGAAAAGGGCAGTCAGTCTGCACATGAGCAGTGGCCATTTTGTGCATGCACAGACAGCTCTGCTGCGGCTGCCATTTTAGAAAAGGTCACACATGCACAGAACGGTCCAGTGCCCATTTTGCGCATGAGTAGGTTTTTAAAAAAAAAATATTCTCTTTTTTATTTTTAGTTGCCTTAATTACAGATCTGCAATACAAATCCATAATTAAGCCTGGAATTAAGATCCAGGCACCCATTCCTAACATTATACAATGAGGGAAAATAGGAGCAATAGTGCGTCTCATTCTGGCACTCACAATTGCAGTAATAGTAATCACAGGGATGGCACTGGGAAAACAGATTTTGCCTTTTTCCAGAGAATTCTGCAGAAAATGTCAAAAACGTACAGGTTTGGGAGGAGGACACTGAGTGCGGGGCAGCAAGGAGCTGAGGGGAAGAAACCTGAAGGCATGTGCTGTGGAGGGGCAGAGACTCTGCATTTGGAGGAGTGCCACAGACCTCCTGTGGGTTGGGGGGACAGGGGAACTATGAATTGAGGTGGTCAGGTCTTCTGGAGCTTGGGAAGAGGAGAGAGGAGGTGGGTCTATGTGGGCCCATAGCAGCTTCTCCAAGTGTCAGCCTCTATAGGGTACCTCTTTCTGATTGGCAGAGCGGTCTTGGACCAGGCTGGGAGGAGGAGGCAGCAAGTGCAGGGCAATGGAGGGGAAGCAACCTAAAGGCATGTGCTATGAGGGGGAAGGGCTCTGTCATTGGAGGAGTGTCACAGACCACAATTTTTATTTTATTTCTTTTGGACTGTTGGTGGGACAGGGAGTTGCAAAATAGCATTAAAATATAAATATTACAATAAAATGTGGTGTTCTAACTCATACCTATATATTTGTGTTAAGGGAATGTCAACTAGCTTTTAATTTATTCACAGAAAATGAGAAATTTTGGTTTTTTTAATTAGAGAATGTAAATATATATTTTTTTAATCAGAGAATTTCCAATTTTTTGTCGAGGGGAACTAGGAAACCTGGCCATCTCACATTCTTCTTTATGTACACTCCTCAATATTATTCCTCCACATACAGGGCTACAGGCTCCTCCCTTGCCACAGTTACTATACCTCTACTCCCTCCAGAGACAGGGTAATGGGTTCCTCCTCTGCTAGTTACCTCACCACTCTTACCCCTTTCATTGCTATCATCACAGACTCTTCCTCTGCTACAGTTACCTCCCACACCACCTCCCTATCTAGGTGGAGGCTGTGGGTGACAGGTACTCCCCCTGGCCCCCCTAGTTACCTCACCACCCTACCCCTGCCATAGGGTATTTTCAGACGTTACGAGATCACAGTCAATCACAGTGAACCATGGTTAATCCCGTGGCGGGGCCAAAGCACCCTGAACATCTGTTTTGCGGGCTCCAGATGTTCACCACAGTCAATCCCCAGCAGGGGTCAAAATTAACCACGCTTCTGGAGCATCTCCAAAAGCGTGGTCAAAGCAATTCCAACTGGGAAACAAAAAAAAGTAACGTCTGAACGGCAACCACCAGACGGAATCAAGCAAAACTATTCCCAGCTGGGGACAAAGCATGCAGCGTCACTGCCAGGCAACCAGCAACAACACAGGCTGGGGAGGGAGATTTAAAAGGCACACAGCAGCAAGGGGACATGGTGGGATGGAACGAGGTGGAAGGGAGAGGAGAGCAGTGGGAGAGAGAACAAGAGAGGAGAAGGAGGAGGAGGAGGTGGTGGTGGTGGAGGTGCAGGCGGCAGAGGAGGTGGTTGTGCTGCACCTGGAGGCAAAGGAGGGACAGCAGCAGCAGCAGCAGCAGGAGCAGCTGGGACAGGCCAAACTGGCACCTGCTGCCGACCTGGGGGACGAGGCACCCCAGAAACAGGTAAGGGGACCGAAGGGGGGCAGAGGCACAGGAGCACCCAGGCTGGTGGGTGGACTGGTGGGGGGGTAAAAGGGGAGGGAACCAGATCTGTGGCAACCCAGTAACCATCCCCCCCTCTTACGACCCGCAGACACGGAAACAGGCCTGGGAGCCCGAGTCCCTGGAGGAGAGGACCAGAGGGCAGGCAGAGGAGCAGGAGGAGGAGGAGGAGGGGGAGGAGGGGGAAGACTGTGACCTGGAGGGCGCCCGCGGGAGATGGCCGTACCATTGAGTGGGCAATGGGGGCTCAGGGAAACCCAGGACATTATATGGATCTGGAGGACCCTGGAGCACCAGCCAGAGCTGGCTGTCAACCAATGCAATGAGCACGTCTTCAAGGAGATTGTATGGGAAATGGAGGCAGCAGGGCATCACAGGACAGTGGCCCAGTGCCGGTCGAAGGCCAAGGAGCTGAAGAAGGGATACAAGACCATTAAAGACAACAACCGGCGGTCTGGGCACAGAGCCTGGACTGCCCCCTACTATGATGCCCTGGACTGCATCCTACACATGAAGGGGTCCATAGTCACACAGCGCCTCATGGGGAGTGCCGTGGTACAGGGAAGGGAACGGGCCGAGGTACCCCCTCCCCTCGCCTCTCCCATCGAAGACACCAGCTCCAGGAGCCCTGCCCCCCAAGAGGAATGCCTCGGTACTTCGGGGACCAGCAGGGCCCCTCGCACACCAGCCCCAGGAGGCCCCAGATGATGTCCGTAGTGGGAGGATCTGAGGCCGGCACCCTGGTCAAAATCAGCCAGTGGACACAGGGGGACTTTAGCCACACCAAGGGGCTGGCCTCGGAGGACTCAGAGAATGACATAGAAGGTAGGCAGATGGGTGGGACGGGACATGGACTAACCATCCCCTATCATGCATCCCAACAGGGCGACCACTCGGGGACCAGCTAGGCGGACCTGTGCCCCAGGCCCAATGGATGAGGGAGCACCGGGCACGGGTACGGCACCGCAGGGAGGAGCAGGCGGAGGATATAGTCTGCTCCACCACAGAGCAGGGGGAGCGGATGATCGAGGCCATCGACCACATGGAGGTGGCTACTGAAAGAGCCATGCAGCAGGCAGAGACATGGGACCGGAGGCTGCAGGTGGAGATGCACCTCGAATGGAGGCGGGATTTCCGGAAGAACAGCAGGCAGGTGGAGGCATTCAGGTGGCTGGAACAGGCCATCAACTGGATGGTCAAGGAGCACTCAGCCAAGATGGACCAGTCACATGACATAGGCACCTCGCTGCTCCTCCATGCGGGTACTATGAGTGCCTATGTGATGGTTGCTGCCCCGCTGGGCAACCTGCCTGCCCCAGCCCTGATGCCAGGCCCCTGGGCGCCCCCACCACCTCCACCACCGCCCTAGCCACCGGCGCGCTCACTGTGGCTATGCTTCTGCCTACCGGTCCCTGTAGGCCTCTGGAGGGAGCTGCCGGCCAGGGGGGCCCCTCTGGCCCTGGGCCCGCCCGCCCTCCCACCACTGATGGACCCTCAGGACACCGAGGCCTCCCAGGACACTGTTGGGGACACAGACAGCGGGGGGGGGGAGCTCCCAGAGCTCCACGATGCCCATCGGGTGGCCACGAAGGAGGTCCCAGAGATGGGGGGAAAGTGGGGATGGCGGGGAAGGTGGAGGGTGGCCTGGGGGTGTATCACTGGGAGGTGGGGAGTGGGTGAGGTGGCGAGGTCATGGGAACACTTGTAGAAGGGTAAAACAATAAATGCATGGGCACCACAGTCGCCTCCATGTGTCTTTTCATGGGCCCGGGGTCGGGAGCGCCTAGGTGTGTATGGGCGCAGTCAGGGTGCTGCTGGGGGCCCGGGAGTGGGGGGGGGAATGCGCAGCCTCAGCCCTTGGCCTCCTGGCTGATCTGCCTGGCCAGGGCGGCACAGATGCGCTTGGTGTATTGGTACTCCCGCAGGTTCTCTGTGTTCACATAGAGAGGCACGAGGCCAGGAGGGCTCTGGGACACTGGGTTGTCGAGGGTAACCCCCTCAGTCTCGCACACATTGTGCAGCACACAGCAGGCTCCGATCACGTGGGAGGAGGTCTCCACCGTGTAGTCCAGGCGGCCCACGAGGCTTCTCCAGTGCTGCTAGAGGGCCCCAAAGGCCCTCTTGACCACAGTCTGACTTGCACACAGGCGGTTATTGAAGAGCGCCTCCATAGGGTTCCTGGAAACCGAGTACGCCTTCATTAGCCAGCGGGTATGTGGGTAGGCTGGGTCCCCCAGGATGCAGGGGGGCATCATCACCCCCTCGATCTGGGTCATTCCCATGTCTGTGAAGTCTCTGTGGTACATCACACATGTTGTGCAGCACACAGGCATAGAAGGGAGAGATGTTCATGATCTGGGCATCATGGCTGCAACTAGAGTGGCCCGTGTAAATGTCTATAAACCTACCCCGGTGGTCCATGATCGCCTGCAGCTGCAGGGAGTGGTACCCATGTCGGTTCACATATTCCGAGGCCTCCCCAATGGATGGGTGCAGGATCTCTATGTGGGTGCCATCCACGGCACCCATGCAGTTGAGGAATACCCCAGCTGTGAATCCGGCCATCACAGCCTCCTGGTCCACCAGCTGGATCACTCGGTCCAGGAGTATGCCTTCCACTGCCGCGCAGACGTCCTGGAGGATCCCAGCGACGGTGCTCACCCAAACACTGAAGAGCTGTGAGACAGAGTGGCAGAAGTCGGGTGTTGTAAGGGCCCAGACCCCGATGGCCACCCACTGGACCATGGGTATGGGGGCCCGCATGGGGGTGGCCTGCCTCTCCAGCCAGAGCGTTCACAGCTCCACGAGTCACAGGAGGATGCGCCTGTCCATCCGAAAGTGCGCTCTCCTGGTGGCCTCATCCCATTGGGCTAGTGCCCTGGCCCACAACCCCTGTGCCTGCTCCGTGACCCATACCCACCAGTCAATGGGCATTGCGAGCAGGGCAGCACACCCCATGGTCTCCCTCTGCCACTGGAGCCATCTGGCTGCCTCACGGAATGCAGCAGCCCAGCCCCAGCTGTGTGGGAGCGGTACCACTCCATGCACACGGCTAGGTGAATCCCGCAGGCACCCAACTGGCTCAGCTCCATGGTGACCGGTGCCCCGGGTGGGTTGTGGCCACACCTATTGTAGGTTGAGACCTGTGTTGTCCTGTCCCCTGGTTGTTCCCTGCCAACCGGGCTCGGGGCCCTGGGTCGCCCTGGCTGGCCCCCAGACTGGAAGACCCGGCTCCTGCAGGGTGAGTGGGATGGGGAGGCTGCAGGTGGCCCAATGCGTGCACATGCCTTCCCTGAAGGGGGCATGGCACATGGTCCTGCCTTCGGCCGGGCTTGCGGGCAGCAGCTGCATTCCTGCTGTCAACACAC